>JAVUPR010000501.1:1200000-1800000 GCA_036785695.1 Gentiana straminea | reverse complement strand
ACCAAAAATATTATTTTTAAAAAGATCTTTTTTTAGTTCTTCAAGGCGCGAATGGAAGGCTCTAATAGCCAAATCCGGTCTATCTTGAGGCTCTTCATTTTCAAGTAAATGTTCTTTAATATCAGACCAATTTGGATTACATGTCATAGTTATAAAAAGGTCTGGTTTTCCATACTTCTGCACTAAGGTCATAGCATCTAAATATTTCCTCCTCATATGTCTAGGACCTCCTACAAATGCAGCCGGCAAGACCACACGATGTCCTACATTACCACAACTATTTTCACCGGCAGCCAACGCATCAGCCATACCCTGCAAAAACTCACTACGTATGTTTGTTTGCTGGAGCTGTAGTAATCTAGCCTTTGAGTTTCCATCTTAATAAACATATCTACGCTAAATTGCTGAAACAGTCTACCAAAGTGCAACAAATGCGAATCATTATTGTCTCGCATCTGGAACTTATAAGCATAATATTCCCTAATGGACACATTGTTTGGATTATTATCTATGACCTCTAGATTTTCTTTTTCTTGTTGCAATAAATCTTCAGCATCATGAGCATTACATGGATTTAAAGAAGCCAAAATGTCAGAATCTCTTTTTCTTTTATTTTTATTTATCCTAACACCTTTTTTAGAAATTCCCTGATGCCATCCAATTTCACCTTTAGGAAAAAGGAGAGGGTATTGCGTTGGATCAAAGCATCCATAGTAATATTGGATAGGGCGCGACTGACCACTATGAGTATACACATTAATGCTCCTAACAGTTTCATGTTCACCATCATTAGAGTCTGCAATTATAGCTGCCACCTGAGGGACTGTAGGCTTATTATACACTCTCTGGTCTAACTTTGGGTTACAATACAAAACAATTTCTCGCTCTTCGAGATTGGGACAGAATCTTAAGCTTCTAAAGAATCGAGCATACGGATTCTCGGACAACACCAACAACAACTTTTCTAGTACAGGTTCTAAAAGCCTAGGACATTCATGCATTCTATTATTAATCTCATACGTGGTATCATGGAAATAGAACTGCAAATTTTTACAACCTTTTCTCTCGTTGTCTAAATCATTAATAAAATGGTACATTTGACCTTGCACCCTAAATGTATATATGCCTTTGTTTCTTTTAGCCAAATCTTTGTCATACTTAACACCTAAAGAAGTGAACGCTAGATGATTATTGTATGTTCTAATACAATTTCTAAACTGCTTAGCTTCATCATCAACTCCAGTAATCAACTGTTTCAATATTAACGGAATCTTATTCGACGCAAGCACAACCTCACCGCCGGAACAACAGAAATTTTCAGTCTCATACTCAAATTTTTTAGCATTACAATGACGGCAAGGGTCCATCTTTTTTAGCACAAGAGATTTAGTGGGAATATTCTCAAGTAATTTTCTTCCCCTAAAGCTATATTGTTCTTTAGGATCCCCAGCAGATGCTAGCAGACCTGAAATGTTTTTATCTACTGGAATATTTTTAATTTTTTTTCCTTCCATCTAATAATCGCCAACCGGCGATATTCCTTACATTCATTATTAGACCTATGGTTCATAACACCACTGTTGGCAATGTAGTTATTTAAATTTTCACAGGCATTATAATCTAAATACCTAGCCTTTGCTGGTCTCTTTGTTCTCATTGCAGGCTGACAACTTAATTTTATAAGGACAGACAAAGTTGCAAACAACAAACTAAAACACAAACAAACAACAGTCAAACTATCTATTGGCCAAAAAATACAGTTGAATATAACTTACCATACGTGAAGCCATGGAGAGCACACAGACAAATAAGGCTGGAAAAATCAGCAAGATATCCTAAGCAGCGGCAAAAGATCCTACCAAACAACACAGATCAACTAACAGCACATATACATGGACATATATAACAAAAAGACACTAACATATCAGCATACAAAAACTCATGGTACATTCCTTTACTCAACTAAAGACACCATATGAAACCTTAAACCAAAAAAAACAACAAAATATAAAAGAAATAAATACTACCTGAAAATCAACAGCAAATATGAATCCCCTTTTCCCCGAGGCAACAAATGAAAAGCAATCGGGTTAATTAACAACATCCAATACACTCAAACACAAAAATCAACAGCAAATATGCTCAGTTAGAAAAAAGACTACACATAAAATATCCACCAGATCACTAACACAACCAAAAAAGCAAATGGAATTCATGACACCAATATGTACTTTTAAAGCCATGTACACTAAAACACAGCAAAACATGCTAAGCAACCATAGAAAACTAAGAAAACTAAAAAACAACTTAAACATAAGATCATTCCATGCAACTGGAACCTGGCTTGCCAACAATATAATGTTCACACATCTTTGACTATCTCTAACACTTAAATGATCTATGTAGCTCTCTCAAGCAACCATTGCTTTAAAACATACACATTATTTATCCTTGATCAGTTACACAAAGCGTGATCTTTGGTAGAGGCTGGTGGAATCACCTATGTAATCCAGATATGTGCTAGAATTATTACAAAATGAACCCAAACCCTCTGAAAAACCATACAGTGAATTGACCTATCAATCACCCAAAATAATACTAAAATGTTTTCTTTATTTGCATATGCGGTTCCCGTACTCCTCTTCAATGTTTTCTTCATTTGCATATCTTGATTCACACTCCAAATGAACCACCCAAAATAATCCCGGCACAAAATCGAAAGTAAACAAAGACAAATAGAAATGATTGACACAAAGACCAAAAACCCTCCAAAAAACCTCATATGATAAACTCCCCATACCCAGACCTCTATAGACCCAACAAACAAAAACCCTTGAAAAATTAACATGCACAGCAACAATCAGACATAGATTATCAGAAAATTTGATTTCAGCTGCTTCACTCACCAAAGCATGCAACAACAAGAGTAATAGAGAGAGAGCGTGCATAATACCTCTGTAAAACGGGAGGTTCTAACACGGAGACTCCAACATAAGGAGTCGCACGTGTGGCACCATCTGGACCACACAGTTTCATTCTCGCAATGAAACTGTGTGGTCCAGATGGTGCCACACGTGCGACTCCTTATGTTGGAGTCCTTAAGGTAGAATTTCCCCTGTAAAACTCCCTCATATACAACGCAAGAGGATGGTTTGATGCGTGATTAGGCATTTGACAGACAGCAAACGTCATCCTCTACCCCTACCCACCACAGAGGAGATTCCCACCGTTGATCCAGCCTCGGCAACCGGAATTCTCATGGGATGGAAGAGAGAGAGCCCAAGTTGCACTCCCGTAATCATTCTGCGAAGGAAAAAAACGGTGAAAATATTTGTGGCATTTCGTTTTCTTTTAGTGTATAGTTTTGACAGCAAAAAAATAATTAATAAATCACATACACACCCCACCTCACTATACTGTCTTATCTCCACTTGCTAAGGACACAATTTGGATCTTTTATTTTATTAATCTAATTCTTTCATGTTTACGTACACTCTCCATCTTTCCATCTTTTTTCTTTATCTCTTTTATCTTTCTCTTTACTAAAATTTATACTAAAGTATATAACACAAAAGTTTAAATTTAACATTATGATCTATATCCATGGTTTCTATACATTCGGAGTGTTGTGCTCGTTTGATATAACATTTATTGTAACTAAATAATATTAAACCACATAATTTTTTATTTAATACGACATACGTATCTCAAGATATGTGTGTTTATTTATGTTTGCCGGGTTCGATTAACATCGACGTGGATTTAACTTTATTAATTACTCGGACCGGCGTAGTTTTTCGATATATATTTTTTTTGTAAATATCAAAATAAAAAATAAATACTAAGTCACATATTTTTATATATTTAATTCGATATATGTATCTCGAGATATATATATGTTATACTGAATTTTTTTTCCATGTTACCTCACACATTGTCCTTATGGGTTTATGAATCATGTCTTGTATTTTTAAATATATCTATCTCGTCAGATATATCATTAAGTATATGTGCTTTACCGAGAACTCAGCGGTACATATAATCTATAGAATAATATAAAATTTAATCGTAAGAGAAGGAATAACCTCAGAACGAGTTCTAAACATCGATAATCGAAAGCTTGCTACATAAGCGAAATGAAGTAAATTTTAACTCATACAGTTAATAACGTAGGAATAAATTAAATAATAAATTGTAACTCCGAACCATCAATTAATTAATTAAGCAGATACACACCCCATTCACTATACTGTCTTGTCTCCGCTTGATAAGAACACAATTTCTATATTTTATTTTATTAATCAAATTCTTTTCTGTTACTGTACACTCTCCCATCTTTCCATTTTTTTTCCTTCCATTATATATACCCAGCTTTCGTATGTGTGTATATACAAAGACGAAAGAGAATAACAGGCTTAAGCACAAAAGGCCCAATGCTCATCGAAATGAGAAAGAAAGAAAAAAAAAAAAAAAAAAAAAAAAAAAAAGAGGGCTGGATCAATGTAAGGCCCAAGCTAAATTTGCTTAGAGAATTTAGGAGGAAGCTCAAAAAATTCAGCTGAGGAACACGTCACCCAATTTTATCCTTTCTTATATGTAATAGAAAATATATATATATATATATATATATATATATATATATATATATATATATATATATATATATATATATATATATATACACATACATACACTCCGTATATGGGATTGACTTTTTTTATAAGCCTTTCAAAGGCGTTGGGTGTTCTGGATATAAATTGGGTAATTATGTACGGGGAACATGGGCGGATCTAAAGCCTCCTAAGGGTGGTCCACGGACCCCGTTAAAAATAAAAATACTCTGCATTTTACCTATAGAAAATATTTCGGACCCCGTGAAAAAAATTATTTAGTGTGTTAAATATTTATGGACCTTGCTGAAAAAAAGTTCTGGGTCCGCCACTGACGGGGAAGTGATATAAATTTGAAGATACTGGGACAATGTTAGTGAAAGTGGCTCGCAGGTGCATATATATTTCAATATTATAAAAGAGCGGCGATGTTGTACTAGCAGTTTTGCAATTGAGATGGGATGAGGGATTTCGGTACCAAGTATCAACTTCTCCTAGTAAAAAATAAAATGCACAGACAGCTTTTGTAAACTGGATCACTGATGCATAATTCTTGAAGTTGCTTTAGGGGCGAGGCTGTGAGGGCGCTTAATTTAGGTCGATCGAGGCTCATTTTTTTTTTGTCTTTTCGAAAGGTTCATTCATTATCATAAACTTAATATAATTTTCTATCCAACTTAACACATACTGATTAAACTCAAATGTACCCGTAATTTATTCACGAAACGGTGTAACGAACAATACCCGGAATATCATTTTATGTTGACTTTCATAGTGCCCCTGATTTCATCCTGCATTATGCACCCAGAAATTAATGCAAGCAGTTTCTAAATAGGCATAAATTTTAAAGTTTATTGAATTCCATGTCTTTTACTTTTCTTTTTTATTTTATTTTTAATAATTGCTCTTTTTTAGTGTGTATAAATGAATGTGCAGTCTACATCCCTTTTGCATAAATTCATAGTATAATATAATGGAGTGTTGAGATTAATGTTGCAAGGATAGGATGGTTTGTTGGCTCATACACGCATTTCATCAAACACTTGGCTACAAAGTTTGTTGAGACGGTTACAACCGAATTAGCTCAAGCAGCTTAGTATAAATAGTTAATAGATGCTCCATTGAACAATTAGAAGCTTCAATTGAAGTTAGGATCAATCATCTAATGAAACTGATTAGTTTTGCGTTTTTCCGCACTTTTGTATTTTGAATTGAAGGAGATCTTCTTCCTTCGAGTTTTCTGCAATTTCCAGTTCTTAATTCGAGTTCTTGTATATTTTTAATTCAAGTTTTAACATGGTATCAAAGATATACTGATTTCCGTTGTCACTCGTTCTCTTTTACACTTAGTTCTTGATCATTCTTCTTCAAGTATTCATCAATGGCTGCCACCGGTGTTCCTGCAAATTCTAGAAGTGGTTTGGATAATCCAAGTTTTGTTCTGGTTCAACCTTTGTTGAAAGGGGTGGACAATTTCATTCATTGGAGACGTTCTATGACTAAGATGCTTTCATCTCGTGGAAAACCTGCATTTGTGGATGGTTCTTCCACTATGCCTGAAGTGACAGATCCAGGCTACGTTTCTTGGATGCAGGTGAACGATTTGGTTCATTCTTGGTTGGTTAATTCGATGATTCCATCAGTGGCTGAAAGTTGATGTATTATGACACTACAAGAGAAATTTGGGTTGATTTGCAAGAACGTTTTGGTAGAGGAAATGTTTACAGGTTATCCAATTTGGAAGAAGAAATTGAGAGAACCAAACAGGGCAATCTCTCGGTGAAACGCTTCCTTACTCAACATGAATGTTTAACGTTATCCCACCGCAAATACCTAGTTGATACTAGTTTAAAAAACTATAAAACTCATTCGTCATATCACACTTGGGCGTGAGAGTATCATCGGAAGTTGTTAAGAAGAATGTGAGTTTGCTCGAACTCGAGCAATATATTAATAAACCGAGCAGCAAACAAAAACAAACTCATGCATCTGATATACGGCTCGGCTCATTCACACCTCTAGTTGCCTTAAAAAAAATTTATTTACACATTAAAAAATGGGCTAAATTACAATTTTCGTCCTATAACTAGACACGTTTTTCGATTTTGGTCCTGGTTTTTCTCCGGCGACAATTTTAGTCCTATAAGTGGTATTTTTTTTGCAAAAATAGTCCTGAACGCCGAAAGACCACTTACAGGACTAAAATTGGTCTTTTCCGGCGACAATTTTAGTCCTGTGAGTGGTCTTTCCGGCGACAATTTTAGTCCTGTAAGTGGTCTTTCCGACGTTCAGGACTATATTTGCAAGAAAAAGAGAATTTACAGGACTAAAATTGTCGCCGGAGAAAAACCAGGACCAAAATCGAAAAACGTGTCTAGTTAGAGGACCAAAATTGTAATTTAGCCAAATGATGGGTATAAATGAAGGCGCACTCCACATCTTCTCTGCATAACTTTACAACATACATAACAAATAAGGATGGAGGCAATACGAATGCTGCATATGAATGGAGGAACCGGGGAAGATAGTTATGCCAACAACTCTTCACTTCAGGTTTTTACTTTCAACTACGTACTCTACCATTTCTATAATTAGTAGTTTTAAGCCTATGATCAAGCTAAAATCTTTACTGTTTTGCATGGCAGCGTAAGGCTATAACGATCTCAAAGCCAATAATAGAAGGAGCCATTAAAGATGTTTACTGCAGACTACTTAATTTCAAAAACCTTATGCATTTCAGACATGGGTTGTTCAAGTGGACCAAATACTTTCTATGCAATTTCTATGCTAATTGAGGCCGTTGACGGTTTGCGTCGAAATTCAGGCCATGATTTGCCAGAGTTTCTGATACACTTGAATGATCTTCCGAGCAATGATTTTAACACGATTTTCAGATCTTTGCCCGGGTTTCATGAAGATCTGGGTTCCGGGTTTGGATCTTGTTTCTTGACTGGTGTTCCTGGTTTATGAGAGGGTTTTTCCATCACAAAGTCTGCACTTTGTTCACTCATCTTACTCACTACAATTGTTGGCTCAGGTGTGTATGGTGAACGAAAGGTTATATATAAATATGAAAAAACAAAAACAAAAAATAAAAATATATGGGCCTTTATTGGCACCTCATTAAATCTACCATCTAGTGACACCAGATAAATCTGCAAAATATGAAAATGCTTGAGACATCACATTTTTACGAGGGGTTTTTATTTGTACTACACTGATTCTACCGGTCAATCACACTACCTATCAGGGGCGGCTCCACCCTTACTAAAGCGGGTGCGGCCGACCTGCTAAAATTAAAAAATGTGTATAAACAGTAGATATTTTTTTATAAATACATATATATGTGAAATTGATCTCTTTATTTTTATGTATTGACTTCCTGTTTTCATCTATTGACCTATAATGACATGTATAGAATTGTATATACATATATATGTATGATACGGAAAAAAATTGACAAATTTCTGACCCCTATATAAAAAATCCTACAGCCGCCCCTGCTACCTATGCATCACACTTAGGGATGGAATCTGGAATTGATGGTCGGTGGGCTAATTGATTATATTTATATGGTCGGGTGGGCTGGATTAAAACAACAAACGGTGTTTCACTGATTTATATAAGGTTTTTGGTGTACCGAAATTAAAAACCGGGTGGGCTGCTGCGCCCACCCAAACCAAGTGCTGGTTACGTCCTTGATCACACTAGAATCGAACTATTGAAAGTTGGTTTTGGGGGCAAAAAGACCAATTTCATGTAGGTATATTGTAAGAGCTGACCTTCGGAAAGTCGGTTTTTTGGTTCCGATACCGATTGTCTAAAGTGTGATTCTCTAAAATAGGCGTGGTGCACCGGCAGAATCGGTGAGGTGCAAATAAAACCCCTCTTTCTTATGTTCATCTTACCACCATCTACCAATGATACCTCAGCTAAAAAATGACACTCCTAATATTGATTTTTTTTTTCTTTTATCGCACCTATAATCAATTTTTTTTCATGTCGACTCTCCAATCGACTTGTAAAAGGTCGATTCCCCTTAATAAGTATCAACTTCAGAAATTTTAGATTTTAAAATCGATCTTTTAAAAGTTGATAATCTTCAAGTAGGGTGGAAATAAATTACAGATGTGTTGTGTCATAATATAAACGATATGTTTATAAAAAAATAAATATGTAGATCTCTAAAATCTACAAAAGGAGGTTTTGGTGTCACTTAATAGTCGGTGCCAAATTAAAATATTTGTAGTGCAACTAAAGGCTCTCTAAATTATTTTGGAATTCTAACATTTTGAGGCATTTCTTTCACTCCTAGGCCCCAAATGAAGTAGAGGGTAACAGGGGTAACATCTACATATCATCTACAAGCCCTTCAAACGTTGCAAATGAATACCTAATGCAATTCACGAAAGATTTTACGGCATTTTTAAGATGTTGTGCCGCGTGATAAGTAGAGATTTCGCAATCCGGCTCGATCAAATACAATTTATAAAACTCGAAACCTTAGGCAAAACTCACTTTCTAACCGGCAGTGAACCGGGTCGATCGTAGGTAGTGCGTTCAGAGTCCGAGGTCGATCCCACGAGGAGATTGAATCAAATACAAAACTTGTGTTAAAATCAGAGGGCAAAGAGTATACGAACAAGACAAAAGATCGAAGCTTTTACTATTACACGGCATAAACAAGAATCTGAATCAAGAATTTTATCCAGAGTAAATTTCATCAAACTAATAATCTACACAATCAAAACCATACTGAGAGAAAACAAATCGAAATCAGAAAACTCACAATAATGAAAATCTAAAGATTGCAGATCAAGACTTTTGAATCCTAAATCAGCAAAAGATATCAACCTTTAATTCATCCAATGATCCCAGGCACGAACTCCACCAAGCTATCGATCGAATATCGTATTCTACTCTATTTTAAAAATCTAAACTAACAATTGAAATACGGAGCCTAGTCCAGAGCTCTAATCCGGCTATTTAGATGTCAACCTGTCATAACAACCGCCGAAGCGGCTAGGTTGAGCACCTAAGCCGGCCTCGAACTCAGTCTAGGCCAATAAAAGTCAGAATATTCGTTCTCCTAGGTTTAGCAGCTCTTAAATAGGCAAAAATTGCGACCTTGACCTAGTTGGGCCGACCAACTTGGCCCATTTAACTTGTCTTCAGTAAATCAGCGATAACTTGCTGTGTAGAGCTCCGATTTGAACGATTCAAGATGCGTTGGAAAGCTCGTTCGATTATCTACAACTTTCATGCAGACGACTTGACCAGAAAATGCCTCCAAGATAGGTCAAAATAAATATTAACGAGCAGGCATGGTGAAATACTGCTGTCGGCGCCAAACGAGCGTTTGCTCCAAGGTGGACGCTCGTCCGGCTGGTAATCTTGATGATATTAGGGCTTGTTCTTCCACGAACGAACGTCTGGACTACCTTGAACACTCGTCTGATCTATATGAGCTTTCTTGATTCGGGCTGAACCTATCCAAACGCCCGTTTGGGGGTTATTGGGACGCCCGTCCAGCTGAAAACCCAACTTTCTGAATGAAGTATCACCCTGTAGACGCCCGTTTGATATGGGCAAACTCCCGTCTGAGGTGGGCTTCCTGCAAACGCCAGTTTGGGTATGGCAAACGCCCTTTTGCCTTGTCTTCACTCCAAACTTGGCTTTTCTTCCATTTTCATCCAACTCTCATGCCACGAACATGTCTCTTAGTCCAAAACATCGCCTTCCGGGTCCTCGAGTCACCTAAGTCCTGCAATGACATAGACGAACAAACACCACGCGTAATTCCGCAAGACAAAAGTGCTCAGAAAAGAGTGAAATATCGTCGAAAAGGCGGAGTTTACTATCGATATGACAGTTCAACTCCCCGTGCATATAACTTTCGATATTACTCTTGAAAAGGCCTAAATCTACCCAAAACATGCCAATAAAGTGATAAACGGGGGCTAGATCACATACAAAAGTGCGTGAAGTTGACTCCCATCAACCACCCCACACTTAGCATTTGCTCGTCCTCGAGTAAACTAGGCGTACTAAAACAGACCAAGGGATCAACTTCACAAACACGTATAAAAACTCTCACATTGCCAAGGTAAAAGAGAAGTAAAACAGTGAATGCAAACATCTTGACTCAATCGTTATCAGACAAACGGAATGTGTATGTGTGCAAATTAGCTTCCAAGTCATAGACCAAATCACCGGTTCGGATTATAGACGCTTAGCTATCGCGACTACACTAGAGCTCATTTTAATAACATCTCCACTAATCGGGACCAACCAAGGCTAAACACAGTCCAGTAGGACTTGAAGGGTTATAATGTTAAGCTCGGGACGGGGTTAATCGAAAGGAAATTTGGGACTGGAGAAAAGAAAAACACGAGTGAACCTAATCATTCCATGTATTCTTGCTTTGAAAACATACCAAACCAAACCAAACTCCTTCGATCTTTCTATACTCATTGATAAAAAAAACCCCAACTTTAACATCATATTTTCATTTACTCACTACATCCTCCCTTGACCTTGTTTCCAACTTTATTCAAACTTTCTTTTTCTTTTCTTCTCTTATTTTCATCATTGTTTTTCATTTTTTTTTCATTTTTTTCTTTTCTCTTTTTTTTTTCTTTCTTTCTCGAACCAACGGCCTAATCAATAGATAACTCGAGCTCCTCCCCTTCAGAATACTAGCTCGTGCTAACCACATCTTCTCGAAACATGCACCATCTCCCACCCCACACTTGCTTCAGCAAGTGTGTCTAAAGCAACGACTAAGTCCACTCGTAGGGTGATCAAAAGGAATGTGACCAATAATAAAGCTCAGGGTTAGGGATAATACAGGCTAAGTAACCAAAACAGCTCATTTCGGACGGTGGTCAGACCGTCCTATCAAGGCTTAGAGGGGTTAATAGGGTATAATGTTGGGATTTTGGCTTATTTGGCTCTGGCTAGGTCAAAGAAGCGCCATGACTCTCATCCCGTGTCCTACCAAGGTCAATCCTTCTATTTCGCCTCGAAGATACAAAATGGGATCTAGGCAGTCGGAGTGTGCTCAATTCTACCATAATCGTTCACTAGATCCTAAGGCCTATGAAATTGAAGCAAAACGTGCAAAAGAACTTCCGTTTATAAGATAAACCTAGCGTCTTACTATAAGCATTTGATACTTCGCTAAGTCGTTTACCAAGAGAATGTGAAGTTTAAACATGCAAACGGACGTTAAAACCTTGGAAAATTTTAAAATCTGACTCGAAAACGGACACAGACTAAGTATATTACTGAACTGGCACATTTAAACATACAACTCAAACCAAGCTAAGTCTACCACCCCACACTTTGAATGAAACACTGTCCTCAGTGTGTGAATGACAGAGAAAGAAGACTTAGCTTTAGACCCGGCGAAAAGGCGTGAACGAATCTCGTGACATCTTCTTATAAGCGCATCCCGTGTACCTAAAGTCACATAGACAGAAAACAATGCAAACACATGCACGGGACGTGGTCTACGTGCCAAAAGTATACAACAGCTACACTGGGGATATAAAATAAAGAAGTCATGCCACATCAGTAGACTCGAAACACAAACAATCACTCAACATGGACCGCTATAGATGGAAAAATAACCATAAAGGTAAAAGAACAGAACATCTACGCATATCATATAAAGACCACAGAGGGTCACATTAAAACATCCATGTCGAGTAGTGAAAGCATGTATCACAATCAAATACTCCTCATTATATTGTAAGAGCTGACCTTCGGAAAGTCGGTTTTTTGGCTCCGGTGCCGATTTTCTAAAGGTTGATTCTCTAAAATAGGCATGGTGCACCGACATAATCGGTGTGGTGCAAATAAAACTCCTCTTTTTTATGTTCATCTTTTCCACCATCTACCAATGATACCTCAGCTAAAAAATGATACTCCTAATATATTTTTTTTTCCTTCCTTTTATCACACCTATAATCGATTTTTTTTTTTTCATGTCGACTCTCCAATCGACTTGTAAAAGGTCGATTCTCTTTAATAAGTATCAACTTCTGAAATTTTAGATTTTAAAATCGATCTTTCAAGAGTTGATAATCTTCGAGTAGGGTGTAAATAAATTACAAATGTGTAGTGTCATAATATAAACGATATTTTTGTAAAAAAAAAAATGTAGATCACTCAGAATATCAGTGATTGCATGTCAAAGGAGACGACTAAGCTTCATAATGTTACGCTTTCCTTGAGGATAAAAGATTGATTATGCATTGAATTAGTGTTTCAGAAATGATTACTTGCTAACGGTATTACTAGTATAAAGAAACTTTCACATATGTCAAGGCAGGTTAATTTAATGGGGTTGATTTTTTGTTTTTATTATATACTCATATATTTTCGTTACTTTATATTAATAACAGTCAAACATCAATAACAGTCAAACATCTTGACTTTTTTTTTCATCAAATTTAATATTTTCACTACCTTGCATTAGTAATAGTCAAATGTCATTTAAAACTTTTTTTGTCCATCAAATTTAACGACACATTAACAATTTTCTTAATCTGTGTGAAAATTCTCAACGGACTTATATTTTGAAACGTAAATAGAATTCCAGAGATGATTACTTGCTAATGGTTTTACTAGTATAAAGAAACTTTCACATATGTCTAGGCAGGTTAATTTAATGGTGTTGATTTTTTCTTGTATTATTATATACTCACATATTTTCACTACTTTGCATTAATAACAGTTAAACACCATGACTTTTTTTTCATCAAATTTAATATTTTCACTATCTTGCATTATTAACAGTCAAATGTCATTTTAAACCATTTTTTCCATCAAATTTAACGACACCTTAACAATTTAAACAATTTTTTTTAATCCATATAAAAATTCCGAACGGACTTATATTTTGAAACGAAAATAAAATTCCAGAGATGATTACGTGCTAAATAAAGAAACTTTCACATATGTCAAGGCAGGTTAATTTAATGGTGTGGACTTTTCATAGAATGATTTCAGAGGAAAAGGCATCTCAACATGAGTTGTCATTACGCAATTGCTGGCATCTAATAAATTTTTTTAATTGATCTAATAAAAAAATACTAGTTGCCTCAAGGGTCCATTCGTGAATAAATATGGGTTCGGTTTGTATAAACTTTTGTTTGATTCTTTGTTAATTTAACGAATTAAACTTAAACATATTATTGTGCTCGTTTAACTATTAAACGAATAAGCATAAACAAACTCACAAACATATTCGATTACGCACATGATTCTATATATATATAATTTCAACATGAATGCTTAATGTTATCCCACCGCAAATATCTAGTTGATACTAGTTTAAAAAACTAAAAAACTCATTCGTCATATCACACTTGGGCGTGAGAGTAGAGGAATATCGGCGGAAGTTGTTAAGAAGAATGTGAATTTGGCTCGAACTTGAGCAATATATTAATAAACCGAGTAGCAAACAAAAACAAACTCATGCATCTGATATACGGCTCGGCTCGTTCACACCTCTAGTTGCCTAAAAAAAATATTTTATTTACACATTAAAATGGGTATAAATGAAGGCGCACAATCCACATCTTCTCTACACAAATTTACAGCATACATAAGAAATAAGGATGGAGGCAATACGAATGCTGCATATGAATGGAGGGACTGGGGAAGATAGTTATGCCAATAACTCTTCACTTCAGGTTTATACTTAATTTCTATATTACTCTTACCATTAATTTCTTAATTAGAAGCTAAAATCTTTATTGTTTGAATGGCAGCGTAAGGCTATAACGATCGCAAAGCCGATAATAGAAGAAGCCATTAAAGAGGTTTACTGCAGACTACTTCCAAAAACCTTATGCATTTCAGACATGGGTTGTTCAAGTGGACTCAATACTTTCTATGCAATTTCTATGCTAATTGAGGCCATCGATGGTGCACGTAAAAAATTAGGCCGTGAATCCCCTGAGTTTCTGATACACTTGAATGATCTTCCGAGCAATGATTTTAACACAATTTTCAGATCTTTGCCCGGGTTTCATGAAGATTTGGGTTCTGGGTTTGGATCTTGTTTCTTGACTGGTGTTCCTGGTTCATTCTATGAGAGGGTTTTTCCATCACAAAGTCTGCACTTTGTTCACTCATCTTACTCACTACAATTGTTGGCTCAGGTGTGTATGGTGAACGAAAGTTTTTTTTTTTATTTTATTTTTTTTTTTTTTCACGATGGACGAAAGCTTTTATAAAGACGGTTATCGAGTGCAAAGCCATACTGGTAGACAGCCTGGTGAACGAAAGGTTATATATAAATATCTTAGTATCAAAAAAACAAAAACAAAAAATATAAATATATAGGCCTTTATTAATTGGCACCTCATTAAATCTACCTTCTAGTGACACCAGATAAATCTGCAAAATATGAATATGTTTGAGACATCACATTTTTACGAGGGGTTTTCATTTGTACTACTACCGGTCAATCACACTACCTATCAGGGGCGGCTCCACCCTTAGTAAAGCGGGTGTGGCCAACCTGCTAAAATTAAAAAATGTGTATAAACAATAGATATTTTTTTATAAACTCGTATATATGTATTGACTTTCTGTTTTGATCTATTGACCCATAATGACATGTATAGAATTGAATATACATATATATGTATGATACGGAAAAAAATTGACAAATTTCTGACCTCCTGTCAAAAATCCTACAGCCGCCCCTGCTACCTATGCATCACACTTAGGGATGGAATCTAGAATTGATGGTCGGGTGGGCTAATGGATTATATTTATATGGTCGGGTGGGCTGGATTAAAACAACAAACGGTGTTTCACTGATTTATATAAGGTTTTTGGTGTACCGAAATTAAATACCGGGTGGGCTGCTGTGCCCACCCAAACCAAGTGCTGGTTACGTCCTTGATCACACTAGAATTGATCGATTGAAAGTCGGTTTTGGGGCAAAAAGACCGATCTCATGTAGGTATATTGTAAGAGCTGACCTTCGGAAAGTCGGTTTTTTGGCTCAGATACCGATTTTCTAAAGGTTGATTCTCTAAAATAGGCATGGTGCACCGGCAGAATCGGTGCAGTGCAAATAAAACACCTCCTTTTTATGTTCATCTTACCACTATCTACCAATGATACCTCAGCTAAAAAATGATACTCCTAATATTGATTTTTTTGCTTTTATCGCACCTATAATCAATTTTTTTTCATGTCGACTCTCCGATCGACTTGTAAAAGGTCGATTCCCCTTAATAAGTATCAACTTCAGAAATTTTAAATTTTAAAATCGATTTTTCAAAAGTTGATAATCTTCAAGTAGGGTGGAAATAAATTATAGATGTGTTGTGTCATAATATAAACGATTTTTTTGTAAAATAAATAAATAAATAATTATGTATATCTCTAAAATCTACAAAAGGTGGTTTTGGTGTCACTTAATAGTCGGTGTCAAACTAAAATATTTGCAGTGCAACTAAAGGGTCTCTAAATTATTTTGGAATTCTAACATTTTGAGCATTTCTTTCACTCCTAGGCCCCAAATGAAGTAGAGGGTAACAAGGGTAACATCTACATATCATCTACAAGCCCTTCAAACGTTGCAAATGCATACCTAAAGCAATTCACGAAAGATTTTACGGCATTTTTAAGATGTCGTGCCGCGGAATTAATAGATGGTGGGCGCATGGTTCTTACGATCATAGGGAGGAGACACGAAGATCCCGGTGCTTGGGAGAGCCAAGGCCTCTTGGGGCCTCTATCTAAAACCATAACCGATATGGTTAACGAGGTATTGACATTTTTATAAAGTTATTCGAGTCTTCGACGTATTCTCTTAATCAATAAGGACCCGCAACATTTCTATATATTTCAGGGTTTAATTGAGGAAGAGAAATTAGATTCACTCAATTTTCCTACCTACTACCCTTCACTGCAAGAGCTAAAAGCTCTGGTTGAGACGGAAGGATCTTTCACAATCACTCGTGTGGGGTTAGCCGATGTCCACTGGAATGTGGATGACAATGAACTTTCTACACCTGATCTACTGAAGACATCTGGAGTGAATGTTGCAAGCATGGCTCGAGCTGTAGGTGAACCGTTGCTTGCTAGTCATTTCGGGAAACATGTGATGAATGAGCTTTTTAAAAGATATGCTCAGAATATCAGTGATTGCATGTCAAAGGAGACGACTAAGTTTCATAATATTACGCTTTCCTTGAGGACAAAAGATTGATTATGCATTGAATTAGTGTTATTGATGTTTGTTATAAAAAATTGATGGAAAGAAAAAACCACAATATATGTAATCATCAAATTACGTTCTTAATTTACTTTAGCTCTAACCATGCATGCACAAAAAACGCAAAAAAGTAGTTTTATTATTCCTTTGTATTGGTGACTCTTTAAAAATTATAGTTTTTAGTGTAAAATTTTTGATATGTAGTATTTATTTTATATATCTCGTCAATAAACTAACTAGAACTACACAAAAATTAACGGGGCAGAGCCAACTAATTGAAGATTTTGAAGCCTACGGATAAAAGTGAATGAACAAACTTCCTTGGTCAATAAAATCAAGTCATCTCAGATGGATGGCCCTTTCTTACGAAAGATCAAGATGAAGGTCGATAATGGAACGTATGTTACGCATGAACGAAATGGAATGAAATGAATTAATAATGGTGTTGTCTCATTGTCCGAGTGTGTTGAAATCTGTAAAATTCAGTGCATAATAAAATATCTCTTTTCTGCCCGTGGTTTTTTACCTCTCCCACTGAGAGGTTTTCCACGTTAAATCTGTGTTCTTCTTGTTTCTGTTATCTCCTTTGATTGTTTATGTTTGATTGCTTCGTTTCGTTTCTTGCATCCGAAGTTATCTCCATCCGTTTTATAACAAGTGGTATCGAGCCGGTTCGGAGAAAACGATCGTACGATCAACTTCATCTTCACCAAGGCCTTCAAGAAGGTGCTAGGATCTGTGATAAAGTTGTAATCTTTAGCAAGGAAAGATGTCGGCGGTAAACGTAAAAATCGATAAATTTACGGAAGGAACAGTTTTGGTCTCGTGGCAAATCAAGATGCGTGCACCGTTGAAACGAGCGGGGTTTGTGGAATCCTTTATCCGACAAACCAAATACAAGTGCGCAGACATGCCGGTCGGAAGAGAAAGCACATTCAACCATCATGTTGTGCTTATCGATGATGTTATCACCGAGGTTGCTTTGAGGAAGACACCGCAGCCCAAGTTGTGGAAGAAGCTTGAAAGCCCGTATATGACCAAGTCACCGACCAACAAGTTGTTGTTGAAACGAGAGGTTGTTCGAGTTTGAAGATGCATGAAGGAAGTCCACCGAGGGAACATCTCGGACAAATTTGAACACAATATTGCTTGATTTAAGGAATATTGATGTTAAAATTGAAGATGAAGATGCGCCCTAATCCCGTTGGTGTCATTACCGGCATCATATGAAAACTTTGTGCGCTTTCATAGTTGGAAAGGATACGGTAGCTTTGGAGGATGTGAGGTCCGCCTTACATGCCGGGGAGCTTAGACACAAGGTGCCGCCGGAACAGAGACGGTCGGTTCTTGGGCTAGTAGCCGGCGGCAATAGTGGAAAAGGATATGGACGAGAAGAAGAAAAAGAAGTCGGTGTCCAAAGGTCCTAAGTCTACCGATGTCCGTAATTACCGTAAGGAGCGAGGGGACATTGGAAGTCCAATTGTCCAAGGAAGAAGAAACAAGCGGGAAGGCAATTCGGCACGGCGGCTTTGGCTACCGAGCAATCGATGAGGATCCGGTTCTAGTTGCGGGGGATTCTACACACCATAATGATGTGTGGATACTTGATTCTCGGAGCATCCTACCATATTTGTCCAAACAGGAGTGGTTCTCTACTTATGAGCGAGATAGATGGTGGTCAAATCTATATGGCCAACAAGAAGGTTTGCAATGTTGTGGGAATTGGCTCGGTGAAGTTAAGGACGAGAGGATGGTAAATTTTGTACACCGAAAGATGTAAGACATGTTCCACGATGACCAAGAATTTGGTATCTCTTAGTCTACCTGGACAAACAAGGGGTTCAATTTCAAGGGTGAAGGTGGACGGTGAATGTCTTCAAAGATTCGGTTGTGGTCCTCAAAGGCATCAAGAGGGGAACCTTGTATATATTACAAGGATCTACGTATCTGCACCGCTCGCCGTTGCATCCTCGGCGCTCACCGGTCTCGACAGACTCACCGTGGCACATGAGACTTGGTCACATGGGTGAAAGGGGTATGCGGTGTTCTTTCTTCAAAGGGTTTTCTTGGGGGATATAAGGTCAAGAATCTGGACTTTTGTGAACATTGTGTGTTTGGGAAGTTGCATAGAAGTAAATTCTCGGCGGGGTTGCACAATACAAAGGCAACACTTGATTATATCCATTCGGACTTTCTTGGGGTCCATCAAGAGTTGAGTCATTGGGTGGTCACGGATATTTTGTGTCATTCATAGATGACTATTCAAGGATGACTTGGGTGGTGATGATGAAGAACAAAAGTGATGCATTCGGTAACTTCAAGCGAAGGGAAGGCCCTAGTGGAGAATCGCTTAGGCAAGAAAATCAAGAAGCTTCGTACGGATAATGGTCCGGAATTTCGTTCGGGACGGATTTTGATTCATTTTGTGCGGTGAGGGTATTGCCGTACATCATACTTGTAAGGAATACACCTCGCGAATGGTGTAGCCGAAAGGATGAATCAAACTCTACCGGAGAGGGCAAGATGTATGCTTTCTCAAGTTTGGTTTATCAAGGAGATTTTGGGCGAGAAGTTTGTTAAGACGCCTTGCTACTTAATCAACGTGAGTCCTCACACAGAATCAATCTCAAGACACCATTTGAGATGTGGTCGAGCAAGCCTCGCCGACTACTCGCTCTAAGGGTTTTTGGGAGTACAAATTACTATCATGTTAGTGAAGGGAAGTTAGAACCAAAAGCCAAGAAGGGAGTGTTTGTGGGGTATGGTGATGGAGTGAAAGGATATAGAATTTGGTCATCGGCGAGTCCGAGTAATCCTCGAGCGGGGACGTTGTGTTTGATGAAAATTCTATGTTAAACTCATCGGTGGGGGAGGTCTACCGAGTCCGAAACCGATCTTTGAATCGATAGTGTTGAGAAACGGTGGGAGCTTCGGTGGAGTCCACCGATATGCAACAATCGGTGGATCCAAATCAACACTATACCGATCCGGATAATGAACCGAATCCGATCCAAGCCGTCCGTCGAGACCTCGGTGGCGTCATACAAACATTGATCGGCGAGTCTAGGCCCGCGCAGCCTAGAAGATCTAATGTTGGGATACCTCCAAGGAGATATGGATATGATGATCCGGCGGATATGCACTCCAAGTTGCGAGAAGAAGTAGAGGTTGCTTTGAACCTACTACTTACGGGGAAGCGATGACATGTACGTAAGCATCTCGGTGGCATGCAGCCATGGGAGATGAAATGGAGTCATTACGAAGAATCGGACTTGGGAATTAGTCAAACGACCCTCGACAAGGGAGTTGTGACTTGTAAATGGATTTTCAAGAAAAAGGAAGGAATAACTAAGGCGAAGGGGTCGTGTATAAGGCACGTTTGGTTGCAAGAGGATTCGGTCAAAAGGAAGGGGTTGACTTTGATGAAATATTTTCACCGGTGGTCGACACACTTCAATCGGGGTGTTACTAGCAATGGTGGCACAAAGAGATCCGGAACTTGAGCAATTGGATGTGAAAACTCGCTTTTCTACATGGTGAGGTGGATAAGGAGATATACATGACACGGCTTTCGAGGGATTTCAAGTTCCCGGTAAAGAAAACTATGTTTGCAAGTTGAAGAAATCATTGTATGGTTTGAAGCAAGCTCCAAGGCAAAGTGGTATAAAAGGTTTGACAGTTTCATGCTTCGACGGGGTTACAACGAAGTCCATATGACCGTTGTGTTTACTTCGATCTACTTGAAAGATGGATCATATATCTATCTTGTTCGTATGTGGATGACATGCCGATAGGCTGCAAAGAAGGAAGTCGATGTTCAAAATCGAAGAACCTTCTTAGTGCTTCGAATTTGAAATGAAGGATTTGGGTGCGGCCAAGAAAATCTTGGGGATGGAGATCCGGAGAGATAGGAGTCGAA
This sequence comes from Gentiana straminea, assembly GCA_036785695.1. Classification (NCBI taxonomy): domain Eukaryota; kingdom Viridiplantae; phylum Streptophyta; class Magnoliopsida; order Gentianales; family Gentianaceae; genus Gentiana; species Gentiana straminea. The sequence goes on along the minus strand of JAVUPR010000501.1, from coordinate 1,779,221 downwards.
GAAATTGTTCTTGTCTCAAAGCGGGTTATGTGCGTAAAGATATTGGCCAAGTTTGGGATGTCTGCGCAAAACCAATAGATACTCCTATGGCATCAAATGTTCATTTGTCCGTTTATGCTTCACGATCGGTGAAGAGAAGGAGTATATGTCAAAAGTTCCCTATGCTAGTGCGGTTGGCGATCCGATGTATGCCATGGTTTGCACTAGGCCCGATCTGCTCGGGCGGTCGGTGTTGTCGACGGGTTTATGGCTCAACCTGGAAAGGAACACCGGAAAGTCGTTAAAAGGATATTCGTGTACCGAGAGGTACAAATGATGTTGGTCTCATTTATGGAGGTGATATCGGTCCGGTCACGGTTACTTGTGATGCGATTATGCAGTGATGTTGACGAGAAAATCAATGACCGGTTATGTGTTTACATTGGGAAATGCAAAGTGGTCACCGAAAGCTACTCTTCGGGCTACGGTAGCCTTATCAACTACTGAAGCAGAATATATGGCTCTTACTGAAGCAGCTAAGGAGGGTATCTGGTTGAAGGGGCTAGTCAGTGATTTGGGGTTGCATCAGGATCAGGCTGAGATATATTGTGACAGTTTAAGTGCAATATGTTTGGCCAAGGATCAGGTTCATCATGAGAGAACCAAGCATATTGATGTCAGGTATCATTTCTTGAGGAATGAGAAGAGGGTTGTGGTGAAGAAGATTGGCACAAAGGAGAATCCTGCTGATATGTTCACTAAACCGATTCGAATAGAGTAAGTTCCAAACTTTGCCTGGACTTACCGAATATTCAAAGCTTATAATCTGTTTCGGAAACTTTACGAGGCGGATCGGTGGAGTGGATCTTTGTGGAGATAGTCCGGTACAAGTACATCCGGCATTGACGAATGTATCCGGTACAAGTACATCCGGTTATGCAATCTGTTTGACTCTAGTGAGAGTTGAAGTCAAGGTGGAGATTTGTCGGTAAGGTGACTTAAACTCTACATTTTGGTGGAACCAATCCGAAGACTCACCGATGGTCACCGAGAAGTGTATTCATTTCTCGTGCATCGCAGGGGTGGAGTCTACGAGCTTCACAGGTAGCTTCGGCGGGGCAACTATCGCGGGGTGATAGTCTCGCGAGTACTTGGATACAGCAGGGTCCCACATCTGTTAATTCTGTTATGTGACAGCTATACAGTGTCATTAAAAGGAGGACACGTGTAGGGGTATTTATGGTGCGTCAGACAAAGATTCCTGGCGGCTAGGGTTTAGGGATTTGTGCCTATAAATACAGTTGTTGTCTCATTGTCCGAGTGTGTTGAAATCTGTAAAATTCAGTGCATAATAAAATATCTCTTTTCTGCCCGTGGTTTTTTACCTCTCCCACTGAGAGGTTTTCCACGTTAAATCTGTGTTCTTCTTGTTTCTGTTATCTCCTTTGATTGTTTATGTTTGATTGCTTCTGTTTCTGTTTCTTGCATCTGAAGTTATCTCCATCCGTTTTATAACAAATGGAATATAAAAACGGAAATAAACACATTCCTTGCGTTTGAGTTGTTAAAAAATGAAATGAAGCAAATTATATAATATGTTACACATCAAGTGATGATTGAGTTGGATAGTGGGTTAGGGTTGAGTGTGATAACTGATAAGATCAATGTAAGGATTCTAAACAAACCACAGGGGGTGAATAGTTTTTGCCACACACTTCTTTTTCAAACTTCTATTATACAACGCTTATGTTCTGATCTTCTGGTGAAGATGTTCAACTGAAAAGGCTTACGTTCTAATGAACTTTGGTGTGATTGTATCAAATAGATAGAAGCATTCGAACCATACAAACAAGCACAATCAAAACATATAAGTTGAAAATCAAAATACGCAATACGTAAGACACAAACTCTGATATTTTATTGAATTGGGTTCTTCAGGATACAATCACTCTCCTCTTTTATATAGGAGAGAAATACTAATTTAAATAAAACAAGATAAAGATAAAAATGCAACTAATTATTTGAATAAAGTAAATGAAGATAAACAATAATGTTTAACAATTTAATCTTAACAATATAATATCTTTTGTTCGAGATAATGACAAGATTGAATATTTAGATAATATAGTTTGAATATCTTATTATTAGTTAAAGGTTGTGGATGACTGTTTTTAATCTAAAATGGGGAAAAATGACGAGAAAAAAAGATAGTGGTTGAGAAGGACAAAAACACGCATTTTACTACATGTGGTTGTAGCAACATGTAGTAACATGCGCGTTTTTGTCCTTCTCAACCACTATCTTTTATCTTGTAATAACTTATTGACTAAGTCACCGAACCTGTATATTTGTACTCTCCATTCAGTTGAATCAATACAATCATTTTTATATTTCTCTATTATGGTATCAGAGTGATCTGACTAACGTCGTGGATCCTAGACAATAATACAGAAAACCGTTTGGGTGGGGGTTCATTCCCCTAATCTATACGAACCCTCACCCGTCTTTAAGTCTTTTCGCTTGATTTTTTTTCCTTCCCCTCACCCATTTTTCTCTTTTATTTTTCCCACCGGCTTTCCTCTTCCACCGCACAAGCACCACCCTCCTCCCACAAAAGCCATCCTCTCCTTCTTTGTTGCTTCTATTCTCGCACAGCATCGATGGCCGAATCCCAGCTTTCCGGTCCATCTCAATCTCTGTCCAACCCGCCACCAGCAATGCCTCCATTGCCGTCTCCTCCGTTGCCGTTGACTCTTCTGTCTCCGATCCGGATCCTTCACGCTGTCTCCTTTCTTTTTCCAATTATTCTTTCTCACCTCTTCTCTTTCCCTTTTTTACGGATCCGGCGATGAACCTCTCGGTCAATTGCTGTACCCGATATTTAAAATAAAAAATGAAAAAAAACTTTTTCTTTCATTTTCTTTCTAATAATAAAAAAAAAAAAAAAAATACACCTCTTCTTTCACCTCCTCTTTATTCATTTATTTTATGGGGCAAGGGTCCAAAAGGACACAAAATGATAAAAGGAAATAAAAAAAAACCGGTGCATAGGTCGTGATAACAGCGCTGGTTTGGGAACAAATGAAAGAAAAAAACGGCGCCCAAATTGTTGTTGTTTTGTAATGTTTATTTTATTTTTTATTTTTCCTGTTGTTGTTTTGTATTGTTTTTTTTTATTATTATCTTTTTTTGTTTTTTTCTGGATGCTATAAAAAAGTTTTTTTTTTCTTTCTTTTTTCTGGATGCTTAGACATTTTTTTTCTTCTTTTCGGTGACCATTGCATTGACCACACCGATGGAACGACCACATCGATGCAGAGACACAGCGATAAATTGAAACCGCGACGCAAAGACACCACGATCAAGAGACACCGCGGTGCAGAGACATCGCGATATTATGACATTTGACGATGCAAAGACACCGTGATGCAGAGACATTGCAATGAAGTGACACCGCGATGCAGAGAAACCGCATTGACCACCGCGATGAAATGTCACCGTATTGCAGAGACACCGCGATGAAGTGACACCGAGATGAAAAGACACGCCGATGAAGTGACACCGCGATGCAGTGACCACCCCCGATGCAGAGACACCGCGATGTAGAGGCACCGCGATGCATTGAAAACCCCAGGTCCATTGACTACCCCTGGTGCATTGACCACCGCGATGCAGTGACACCATGATACATTGACCACCTAAGATCCATTGATCACCACGATGCCTGGCCACCCTCGATGCGGAGACACCGCGATGCAGTGACCACCCCCGATGCAGAGACACCGCGAAGCAGTGACCACCCCATGCAGAGACACCGCGATGCAGTGACCACCCCCGATGTAAAGACACCATGATGCAGTGGCCACCCCCGATGCAAAGACACCACGATGCAGTGACCACCCTCGATGCAGAGACGCCTCGATGAAGTGATACTGCGATTGATTGACCACCTCGATGCAATGACCACCTCCGATGCAGAGACACCGTGATGCAGTGACCACCCCAGATTCAGAGACACCGCGATGTGGTGACCACCCCAGATGCAGAGACACCGCGATGAAGTGACACCGTATTGCAGAAAAACCACGATGCAGAGACATCGCGATGTTATGGCATTTGACGTTGTAGAGACACCGCGATGCAGAGACATCGCGATGAAATGACACCGTATTACAGAGACACCATGATGAAGTGACACCGAGATGAAGAGACACGGAAATGAAGTGACACCGCGATGCATTGCCCACCCCCGATGTAGAGACACCGCAATACAGTGCCACCCCCGATGCAGAGACACCGTAATGCAGTGACCACCCCCGATGCAGAGACACCTTGATGCAGTGACAACCCTCGAGGCAGAGACGTCGTGATGTAGAGACGCCTCGATGAAGTGACACCGCGATGCAGAGACACGACGATGAAGTGACACCGTGATGCAGAGACACCGCGATGCAAAAATGCCGTGATGCAGAGACACCTCGATGAAGTGACACCGCGATGCACTGACAACCGCGATACAGTGACACCACGATGCATTGACCACCGTGATGCAGAGACGCCTCGATGAAGTGACACCGCGATGCATTAACCATCCCAGATCCATTGACCACCGCGATGCAGTGGGCACCCCCGATGAAGAGACACCGCGATGTAGTGAACACCCCCGATGCAGTACCCCCTGATGAAGAGACGCCACGATGCAGAGACGCCTCTATAAAATGACACCACGATGCATTGACCACCCCCTATCCATTGACCACCGCGATGTAGAGGCCACCCCCGATGCAGAGACACCATGATGCAGTGACCACCCCACGATGTAGAGACAAGGCGATGCAGAGACGCCGTGATGTAAAGACGCCTCAATGAAATGATGCCGTGATGCATTGACCACCCCAGATCCATTTAACACCGTGATGCAGTGGCCACCCCGAAGCAGAGACACCGCGATGTAGTGACCACCCCCGATGCAATGACCACCGCCGGTGCAGTGACCACCCCGATGCAGAGACACCATGATGCAGTGACCACCCCCGATGCAGTGACCACCACCTATACAGAGACGCCGCGATGCAGAGTCACCTTGATGCAGAGACACCTCCGATGCAGTGACCATCGCGATGCATTGGCCACCCCCGGTCTATTGACCACCGCAATATAGTGGCCACCCCGATGTAGAGACACCATGATGCAGTGACCACCCCAGATACAGAGACACCGCGATGCAGAGACACCACGATGAAGTGACGCCGTGATGCAGTGACGCCGCGATGCATTGACCATCGTGATGCATTGACCACCCACGATCCATTAACCACCGCGATGCAGTGGCCACCCCCGAAGCAAAGACACCGCGATGCAGTGACCACCCCCAATTCAGAGACGCCGTGATGCAGAGACACCGTGATGTTATAACATTTGACAATGGAGAGACACCGTAATGCAGAGACATCACGATGTTATAGCATTTGACAATGCAAAGATACCGCGATGTAGAGACATCGCGATTAAGAGACACCGCGATGCAGAGACACCACGATGCAGAGACACCGCGATGAAGTGACCCCGCGATGCATTGACCACCCCCAATGCAGAGATACTGTGATGCAGTGACCACCCCCGATGCAGAAACACCGGATGCCGTGATCACCCCCGATTCAGAGACACCGGATGCACTGACCACCCCCGATGTAGTGACACCGTGATGCACTAACAACCGCGATGCAGTGACACTGCAATGCATTGACCACTATTAACAAGTCGAGCTCGATCTTGTTATATTTTATTAAAAATAAATAAATTCTATGAAAATAATCGACCTTACGAGCCGAGTCGAGACACCGCGATGCAGTGGCCTCCGATGCGACATTACGATGCAGAGACACCGCAATGCAGTGACCATCCCCGAAGTAGAGACACCGCGATGTAGATACACCATGATGTAGTGACCACCCCCGATGCATAGACAACACGATGAAGTGACCACCCCCGATGCAGAGACACCGCGGTGCAAAGACACCTCGATGAAGTGACACGGCGATATAGTGACACCCCTGATGCAGAGACGCCTCGATGAAGTGACACCGCGATGCATTGACCACCCCAGATCCATTGACCACCGCGATGCAGTGGCCACCCTCAATGCAGAGACACCGCGATGCAGTGACCACCTCCGATGCAGAGACACCGTGATGTAGTGACCACCGTGATGCGATGACACCACGATGCAGTGACCACCCCCGATGCAAAGACCCCACGATGCAGTGACCACCCCTTATGCGGATACACCACGATGCAGAGATGCCTCGATGAAGTAACACCGCGATACATTGACCACCCTAGATCCATTAACTATTGCGATGCAGTGGCCACCCCCGATGCAAAGACATCACGATGCAGAGACACCGCAATGCAATGACCACCCCAGATACAGAGACACCGCGATGATATAACATTTGACGATGCAGAGACATCGCGATGCAGAGACACCATGATGAAGTGACACCGCAATGCAAAGACGCCGCATTGCAGAGACATCGCGATGTTATAACATTTGACGATGTAGAGACACCGCGATTAAGAGACACCGCGATGCAGAGACACCGCGATGAAGTGATGCCGCATTCTAGGGACACCACGATGCAGAGACACCACGATGAAGTGACACCGCAATGCAGAGACACCGCGATGAAGTGACACCGCGATGCAGTGACCACCCCGATGCAAAGACACCCCCGATGCAGAGACACCGCGATGCAGAGATAACGTGATGAAGAGACACCGCGATGTCTCTTTAGCGTTTAAAAAAATCACGTCCAGAAAAAAAAACTGTGAACACCATTGTAGTGACATCAACATTTTATGCAGTGACATCAACAATCATAGTTGCAGTGACATCAACATTTATGCAGTGATATCGACAATCATATATGCAGTGACATCAACGTTTTTTTTATGCAGTGACCAACGTTTTATGCAATGACATCGGTAATGGTGGGAATGAGTGCGTAAATTTCTAAACCCTATAAGTCCATAAAAAAAATGAGGAAGAAGTAGATGTGCCTATGAATAACAAGGAATGGTGCTTGAATAACAATGAGAATTACGGCACATACGGTTGCAAGAAAATTGCATATAGTAAACAAAACACACATACAAAAGACAGAAAAAAAAACACTAAAGAGAGAAATTTGGTATATCTTTTGATATAAAACTACAATCAACATAATTCTTTCACCCTAATTCATATTTTTTTTGTCCTTTATATTCAGATATCTCATTTTATGAAGTGACAACTTAGGCAGTGACACTCAATGACACCAACATTTTATGAAGTGACACACAAAGGTTTACAAAATAAAAGAGTTCAACTATGATCTAACACAGACCAATTAAATGCAAATAAGTGCATACAGCAATTTGAAAAGATAAACTATATATATATAACAGACAATGCTTAAGATCAGACTAATGCTGATCCAAAAGGACTAATACAGAATAAGACGATTACAATAATCCAAGTCCAAAAGATATCAGGTCAACATATATTACACTAAAAAGGTATGAATTAACAAGGTCTAATACAATTCAGATCAGTAGATTTATACTAATGAGACTACAGATTCAAAAGTTCAGCAGGTACATCAAATTAATATCCAAATTACAAGTTTAGCAAAATGCTAATAATTAACACAGCAGAGCCTAATTACAGCAAGCCTTAAAAAAACACATACTCAGCAGGTTTCATACAAGTTTAGGCTCTGCTGGCAATTTAGAAAGATTTCGTCAAGGAAGGCTTAAAGCCGTTCGTAAGATTTCGTACAGAGCCGTTCGTAACTTTATTCAAATATTTTTTTCTGAATAAATCCACGTGCATGTCTTCTCTCATTTGAAGGCTTCTCAAACAAACCAAAAAAACTTGCCTGAATCACGTGTCACTGCAAAATGCAATGCTTCCATCCACGCTTGTAATTACTTCTTGGAAACATCTCTTTCACAGCTTGTAATGCTTCCATCCATGCTATATGCGATCTTTCCATGTATCAGCCATCAAATGCAATCTCTTTGTTCCCGTAAAAATTGAAAATTTGAGGAGTGGGGGTTGGGGGTTGGGGGTTGGGGGTTGGGGGAATTATTTAGCCCAAATCATGTATCAAACAGAAGCTTCAAGTTCATCTAGGGATACAACAGCTCCATTTGAGCATCATCTTCCCATAGTTGAGCAGAAACACACCATCATGCAAAGTTCAATCCATTTCAGTCATGAAAGAAAAAAGTCTATTCGAAGCACAAGAGTTGAATATCCAACAAACAACAAGGCCACCGAGCCAGAGTAGCCATCCTCAGCAAGCTATTAAATAGCAAGCTCTTCGAATAACAAGGTCACCGAGCAACTTGTAGGGCAGTGACTCAGCCTGAGCAACAACACGTAATAACCCCTGTTGTTTACCCGCTCAGCATATAGTTCCACATTGTTCTCTGGGAACTTAAATCTCTTCTGAACAATGGATGTCAGCTCCCTAATTCTCCCCTCTTCTCACCTTTGTGATTAGAAATCAAATAACAACTAGTAAATATTTGAGATTAGAATACATAAAACCAGCCAAACAAAAATTGGAGACTGCAAGCTTTTGTTTTGCTTCACTACAGGACCTATAATTTTACTCAAAAAAAATTGATGTCTTTACTGCAAGAAAATAAAAATAGAACCAAAATTTCCAACATGAACAGAATTACCTAGAACATTATGAGTGTGGGTGGCCCTTATGATGATCTCAGAGCGCATAAGGGTGACCCTAACCGAAAGATGGTAATTTTTCTGTGTTTTCCATTGATCTTTAGGGCAAGTCCAACCCATAGGTATCAAATTCTAAATTTGATACATACGGTACAATATATACAACATAATTACAACATAATTGCTTGATTCTAGGAATTCAAATCCGGCTATTTTAATGCTAGAGATTGACACTACTAAATACAAAATATACACAATAAATATAAAATATACAACATATATTTTACATATTCTAATACACCCCCGCAGTCGAAGCGGGAGGTTCACGAACGTTGAGACTGATACGGAAGTCATCGAACAAAATTCGGGGAAGTCCTTTAGTGAAGACGTCAGCAATTTGATAACGAGATGGGACATGAAGGACACGAACTTCACCACGAGCAACTTTTTCACGGACAAAGTGAATGTCCATTTCAACGTGTTTGGTACGCTGATGTTGAACCGGATTGTTGGAAAGATATATGGCACTAACATTGTCACAATAAACCAAAGTAGCTTTTGTAATAGGACAATGAAGTTCTAAAAGAAGATTCCGGAGCCAGCATGATTCGGAAACGACATTGGCCACACCTCGGTATTCAGCTTCGGCACTAGATCGAGATAATGTAGGTTGGCGTTTGGAAGACCAAGAGATGAGGTTATCACCAAGAAATACGCAGTAACCTGAGGTAGATCGTCGAGTGGTGGGACATCCGCCCCAATCGGCATCGGTGTAGGAAATGAGAGAAGTAACTGGGGATTTGGAGAGATGCAATCCGAAGTGTAAAGTGCCTTGAAGATACCGGAGAATACGCTTGAGGGCATTCATGTGAATATCCTTAGGATCATGCATGTGTAAACAGACCTGCTGAACCGCATATGAAATGTCGGGTCTGGTGAACGTGAGGTATTGTAATGCGCCAGCTAGACTTCGATAATGTGTAGGATCAGCATAGGGCGTGCCGGATGTAGAAAGCTTAGACTGGGTATCCACGGGTGTGGCAACTGGTTTGCAAGAGGACATTCCGGCACGGGCAATGATGTCCTCGGCGTATTTTTGCTGGCTAAGAAATAAACCACCCGCGTGTCTGGTGACTGAGATGCCGAGAAAATAGCTAAGAGGGCCGAGATCTTTCATAGCAAATTCGGAGGCGAGGAGAGACATAATGTGCTGACGAAGCTTGTCAGATGACGCAGTAAAAATTATGTCATCAACATACAAGAGAAGATATGCCATGTCTTGACCATTCCGATAGATGAACAACGAATGATCTGTGGTACTATGATAGAAGCCAATAGAGGATACATAATCCGCAAACCGTTGATACCAAGCCCGAGGTGCCTGTTTAAGGCCATAAAGAGACTTTTTTAATTTGCAAACATAATCCGGATAATGAGGATCACGAAAGCCCATGGGTTGATGCATATAGACTGTTTCATGGAGTTGGCCATGTAAAAAAGCATTTTGTACGTCGAGTTGATGAATGGGCCAAGCTCTGGATAAAGAGATGCTTAGAACAGTCCGAATGGTGGCTGGTTTCACCACCGGGCTGAAAGTCTCCTCGCAGTCAACACCAATTTTCTGAGACCTGCCATCGCCTACAAGACGAGCTTTATAACGCTCAAAAGAACCGTCAGAGTGCTTTTTAATTCGAAAAACCCACATAGAACGAATAATATTTGTGTTAGCAGGTCGAGGGACAAGATCCCACGTGTTATTCTTAATTAGAGCATTAAACTCGTCGGTCATGGCAGCTTTCCAATTCGGGTCGGACAAGGTTGCTCTTGGGTTACGAGGAAGAGGTGAGGGAGGAACCGAAGTGGTCAGATTAAATTGTCGTTTGGGTTTAAAGATCCCATGCATAGCTCGAGTAGTGATGGTGCGAGATGCTTCCGGAGGGGGGAGAGATCGAGCTGAATTGTTTCAGGCCGAGGGGGAGAAGGGCTGTTGTCGGACCGGGCTGGTGAAGGAGCAACGGGTTGCGGATCAATGGGATGGGAAATCGGGGTGGAGGCCGCGCTAATGGGCTGGGCCGAAGGAGGGGAGGATGCAGATTGCATATGATGAACAATTAACGGGTTCATGCCATCATTTAAAAAATGATATGTATCCGGGGAAGGGGAATGAAGTTTGGAAAAGGGAAATTGGGATTCGTCGAAGATTACGTGGCGAGAAATTATGATTTTACGAGTGGATAAGTCATAACACTTGTAACCGCGATGATGAGACGGATATCCCAAGAAGACACAAGGAGTGGAACGAGATTGGAGTTTGTGTATAGTGGTAGATGGATGTAGAGGATAACATAGACAACCAAAAACCCGTAAGTGATCGTAGGAAGGATGACGATGATAGAGAAGTTGGGTGGGGGAGTTATTGTTGATGGATTTGTGGGGAAGAATGTTTAAAAGGTAAGTAGCCATTTCAAGAGCGTGATGCCAAAAAGAAGGAGGAACGGATGCATGGGCAAGAAGACTACGTATTAGGTTATTGATGGTGCGTAGGGTCCGTTCGGCTTTTCCATTTTGGGGAGAAGTGTGAGGACAGGAAAAACGAAAAACGAGACCTGTCTGGATACATAATAATTTAAATGCATCATTATCAAATTCCTTTCCATTGTCACATTGAAAAGTTTTAATATCCATTGAAAATTGAGTTTTAATTAGAGTGCGGAAGGAAGAAAATATTGAAAATACTTGTGATTTTTTACCAATAGGGAAAGTCCATAAATAACGAGAATAATCATCGAGCAAAATGAGATAGTATCGATGGCCTGCAGAACTCAAAATAGGAGATGTCCACAAATCACTGTGTATAATATTAAAAGGCAACAAACTATGCGCAGAAGAATCATAAAAGGGCAGTTTTGTTTGTTTACCAAAAACACAAGATTCACAGACAGAAGACGAAGATAAAGGTTTGCAATGAATAAATTTATTTTTATTAAGGGAGCGTAAAACTGGTGCTCCCGGATGGCCCAAGCGATCATGCCATAGAGAAGTGGAAATTGCAGCAAACGTGGATGGAGTGGAGGGTGTGAGAGGGTACAGATCACCAGTGCTATTACATCTCAGAATAGGTATCCCCGTCAGAAGGTCCTTCACAGAAAAACCATATGGATCAAATTCAATGGAAACATTATTGTCGGTGGTGAATCGACGAACCGAAATCAAATTTTTAATAAGTTTTGGGGCGTGGAGTACATTATTTAAATTTAAAGGTGGGTGGGGTGGGTGAAGAGTGGATGTCCATGACCACGAATAGGAATGCTGTGACCACTACCAACAATTATGTTACGAGAGAAATTGCTCAAACTAGAATAAGACGAGAGATTACCAACAGAGTTTGTCATGTGTGACGTTGCACCGGTGTCTAAGTACCAATTGTCATCGGGAACATTAAGCGACAAGGTGTGCATTGCAGCATCAATATTGGTTGGTGCATAAGTTGGAGGTGGAGGGGCCTGAATCGTGTGGGCTTGTTGTGGTCTTGGACCAAGAAGACCAGGCTGCTGGATAGAGGGCCGAGCCCAAGCTGTCGTTGGCTATGGGCAGGGGGGAGGTGCCCAGGTTGACTGTTGCCATGGAGCCAATGATAGTAAGCCGGCCACTGTTGAGAAGGTTGTTGCCATGGCTTGGATTGCTGAGTTTGGGCGGGCTGATTTTGCTATTGTTGTCCGCCATTTCCACCCCCATTTCGACCACCTTGCTGACCACGACCTCTGCCACTCCTATTTCCACGACCCCGGCTACGTCTCTGGCCATTTTTCTGCCGAGAATTATGATCATTAGCAGGAGGGGTGGTATCACCGTGAGCATGGAGAGCGGTATCAGCACCGGCTGCAGTAGTGCTTGCACGCTTAGCTTTCCGTGTTTCCTCAAGGATGAGTTTCGATCGTGCTTCGTAAAACTCTGGAAATGGATCACTCTGTTGGAGGATGGTGGCCAAACCATCATAGTTCTCATTTAGACCGGAAATGAGCTGAAGCACAAGTCGTTGATTTGGAACCGGGCACCGACATTAGACAATTGATCCGCCGACATCTTAAGTTCTTGACAATAAGCCGAAACATTCGGAAAATCGTCTTGACGAACCGCTTTGAATTGATTTTCCAAATACAAAGCACGTTGATTCTTGTTATCATGAAAAATGTTTTCCAACCGGGTCCAAGCTTGGTGTGCCGTAGCACCCGGTGCGATGATCGTGTGCAAAAGATCATTCGAGATTGTGCCATAAATCCATTGTAGCACAATTGCGTCCAAACGAGACCATAGTTCATCCTCAACCGCATCATCTTTTTCTTTGTCAGCAGGCTTAGTTTTAGGAGGGATTATGTGATCGATTACGTCATAGACGCGGCAATGGATCTTGAACAATTCCACCCACGAGGAGTATTGTACTCGTTCCATCTCAAGGGTAATGGGAATGAGAGTTTTAATGTTGGTAACAGCTAGTGCGGGGTGGAATTTTGGTTGTCCAGCCATTGCAATCAAAATAAGAGAAGGGAAGGGTGCAGAGAAGAACGGTGGTGAACAGATGATAGAAAAAAAAAAAAAAAAAAAAAAGGAAAAAGGAGGAGGATAGTTTAGGACACTAGCTCTGATACCATGAAAGATGGTAATTTTTCTGTGTTTTCCATTGATCATTACGGTACAATAAATACAACATAATTGCTTGATTCTAGAAATTCAAATCCGGCTATTTTAATGCTAGAGATTGACATTACTAAATACAAAATATACACAATAAATATAAAATATACAACATATATTTTACATATTCTAATACTAACCTCAAAGCCAGAGTAGCCATCCTCGGCAAGCTCTCCGGTGAGAACCTCGTTTAACTCTGTAAAAAACACTCCAACAGCGACGAACTTCGCTTTTTGGTCATTTGGGGAGCCATTTTTAGCTTGTCGAAAGCGCCGTAGAATGATATGCTGACGAGAACATCGATAACTGAAATAGAAAAAGATGAAAATAGGGTATATAACAGGGGTTCTTCTAGGGTTTTCAAAAATCAAGACTAGTCGATCACTTGATTCAGATTTCAATGGTCGAATAGTTTATGGCCCGGATGCAAACCCACAGGATTGAAACAAGTAATCGTTGAATATCTGATTCTTCTGGTCATCTCGTTCTTTGATTTGATTAGCCCTGGGAGCAGATCCTCTATCTTGTATGAGCTCAAGTCTCTCTGTCATCGATTGAAATCTCCAGCTTTCCCATTTGATTTTCTAAGGAAGAAATCTCCGGCTTTCCCATTTGATTTTATCTTCCTTCTTCGATTGATAGATGAAATCAGGGTCCGACACGGTAAATGCACTAAAGGGCAAATTTGAAAAAATAAATGAAATATGTCCTTATAAACAAATAAGATTTAAGAGTATCCTAAATGCCTATTAAATGTTCAAACTAGTCCTTATAAACAAATATCCATTTTTTTATATCGTTGATTTTTATTCAATCAAATAAATTGCTCTCTTGTCGTTATTTCTCTCTCTCTGTAGCAATACGTGGTTCTTTTTTTTTCTTTTAATTTAAAAGAAAAACATGGACGATCTAATCTTCAATATATTGTTTTCTCTCTCTTCCTTCTACTATAAACTATTTTCTCTGGCTTTCAAGCACTCCTTAATTATTTTCTTATTTCTTTTTAGTATGAACTATTCTCTCCGGCTTCCAATCTCTTTCTTTCTTGTATGACTCCGGCTTTCAATCTCTCTACACCTATTTTCTTATTAGACATCAAGTTACATTATGTCTCTCAATTGACTCCTTTCGTCGGCACCTATCATTTCATTATCTTGATTTGTTCTATTTCAATCTATATATTTCAATCTATAAATTCTTCTTTCTTTTATTTTTTTAGGGTATCATATTCCCTCCAAATTTTTCTTCCTCTCTATAATTTCTTCTATGACTCTTCCAAAGTTTTTGCGAGTCATCCATTGCGCGCAGATTCAAGCAAGATCAAGTTGTGAAGACGCTGATGCCAATTGATATGGAGCAGTTTGTTGCAGACATTATGTGTAGAAGACTAGATTCATTCATATCGAGCCAATCTACATGTTCATTGCATTACCATCGGATTGCGGGAGCGTATTAGAGATAATGACAAGATTGAATATTTAGATAATATAGTTTGAATATTATTATTTATTTTAAATATTATTATTATCGTATTTATCTTGTAGTAACTTATTGACTAAGTCACCAAACCTATATATTTGTACTTTCCATTCAGTTGAATAAATACAATTACTTTTATATTTCTCTATTATCCTTTATCTTCTTTTTGACTCTATTCTTATCTCATATGATCTGATCTCTAATACCCTCCCTCAAACGTTGTCGGACTTGGAGGCAACGTTTGCCGTCAATGAAGAAGATGATTGGTCTTTTTGACACCCACAGCTTTTAGCTCTCGGCTCTTGGCTCTATTTTGGCTCTCGGCTCTCGGCTTTTAGCATGTGGCACTTTCTTTATTTTTTTGTTAAAAAATATTTTCAATTTTCTCCGATGACTGCAAACATGTCTTATCATTTGTACCGTCCGACGAAGAAATCTGTCTGAGATCTGTAATTTTTTTTTTTTTTATCGCAGCTAAAATAAATAGAAATAGAATGGATACAAAATAAAAAGATGTTATATGTAAGCATATAGATTTTTTTTTTTTATTTAACACATATTAAACAATAGAACCGAAACACACAGAAAAAACAGAAAAAACAAAAAAAACAATAATAACGTGGATGTGAATGCAATATTCACTTATTGGGTGAAAAGGTGCCTTTGACACAAGACGAAATATAATTGGGTAAATATGTTTTTTTTTTTCTTTTTCTTTTTTTTTTATTATTTTTTTAATTTGTTCAAATGACGAATGGGATTTGTGGTAAAGGATTTGGAATTATTTGAATGTGCAGGAAGAGAAAGTACTAGCAGGATTAGGGAAATGAATAGATGGTGGTGGCGAGACATGGTGTTGGACAATTTAGATCGGTGGTAGCACGGAAAGAAATTTAATAAAAAAAAATGATTTAAACGCGGAAATAGATCGGACGAGGGTTCGTCATTGTTAAGGCACATTAACCCCGCCTCTGGCTTCGATACCATGATGAAAATCAGAATACGTAATACGAAAGATACAAACTCTGGTATTTTATTGAATTGGGTTCTTCAGGATACAATCACTCTCCTCTTTTATATAGGAGAGAAATACTAATTTTAATAAACAAGATAAAGATAAAAATGCAAGTAATTATTTGAATAAAATAAATGAAGATAAACAATATGTTTAACAATTTAATCTTAACAATATAATATTCTTTATCTTTTTTTTGACTCCATTCTTATCTCATATGATCTGATCTCTAATAGATGACACAATGATTTAGACAGGTTCCTTCAACCAGATTTAAAACACCTCCACTACTGAAGTCAATCATGTACCAGACCATGAGATTTGGATTTCCAAACCTCCCAATAAGAGAGATTATTTTATTAACACTAGTTAGAGTGTTACAACATACATTCAATCCAATCACAAACCAATATGTCAAAATAGACAATTATTACAAATAAAGATTACATTTCCTAACAGATGATGCAGTTGAACCACTCCACCTTCAGCACTTCTTTGGTGATGAAACTAAGAAGAGTACTTTACTTCTGATGATCTTGAACATCGCGCAACTATCCTGCAATGATCTCGAGAAAATATACATTCAGGTCACTGTAGCGACCCATAATTCAAGTCAGGTTTGTTCAGACCTGACATTTTTTTAAGTAGCCCGTGTCTGTTCCACGGGATCGTGGAAAATGCCACCAGATCCCGTGGAATGTTATAAAGGCCACGTGGAAGTTCAACTGATGGCAAAAGTTTCAATTCCACGCGACCTGGGGGAAAAGCAACCTACGCCACGTGGAAATTTAAGAGCGCGGCGTGGAACATTGACACGAGCCCGTGGAATAAGGAAATTGAATGAATAAATGCTCCAACTGTCGTTTTTTTCCAACATTTCTCTTTTAAGTCAATACCATCATCTTCTTCACCCAAAATCATCAATCTTTTTCACTCGAATTTTTCTTGAGAAAACTTTCAGACAAAAATTACCAATCTACGGGATAACAATCTACACCGGTCTTTCACCTTTAAACAAATGGGTAAGCATTTCGTATAGCACTTTTGTTTGAATTATTTTAAATATCGTATTTGTTTTAATTTGATGATATGTTTGAGGTAATTAACCTTATAAGGATATAAATTTTTGATTTTTCGTATGGTGAAAAGGTAAAAGCTTATAGTTTTAGGGTAGTGAAAGGATAAAATTTTGATTATTAAGCTATTGAAATGATTAATTATAATGAGATCGTTCGATAATAAAATTGTCATTCGTTGGAGGAAAATGTAGTTCATATATTTGTAGAAATCTTGACGTTGTAGAAATTTTGATATTGTAATTATTTTGATTATTTGATAGTTTAGAAATTTTTTAGAATGAAATGCATTAATGATATTATAGTGGCAATGTTAATATTAGAAATGATAACGTACAAGTTTTGATATTGTACATATTTTGATTATATGATATTGTATCTATGTTCTGTTATAAGTTGTTTCGAAATTTAGTAGTATAAATTCCTTTCATGTTCCATGCCTTAGTTCATTTTGAAATGTACAACTTTAGTTTTCAAATAACACTTGAATAATTTAATTGTTACGGGCAATCACAATGAAAATGCCCTAATTTAATATAAAAAAATTGAATTTAAAAACGAGAAACAAACGACAAATAAATGTTGTTTGAAAAATTTCCAAAACAACAAAATGTTGACCTATTCTATGGTACGCCTCGACCTGATGAGGTTCTTAGAAATGCATGCATCCCTAGGGTGTTTTCGAATCTTTCTGATCCGCTGTGTCATGCCTAATCTGCAGGCTTTGTATTGGGGCTCCTGGTAGGTAGCTCGTAGAATATTTCATTAGGTCTGCTCAGTAGAGCATCTTTTCCGTTCTCAGCAGCTTGGTAAAGCCTCTGCCAGAAGTGAGGCATCCGGTAGATCAAAAGTATAAGCTCTGTTCTGTTGGCTATGTCCAGCATCTGATCTCCCTCGTCATCATCAAATATTCTATGACGCTGGTGAAAATAATCTTCTCTTCTATTACCTCTGTCTACTGTTACAACATGACATAACACAACAACGAAACTTGAAATTTTTTGACCTAACCTAACTGTGTGTGCGTGTGTGTGTATGTATATATGCAAAAGAACATTGTTTTATTTTAAAAGAAATTGATGTGTTTTTTGATGTCTGGCTATATGCACTTATATACAAGTAAATATATGTGTATATGATGACGGAAAAATTCACTGTTATTATTATAACATTTCACCCCACTTCTGATACCATTTTGAGCATTTATGTATCAAATCAAGTCATTAATTTATAGGTTTTATCTAATTATATTAGTAAGTATTATATAAAAGATCGTATTTTTTTATCGTGTTTTTATAAGTTTTTGTACCGATTTTAGTAAATCGGAATGTCGTGTCAGATTTACGTGGGTATTTGTGGTATTTTTTTGCAGATGTATAAGTCAAGACTCCGAGAATCGACATTTTGAAGTATAATCATATCTTTGAAAGGATTTAGAGAGTGTCACGAGCTTGAGTGGTCAATCGAATTGCTTAAATGGTTAAGTGGTCAATCGAAGTGGTCAAGTGGCTAATCGATTCGATTTAGTGGTAATCGAATTATATCTTCGACGAACAAATGGCTCATTAAAACGGCATTTTCTGAAGAAGTGTCCTTAATGAAAGTTGTAGATCTTTGAAAGAGCTTTCCAACGCATTTTGAATCACGTCAATCGGACTTCTACAACTCAAGTATCATTAAGTCAAGTGGTCAAGTGGCTAATCGATTTGATTTAGTGGTAATCGAGAAATATCTTCGACAAACGAATGGCTCATCAAAACGACATTTTCTGAAGAAGAGTCCTTCATGAAAGTTGTAGATTTTTCCGAGAGCTTTCCGATGCCTCTTGAATCATGTTGTTTGGAGATCCAGAACTCGAGATATGAATTTTAGAAATTTTATTACAAAATATATAATTTATATCCGAAAATTGGAAATTAAGGGGAGATGAATGTGATGATTACACCGGATCGATCTGGCCCTTTCCCGGATCGATCCGGCCTTAACTAATTTTGCCTATAAATAAGCTGAATACTAGCACAGAAGAGGGGGCCCTTGTTTTTTTTTCCGGCCAATTTCTTTTCTTTCTTGTTTGTAGTAATATATATATATATCAATTGTCCTTCTTTTTTTCTCGTCTTTCTTTTTTTATTTATAGTATATATATATATATATATATATATATATATATTATATATTTGGTACTTATATATTTGGTACTTATATATATATATATATATATATATATATATATATATATATATATATATATATATATATATATATATATATATATATATATATATATATTATATATCTTATATAATAATAATATTTTTTGAAGGTGTAAAAATCAATTACCCGATTACCCGGACCAACCCCGCCAATTGACCCATTTTTAAACCCGTTTCATAAAAAAAATCTGCATTCAATTAATTTTCTCCCCAACATCATCCCTTAAATTACTCTCTCAAATCTCTCATTGAATTTAAAACTAAATTCAAATTTCAGAATTTAAAAAATGAGTCTTTATCACCACCTTTCATCTTCATCCCTATTTATTTTTTGACAGCACTCTTCAATTATTGTTTAGTTTGTTTTGATGTAATATTAATGTTGTTGTTGTTGTTGTTTTTTTTTTTTTTTTTTTTTTTTTTTTTTTTTGCAGCATAATAGTCTTTTTGTTTTCTTTTGTTCTACTACCGCTTCTCTCCGCCGTACCTGCTTATAACCACCATCATCCTTCGGCTAAAATAGTTATTTAGATTATGTAGTCAAAATGTGTAACTTCTTTCATATAAACTTTATATTTTGTTTATTTCAATAAAATTACCAGATTTCTTAATATACTCCATGAATATACATTTTTGAGTTTTTTTGGGTTCTCTTTTGTAGTATAGAGGACGATTTTTTGGCTCCTTCTCTCCTCCAACTTCTATCAGCCATGTTCCAACTATCTATATCATGTTCTCATTTTATTAAAGTCGATAGAATGTGTACTTTCTTTGATATACTGTTTTTTTTCTAATAATTTCGATGTATTATTTGTTTTCTTTTATAGTGTATCCAATTTTTCTCTTTGTGTTTTTATTTTTATCTATTTATTCTTTTGTTCTCTTCAACAATATAATTGATATTTTGTTCTAATGCCTCAATAGTAATAGAGAGTGAATTAGATAAAAGTATAGAACAATTAATGTACCAATAGAATAAAATACCAATGCTACATCAACATTCTTTTGCCACCAATGTAAAAATCATAAGAACGGGATGGAAATTGCTTCGTAATACTCACATGAAAAAGGAAACAAGTAGAATTGATGTAAACGAAAGTCAATCGATCAACTCCCGGGTTACAAACAATGTAGAGAATAAAATAGGCACTCCCTTCACACACAAAAAAAGAAACGAGAGAGAAGGAGACGAAGATTGAGTAGTGGAAAGGATTCAATGCTCTAATAATTCTATAAGAGGGATATGCAAAAATAATTATGGGTGAAATTTCAGGGGTATTGAATTTGAATATTGAATTGTTGATTAAATAAATTGAAGTACGCTGAGGTGCCTTAAGCCGATATAGGGCGGGCCACCAACTAAAAGAATATTACAATATTTAAATACACATAAATATTTGAAATTGGCGTACTTATACTTTATATCTTTATATTCATATTGAACTGTAATGTGTAAGACTATGTTTATTAATTATAAAGTTAAGTTTAGTAGTTATAGAGTGTGATAATATTCTGATTCGTATTTTCAATTTCCTGCTAATGTTTTCCAAACCATATAGATAGATAGATACAATTATCCTACTCAGGTAAAATTTTGTTTTTAACGAAGACGAAAGCTTATTTACTAAACTGACACCTTCTCTTTTGCCTCAAGGGAGGCTTGAAACCCTGACCTCTTGGTCTTCGCGCCTCGATTTTTATCCCCAGGGTAATGCTTCATCGGTTGTGCTACATAAATTTGAATAGATTCGGTATTTGTGATAAATAAAATTTATCTTTTATGTACAATAAGAAACGCTTCATCCTCTTTTACTATTGTCCAACGACTGTGATGAATTAAAAATAATGTTTTTTTTTCCGTAACTTTCAAAGTCCTACTTATTAGAATTTATTCTATGACAATACCATTGCGTTTTTTATTTTTATATTTATAAACTTACCTCCCGTGCATGATGCACGGGTTATTTGGCTAGTATATATATATTTCCTAATCCCGAGTAGTAGTAGTAGTATATATATATATATATAGGCATTATGCCATAAATAATATAGTACCGTAGTATTGTTGTAATGCTCGGGAAATTATCGAAAGATCGTTGTTGTTACAGTCGTTGTTATTTCCGGAGAATACGGTCTCCGAATCAACAGTTGAAATCTGAAATGATTTCAAGCAATCATACGATGATGAGAGGCTAAAGCACGTTGGAACAAGCCTTGTGAAACCGATTCTTAGCAACATCTCGATTTCGACTTTTGGATTGTTTTGTGAGTTTTTATCAAAGTTTGTATCTTTATTATGTTCTTATTGATTATGCAATTTAAATCGAGAGATGGTTGCTGTTTGATGTTTAACGTTTGATGAGAATCGTCGTTAAACCTTAGATCACCGTAGTAAAGATTGGATTTTTAATCTAATTAACGAGAGTTGTTATATCTAGATTGCGAAATTGAGAGATTTCACACCTTTGTTATGAAAGCGTTAATCTTTAAAATCGAAAGATAAAAGATTGATAGGCGAACTTTTCTAAGAGATTAGGAGTTCATACCTTCGCTAGGTGAATCACAATTTTCGTTAAATCACCACAAGATAATCTAGAGTCGAAATTGAGGGTTGCGGGAATCAGTGGATCATTGCTTGTTCGTTGTTAAATTAATTGAGAAAAATCGTTTGTGCTGTTTTGCTTCGTTTTCATCGTAGTAAGTTTATTGTAGTTTTAGTTATAAAATAGGTACAACTTAGTTAGCTCGGTTCGTAATTATCTTTCCTGGCTTTAGATCTTTGATCTTCTGTCCAGTTTATTTTTGTTGTTTTCGTTTTTTGTTTTGTTTTGTGTAAATTTTAGTAATAATAATCGTTGTGACAAGGTTAGAAAAATTATTAAGAACTAGATAAACCTCGATTCCCTGTGGACTCGACTCCGGTTTTTAATCGCTATACTACGATCCCTGCACTTGGGGTAAACCGGATTTATTTTATTACTTGTTATATTTTGCTTTGCATAAAATCCGAGACAAGTTTTTGGCGCCGTTGCCGGGGATCCGGTACGGTTGTCTAGTTTTTATTAATTTTTCCGTTTCTGTTTTGATTTTTCGTAGGCAGGTGCTCCCAGTTTCTCTGTTTACATAAAAATAAAAATAAAAATAAAAAAAAAGAGAAGAAAAAAAATAAAAAAATTTCGTTCGGTCGACCCAACCCTGACACTCGGTCGACCGAGTGTTATAAAAAAAAAAAAAAATATATATATATATATATATATATATATATATATATATATTTTTTTTGCGGACAAACTTGGTTCTCGGTTTTGGTTTATGCAAACTCGGAGTCGAAAGGTCCACTGCTTTACACCCCTGACCTCGAGCGAACCATAGTCAGACCAAACAGGCGAAGAGTCCGTCCCGCGGTTCTTCCCGACAAAGGGAACACGGCCGATAAAGATTTCGAACGACGTTTAGCGAGAGGAGATTGAAGAAATCATTATCATGGTGCGAATGAAAGACGCACGTTGGCGACTACGCCATGCCCGGTGAAGTCGAGTCAACCCGACGGTCGTTTTACCAGCTATTAATGCACCAACCTTCGAACTTAAACCAGGTCTTATTCAAATGATGCAACACGCATCTATCTTTCATGGTTTTCAATCTGAGAATACTCACACTCACGTACACACATTTTTAGAAATATGTGGTACAACTAGCATACAAGGAGTTAGTGAGGATGCAATTAAATTGAAATTGTTTCCTTTTTCCTTAAGAGGGGAAGCGAAAGAGTGGTACAACTCTCTTCCTGCCGAGTCGATTACAACCTGGGCCGAACTCGAGCACGAGTTCCCGAGTCAATATTTCCCACCATCCAAAACAAATTTTTCGGTGTGCTTGAGTGAAATCTTCACATTTTTCCAAAAGGAAAATGAATCTTTCTTTGATGTTTGGAAGAGATTTAAGGCTCTCCTGCGGAAATGCCCTCGTCATGGTTTAGACTTGCAGAGGCAAGTCAACACTTTCTTCAGTGGATTGACCGAACTCACCAAGGGTATGGCCAATAGTTCATCAGGAGGGGCATTTTTAAGAAAAACGCCTGAAGAGGGATGGCAGTTATTTGAAGATATTTCCAAGTACAACTACGCCCCTTCATCTCACACTATCCAGACACCTCCTCCACCTAGGATCGAGGAGGTGAACAAGCAAAATCAGATCGCCATGCTGCAACAGCAGGTGGAAGCTCTCAAAATATCCTCTAATCCTACAAATCAGAACCAGCCATTTCCTCAGAACTCTCAAGTTCTGTTTTGTGAAAGTTGTTGTCGGCCTGGCCATTTGGTTGGCCGGTGTCAGTTTCTTTCCCATCCTGCGTATCAAGTCAATACTATCCGGAATCGGGGACGGTTCGGTCCGGTCACATGTCGACATGTGATAATGTGGGGCATACCGCTCGTTTCGTCCCGTGGGTGGACAGAACGCTGAAGTTAATACTTTCAACGGCCAGCAAAATCAGAGATTCAACAATCAGTTCTCTGGCCAAAGCAATTTTCAAAACCAGGGTTTTAATAAAAATCCGAACTTCAATCAAAACCATAATATGAATTTTCCTAATCAAAATCAGAGGTTCAACCAGAACTGACCGAACAATCCAAATCCTATGTTTCAAAGTCGGTATATCCAATCTTTCCCACAAAACATTCAGAACTCTCAAGGCCCCTCTCAAGCTTGTGATCTTGACACTAAATTGGACTCCTATCAGAAGGAGCAGAATAATAATTTCCAATTCCTTCTCAGTACAATCAAGAATCTTGAGAGGCAGCTCGGGTAAGTAGCTGACCAAAAAGCTTCTGACCCTCGGGGCGGTTACCCGGCTTCACCGAGAAGAACCCCAAAGGTGGTCAAGTGGCTCGGACCGAGTTAAATCAAAGTCAATGCACCGATCTAGTTCCCACAATTCCCTATGGTAGAGAAGAGGCCGGTGCTATGAATTTAAGATCGGGCACTCAACTTAGTGGTCCCCCGAACCGGGGAAACCACTAACCCCTCCCCCCGCCAATGATAAGGCGGGGGGGGAAGTCGTACATCCATGCCCCCCGGTTCTAGATGATAGTACTCGGTGGGCGATCCCCGAGAAATGAAGAGTTTAGTGGAAGTCAGGTGGTTGATTCCCTGACTAGCAAGAAAGGTGAGAAGGTGGTGAGGTGGAAAGATTTGGAAGATAAAGCTGTTAGTTCATCCTCAAAGCAAGTGTTTTCTGAGAATGATTTAAAGAAACTTCCATTTCCACCCAGAAAAAATAACATCTCCTTGCATGAAGACAAAAAGTATGAGAAAGTGCTTAATCTTCTTAAGAATACTCAGGTAAATCTTCCATTATCTGATGTTTTAATGGAGATGCCTAAGTATACAAAGTTCATCAAGGATGTCGTGTCCTCCAAAAAGAAGCTCGAAGACATGGATCAGTTAATTGGTGAGAACTGCTCTGTGATTGGTTATGATGAGTTGCCAATCAAGAGGGGTGACCCCGGGAAATTTGTGCTCACGTTGTTGATGGGAGGTTTAGTCTTCCCAAATTCTTTATGTGACCTAGGTGCATCCATTAGTCGATGCCATTGTCTCGTTTGTAAACAACTTTGTTTAGATAATCTTTTAGAACCCACAACCATGAATCTTCAATTCGATAAATCTTCCAAGAAAGTTTCTTTGGGATATTAAAGGATGTTTTAGTTCAAATTGATAGATTCACTTTCCCGCTTGGTACTGGTACGTCCTAGACATTGAGAATGATGAGAATGTTCCTTTAATACTCGGCAGACCTTTTCTTTCTACAGCCAGAGCCCTTATTGATTGTGATGGTGGCAAAGTGACTATACGAGTTGGTGATCAGGAGGTGAGCTACATTGTCTCTAAAGCTATTCGAGAGACCTTCGATTATCCAACTGGCTTCTCCATTGAGGACATGTCAGATGACTTTAACGACTATATGGAAAAGCAAGTCATGGCCTGTTGAGACGGAATATGAGCGATTAGTGGAGAATCTGAATAATCATGGTTGGGTTAATCTAGAACAACTAGGAGCTGAAGTTGATGAAGGTTCGTTGAATGGTGAAGCTTTGGCAGTGGGACCACTGAGTAAACTCAGTGATGTTGAGTTGAAAAGTGGGGAGATTTAATCTAGTTTAGAAGAACCACCTGCGGATTTGGTACTGAAGCCTTTGCCTCAGCACCTGAAATACGTTTTCTTGAGAGAAGGTGACAAGCTTCCTTTAATTATCTCTGCCAAGTTATCCCGGTTAGAAGAAATGAAGTTGTTGAATGTGTTAAGGAAGAATGAAAAGGCTTTCGGATGGCAAGTGGGAGACATTAGAGGGATATCTCCTGACATATGCATGCACAAGATCAAAAGCGAAGAGGGTGCTAAGTGTGTTAGACGACCCCGAGAGGAGGCTCAACCCTCACATGCAAGAAGTGATTAAGAAAGAGATTATCAAGCTTTTGGACATGGGTATTATTTTTGCAATTGCTGACAGTGAATGGGTGTCCCCTACTCAAGTAGTTCCTAAGAAAGGAGGAATTACTATCGAGAAGAATGAAAAGGGTGAAGAAATAGCATTGAGACTAGTAACTGGTTATAGAGTCTGTATTGACTACAGAAAACTTAATGAAGTCACGATGAAATATCATTTCCCCCTTCCTTTCATTGACCAGATGCTTGAGCGTCTGGCAGGACATGCATTCTACTGTTTTCTTGATGGATATTCTGGATACTTCCGGATACCCATAGACCCGGTCGACCAAGAAAAGACCACTTTCACACCCCTACTTATGGTACATTCGCTTATAGGCGAATGCCATTCGGTCTTTGCAATGCCCTGACTATATTCCAAAGATGCATCGGCAATCTTTGATGGGCTTGTTGAAAAGTGTATGGAGATATTCATGGATGATTTCTCGGTCTTTGGTCAATCCTTTGATCACTTGTCTTGATAATCTTGATCAAGTATTATCCCGCCGTGTGGAGAAGAACTTAGTCCTAAATCGGGAAAAATGCCATTTTATGGTAGACGAAGGAATAGTTCTTGGCCACAAAATATCAGAAAGAGGAATGGAAGTAGATAGGGCAAAAGTTGAGGCTATAGAGAAGATGAAATTCCCTAAAAATGTGTGTGAAGTAAGAGGTTTCCTTGGACACGTTGGTTTTTATAGGAGGTTCATTAAGGATTTTTCCAAGATAGCTAAGCCCCTTTCCACTTTACTCAGAGAAGATGTTGTTTTCAATTTTGATGATAGTTGCAAGCATGCGTTTGATGAGCTTAAAAGTCAACTGATTTCCGCCCCGATCCTTATCTCTCCTGACTGGAACCTACCCTTTGAACTCATGTGCGATGCATCCAACTACGCCTTTGGTGCAGTCTTAGGTCAGCGAAGTAAGGGAAAATTCCAGCCCATCTCTTACGCCAGTCACACACTAAGCCCCACACAAGTAAACTACACAACCACTGAAAATGAATTATTGGCTGTAGTCTTTGCTATGGGCAAATTTCGTAGTTACTTGTTGGGCGCCTCAGTCACTGTTTGGACTGACCACGCTGCTCTGCACTATCTTATGACAAAGAAAGATGCTAAACCGCGCTTACTACGTTGGATACTGATCCTGCAAGAATTCGATGTTATTAAGGGTGACTTTATACGATTTATAACGTTATATTCTATGATATTTTCCCCCGTATTTGTATAAATTTGCATAAGAAACGAGTGTTTAATGGAAATATTGAGTAAATGAGGTTTTAAATAAGTTATTCGCAAAATTGGTTGATCTTGGTGTTTTTATATGATTTTATGATTATTTGGACATTATTACATTTTTGCGATGTTTTTATGTGTTATAGATACATGTTTGAGGCTCAAGAGAAGATCAAAAGTTGATTAAGTTCGAATTAATTGATGATAAAAGAGATAATGAAGGAATGACTTAGAAGAAAAGAGATAAAGATCAAAGAAATCAAGATTCGATCGTTTGGACTGGCGTCCAGAATCTCCGTCCAGTGGACGGGCGTCTGATGAAGTGAACGAGCGTCCAGGGATGGGAAGTTGATTCAGGAAGTTTGGACGGCGGAGTGGACGCCGGATGGACGAGCGTCCGGTCATGACTCGGCTCGATTCGAAGTTCTATTGAAGAGTGGACGGGCGTTCACCCTATCCGGACGGGCGTCCGGTAGCCGACTTAGCGAACCGACTTCGAAATCTATATATAGCAGATGTTTCTCCACACAAAACATACCATAAACTCATTATTCAAAACCCTAAACCTAGGGGCGGCTTTAGGCTGCGTTTTTCTCCTTTTTATTCCAGTTTTTATGCACTTTAGATCTAGATTAAACTAGTTACTTTTTATGAACTATTCCTGCACATTCGAGTTGCTGAGGATGTTTAGAGGCTAAAAGCTTCATCAAACGAGAATTGTGAAGCCGTCCAACAATTGTTGATTTCGTTTTCTTCGGTTGTACTGTGAGTTTTTATTTAAAGGTTGTTTCTTATTCATGTTTAATACGTTTAATTGCTTTTACATCGGAAGATCTGCATGTGTGATTGTTTATTGTTGATGGAAATCTTAATAAACCCTAGATCATCATGAATAAGAATAGTAATTTGAATCTATCATAACGGAAGTTAATAGGTTTAATTGCTAGATTATAAACATAAAGTTTACACCTTTGGTTAGAAAACGCGTTAATCTTGCATTGGAAGATAATAGATTAATAGATGAACTTTCTAAGGAATTAGGGTTCATGTTTAGATAAGGTGAATCACAACCTAGATAAAAACCACAATATAATCGAGGTAGGAAGTCAATGCTTGTTGGATAGGTGGATCAATCCTCGTTTGTCTGTTATAAATTTGATTTAAATCCTTGAAACTGGAATTTGTTTAGTAGTTCAGTTTTACTTGCATCTTAGTTTAGTTAGTTCAAATTGGTTCGCAACCCGTATCCTTCCTAGCTTTGGATTATATCCTCTGTCTAGTTTTGTTTTCTGTTTTGTTTGACGTTTAGAGTAGTTTCGTGACATAGTTAGTTGAAAACAAAAGCTAGGATTCACATTCGTCTAGTTCCCCGTAAGATCGACCCGGCATCAACCTCTTTACTACGATCCTTATACTTGAGGTTAACCGGATTATTACTTGTTTGTTTTGTGTTAATAAAATCCGTGACAAGTTTTTGGCGCCGTTGCCGGGGAACCGGACGGTTGTCTAGTTTTTGTTTCTGTTTTTTCCGTTTGTGTTTTCCTGTTTTATTTCGTTTTAAATTCCTGTTTTAGTTGATAATTGTTTTAGGTAGTTGTTAAGTAGATAATTAGAGTTTAAGACGGCCCCTTAGTAGTTTCCTTTGAGATAAGATCATCTTTCTCTCTGTTTTTCTGTCCTTCTGTCGTACCTTCTTTTTGTTTCGCAAATTACGCATACATTTCTAGTTTTCCCGCTACCAAACGGGCGTCTGGGAACTTGGACGCCCGTCCGCTGGAAAATTATCAACTCTGTTCTGTTTTTATTCACTTAAACGAGCGTCCATAAGATTTGGACGCCCGTTCAAGTATTTTGCCTTCCAGACGAGCGTTTGGACCACTAAACGCCCGTCTAGTCCACATTCCACCCGGACGCCCGTCCAAACCCTTGGACGTCCGTCCGGTTCCTTTTTTTTGTTTCCTTTTCTTCTTTCCCATTCTTTTCTTTAGGCTTTTAATTTTAGTTTAAGCTTTTACTTTCTTAGCTTTTAGGTTTCGTTCCACTTGTTTTTGGTCCGGTTTATGCAAACTCGGAGTCAAAAGGGACCGTTATTATACACCCCGACCCCGAGCGAACCGTAGTCCGGCCAAACGGGCGGAATTTCCGTTCGCGGTTACGCGAGACGAGCCGAGCGAGATCTTGAAGAACAACTAGCTAGAGAAATCACGATTTTGTGATAATGGCCGCCGATAATAGACGTACGTTGGCGGACTACGCCATGCCGGGCGAAGTCAAAGTCAACCCGGCTATTGTTATTCCGGCCATTCTTGCACAAACCTTTGAGTTAAAACCATGACTTATTCGGATGATGCGGCATGCATCTATTTTTCATGGTTATCAATCAGAGAATCCCCATACCCACTTACACACATTCTTAGAGATATGCGGGACTACACGCATCCAAGGAGTAAGTGAGGATGCCATCAAGCCGAAACTTTTCCCATTTTCCTTGAAGGGAGAGGCTAAAGAGTGGTACACCTCTCTCCCTCCGAATCTATCACCACACAAATTTGAACTTGAAAGAGAATTTCTAAGTCAATACTTTCCGCCTTCCAAGACAGCCCAGTGTTTGAACGACATCTTCACGTTCTATCAGAAAGAAAATGAGTCGTTCTTTGAATGTTGGAAGAGATTCAAGTCTCTTCTCAGAAAATGTCCCCATCATGGCTTGCCACTGGAAAGGCAAGTCAATACATTCTTCAGTGGATTGACCGAGCTTACAAAAGGCATGGTCAATAGTTCTTCTGGTGGGGCATTTCTGAAGAAAACGCCTGATGAGGGATGGGCGTTGTTTGAGGACATTGCAAAGTATAACTATGCCCCCTCTTATCAAGCAATTCAAGCACCTCCTCCTCCCAAGGTTGAGGAAGTCAATTTACAAAGTTTGATCGCCATGCTACAGAAGCAGATGGTACCACCCCAAGTTTCCAATCCTATAAATCAAACTTCTTCTTTTCCACAGAACCCTCAGGTTCTGTATTGCGAAAACTGCTGTCAGACCGGCCATATGAATGGCCAATGTCAATTTAATTCCCCTGCACCTTATCAAGTGAATGCTGTTCATGACTATGGACAGTACAATCAATTCACATGTCAAAATTGTGACGAGGTGGGGCACACTTCTAAATTCTGCCCTATGAACGGACAGAATGCAGAAGTGAATGCATTCTATGGCCAGAACAATCAAAGGTTCAATCAGTTTCCTGGCCAGGGCAATTTTCAAAACCAAGGGTTTAATCCATCTTCAAATTTCAATCCTAATTCGAATTTTAATTCGAATCAGAATTTCAACAGAAACCCTGGGTTTAATCAGAATCAAAACTCGAATTTTTCCAATCCTACGCAAAAATTCAATCGAATTGGCCTTCCAATTCAAACTCTCAATTTCAAAGTCGGCCCGGCCCGACCACATGCTCCAAATCTCCAAAACTCTCAAGGCCCCTCCCAACCTACAAATCTTGAAGCTAAGTTGGAGGAGCAAAGTAGATCGATGAAGAATCTTGAGAGACAAATTGGGCAACGCGGGCCGAGCGGTTGGCTTCTAGACCCCGGGCGGTACCGCCCGGTTTCAACGAGAAGAATCCGAAGGGTGGTCAAGTTGCTCGGGCGACTTGAACAAAGGCCCGTATGCGACCTCGTGCCATCAATTCAATACGGTAAAGAGGAGGCCGGTGCAATGAATCGAGAAGTGGTACTCAAGTTAGTTGTCCTTCCCATCGGGGAAACCACTAGCCCCTCCTGCCATTGATAAGGCAGGAGGGGAAGCTGAGCACCTACACTCCCCTCAACTGCAAGAGAAAACTCAGGTGGCTGATCCCCTGAGAGGTGAAGGATTTGGTGATCCTCAAGTGGCTGATCCCTTGAGGACTAAAAAAACAAGCGAAAGTCGGGAGGGCCGATCCCCCGACTACTAAGAAATCGAAAAAAGGCTTTGTTCGTTGGAAGGATGCGGAAGACGAGAGCTGTTAGTGCATCCTCAAAGAAGGTTTTCTCTGAGGATGACCTTAAGAAACTTCCATTTCCACCGAGAAAGAGCAACATTCCTTTGATTGAGGATAAGAAGTACGAAAAGGTGCTAAACCTTTTGAAAAATACTCAGGTGAATCTTCCATTATCGGATGTCTTAGTCGAGATGCCTAAGTATACAAAATTTATCAAGGATGTTGTGTCTTCGAAAAAGAAATTAGCAGGCATGGAAAGGCAGATTGGTGAGGATTGTTCCATGATTAATTATTAAAACTTACCAATTAAAAGAGGTGACCCTGGCAAATTCGTACTTACAGTATTAATGGGAGGTCTAGTCTTCCCAAATTCTTTGTGTGATCTAGGTGCCTCTATAAGCCTTATGCCAATGTATGTATGCAAACAGCTCGGTTTACAAAGCCTTCTAGAACCCACTACTATGAGTTTACAATTCGCGGATAGATCTTCTAAGAAAGCCTCAGGGATCCTGAAAGACGTTTTGGTTCAGATTGATAGATTTACCTTTCCAGTTGATTGGTATGTGTTAGATATAGAGAAAGACGAAAACGTCCCCCTGATTCTTGGAAGACCTTTCTTATCTACAGCTAGAGCCCTCATCGATTGCGATGGTGGGCAAGTGACTATCCGAGTTGGTGATCAAGAGGTGAGTTACAATGTCTTAAAGTCCATTCAAGTACCCTCCGGCCCTCCACCGGCTTTTCCATTGATTATATGATGGATGATTTCACCGACTATATGGATAAGCAAGTCATGGCTGTAAAAGCAGAATATGAGCGATTGGTTGACAACCTGAATACTCATGGTGTGGTTAATCTAGATCAGTTAGCAGCTAATTTTGAGGAAGAATTATTCGTAGAAGAAGCTTTGGCAGTGGGACCACAGAGTAAACTCAGTGATATTGAGTTGAAAAGTGGAGATCTTAAATCTAGTTTGGAGGACCCCCCCTGCAGATTTAGTGTTAAAGCCGTTGCCTAAGCATCTTAAGTATGTGTTTTTAAGAGAAGGTGATAAGCTACCACTGATTATATCTGCCAAGCTTTCTCGTTTGGAGGAAATGAAATTGATCAACGTTTTGAGAAAAAATGAAAAAGCCTTTGGTTGGCGGGTAGGAGATATCGAGAGGAATATCTCGACATCTGTATGCACAAGATCAAGACGAATGAGGGTGCAAAGTGTGTCGAGACGGCCCCGGAGAAGGCTCAACCCTCGTATGCAAGAAGTCGTTAAAAAGGAAATCATCAAGCTTCGGACATGGGAATCATTTATGCCATCGCCGATAGTGAATGGGTTTCCCTACTCGGGTAGTTCCCAAGAAAGGAGGAATTACAATTGAGAAGAATGAGAAGGGAGAGGAAATTGCTTTGAGACTTGTCACTGGTTACAGAGTCTGCATCGATTATTGAAAGCTCAATGAGGTAACCATGAAAGATCATTTTCCCCTTCCATTCATTGATCAGATGCTCGAGCGTCTGGCGGGACACGCATTCTACTGCTTCCTAGATGGATATTCGGGGTACTTCCACATACCCATTGATCCAGCTGACCAAGAAAAGACCACTTTTACCTGCCCTTATGGTACATTTGCTTATAGGCGAATGCCATTTGGTCTCTGCAATGCCCCAGCCACATTTCAAAGATGTATGCTAGCTATCTTTGACGGGCTTGTAGAGAAGTGTATGGAGATCTTTATGGACGCTTTTTCGGTTTTTGGTCAGTCTTTTGATGATTGCCTTGACAATCTTGATCGAGTGTTATCCAGATGTGTGGAAAAGAACTTAGTACTGAACTGGGAAAAATGTCATTTCATGGTAGATGAGGGAATAGTTCTTGGCCACAAGGTCTCCGCCAAGGGTATAGAAGTTGACAGGGCAAAAGTAGAAGCTATCGAGAAGATGAGCTACCCTAAGAATGTGCGGGAAGTTAGAGGCTTTCTTGGACATGTCGGCTTTTACAGAAGGTTCATTCAAGACTTCTCCAAGATAGCCAAGCCCCTGTCCACTTTACTAAAGGAAGACGTTGAGTTTAATTTTGATGAGAAGCGCAAGCAAGCGTTTGAGGAGCTCAAGGATCGTTTAATATCTGCTCCAATTCTTATATCGCCCGATTTGGAACCTACCATTTGAGCTTATGTGCGACGCATCAAACTATGCTTGTTGGTCTTTGTTCTAGGGCAAAAGATCAAGGGGAAGTTCCGGCCTATCTATTACGCCGGTCACACATTGAACCCCTCTCAAGTTAACTATACTACTGCGAAAAGGAACTACGGCCGTAGTCTTTGCTATGGACAAGTTTCGTAGTTACTTGTTGGGAGCTCAAGTGATCGTGTGGAGCGATCACGCTTGCTTTGCGGTATCGATGACTAAGAAAGAGGCTAAACCGCGCCTCTTGCGTTGGATACGACCCTACAAGAGTTTGACGTTCAAATTAAGGACAAAAAGGCGGTGAAAATGTAGTGGCGGATCACGTTTCTAGAATGTTAAATGAGGAAAAGGATGAACCGGATGATATAGATCTTTACTTTCCTCTAGAAAACATTATGTTGATAGACGGTTGTCCTCACGATGTTCCATGGTATTCTTCCATTGTGAACTACCTTCATGCCCGTTATCTCGATCCCGAAATGTCTTATCGGGAGAAGAAAAAGTTCTTCTCGATTTGAAATATTTCGTTTGGGATGAACCTTATCTTTTCAAGATGCGCAAAGATGGGTTGCTTAGGAGATGTGTTCCGGAATCCGAGCAAACGCGATATTATTGAGCGGTGCCACGGTGGACCCACCGGGAGGTCACTTTGGTCCGTGGAAAACCGTTGCTAAGATCTTTCAATCCGGTTTCTATTGGCCTACGATCTTTAAAGATACAGAAGCTTTCTGTAAAGCTTGTGATAGGTGCCAAAGAACCGGTACTCTGACAAGGCGTTTTGACATGCCTTTAAAACCCATCATCGAATGCGAAGTCTTTGATGTATGGGGTATCGATTTTATGGGACCATTCCCATCATCTTGCGGTAATAAATACATCTTAGTCTGCGTAGACTACGTGTCTAAATGGGTGGAGGCCCAAGCCACTCCTCACAATGATCATAAGACGGTGATGAAATTTCTAAAGAATAATATCTTCGTGAGGTTTGGATGTCCACGTGCCTTGATCGGTGATGAAGGGACGCATTTACGCAACCGACCCCAGAGAAAGTACTTGAGAAGTATGGTGTTCGCCATAAAGCGGCACACCATATCATCCGATGACTAGTGGTCGGGTTGAAAGGAGCAACCGAGCATTAAGAAAATCCTGGAGAAAACGGTAAACGAGTCATCGGAAAGGCGGAGTTTGAAGTTGGATGATGTACTTTGGGCATATAGAGCGCCTATAAAACCCCTATGGGGACATCTCCATATCAAATGGTCTACGGGAAATCATGTCATCTGCTGTCGAATTAGAGCATAGAG
Source organism: Gentiana straminea (assembly GCA_036785695.1). Classification (NCBI taxonomy): domain Eukaryota; kingdom Viridiplantae; phylum Streptophyta; class Magnoliopsida; order Gentianales; family Gentianaceae; genus Gentiana; species Gentiana straminea. The sequence goes on along the minus strand of JAVUPR010000501.1, from coordinate 1,744,837 downwards.
CTTATTGGGCTACAAAGTTTTTGAACTTTGATTCCCAGTCTTGTGGACAACATCGACTACAGCAGTTACATGAGCTAGACGAATTCAGACTCCAGGCCTATGAAAGTGCCAGGACTAGTAAAGATAAGATGAAGCTACTCCACGATGCTAAGATTAAGAAGAGAGAATTCCATGTCGGCGAACAAGTTCTTCTGTATAATTCTAGGTTACATCTGTTTCCTGGAAAGTTAAGGACACGTTGGTCCGGCCCTTTCGAGATTCTCCAAATCATCCCTGGAGGCGTTCTAGAACTTCGTGGTTATAGTGGTGACCCGTTTCGAGTAAATGGCCAAAGGTGTAAGCACAATATTGGTGAACCTAAAGAGAGACCTTTGAATGTCCGTTGCCTCGACATCTAGGGTGTGGTGCTACGGAAGTCGAAGAATTCGGCGAGTCTTCACTCAACTTTGTTTTCGAGGGATTTCGTAGTAATCCTTCGAAGAAGTTCTAGGCGGTAGTTGGGATATGGAAGAATTGGAGAGGGAGCGTCGGTTGAAGCATCATCGGAAGGCTCGAGAGAATGAAGAGGTCACCCGTGGGGAAGTTCAAGCGTATGTGGAAAGCTATTAAAGATTTCACCCCATGTGTGAGATGCTTGTTTACGCGGCCACACTGCGATCGAGCTTACAAGAGGTAGTGGTGGCGAGAAAAGTCAAATGGCACGATCCAGTGAGCTTACTTGTGTCGAGCTAACGACATAAACCAAAAGCGCTACTTAGGAGGCATCCTAGATATCCCTTATTATATTAGTTAGGTTCTATTCACGCTGTTAGTGTTTTATTTATTTCAGTTTTAGTTTAATTAAGTTTAAGCTGATTAAGTTTTTGTATTTATATCTGTCAGTTAGTGTGCTTTTTAGATATGGATTACGGAGTTCTTCCGAGAGAGTTCCCCATCATTAGTCGGATCCCACGATTACGATGGGCGATGGACCGGGAGGCACTATAGTCTTGCACGTAGATTTTGAGCTTAGTACCCGTACGAAGACCATCACTTATGTACTCATTGTACCCCGCTGTTCGGGAGGTAGTGACTTCACCACTGAGGAGCTACAGGAAGCTATAGGACGTCCATATACGATCCTAAATGACCCTATGCTTTGACGGATCTAGCGCTGGTACTCCAAGATTCACATTTTAGAGGTTTAGAGGTAGTTTGGAGATGATGCTGGGGGTACAAGACGACTATGATTTCCCTCCTGCTATTGATATGCTTCGTCGTCTCATCCGTTTGGTGGATTGGGACGAGATTTATGCAGACTAGCGTTAGTTAGGTTTGTTTCGTCGAGCAAACGACGTAAAACAAAAGCGCTTCGTGGGAAGCAACCCACTGTTTTCTATTTGTTTTTATTTATGTTCTAGGAATTTTATGTACTTTATTTGATTTAAGGTTGTATTTTCGAAATTTTAATTAAGTTTAATAAGAGAGGTACTTTTGAATTTGGGTTGTATGGAATTTGATGATTTTTGCATTTTTTCCTGCTGGGACGCCCGTCCAGAAAACTGGACGCCCGTCCGCTATGACAAATCCTTAGACGAACGTCCACTATGCCTGGACGCCCGTCCGATATTTTCCCTCCAATCCTGTATGTGATTTAAATTTTTGGACGAGCGTCTACTGAACCAGACGCCCGTCCAGTTCATCTGATTTCCCAGTGAACGCCCGTCCACTGAGTTGGACGAGCGTCCAACATCTGCCTATATATACCCCCTGCTTCGATGAACCCTCACTTTTCACCTTTTCAAATCGCAAAACCGTTTTCTCTCCCTCTTTTTGGCCTACAATCTTCATTTCTAAACCATTTTGAGCGATTCCAAGTGCTATAGACCACTCTTGATACCCTCTTTTCGATTTTCATAACCAAAACTCCCAACACGCTTTATTTTTGGAGAATCAGCACCCTCTTTGGTCCGACATTTCAGAAGAAAAATCCGATTTTTGGAGTCAAATTTGTGTTGTTTGGACTAATCTTCACATCAATCCGCATCTACTCATCCTACTCGGTAAGTTAGTAACAACTTTTCCAGTTTTTATTCACGTTTTTGTGAGTTCGATCTTTGGGTCGGCTCGTTCCCTTGAATGTCATTTTAATTCGTTTTTTTTTTTTTTTCTGGTTTTGTGTTTCTTTTTGCTCTGATATGGTGATGTGGTGTTGTGATGGATGGTGAATTGGTTGGTTGGTGATGATTGTGGTTGTGGTTTGGTTGTTTTTGAAATCCCGCTTTGGATGTTAAACGGGTATCTCTTGTTGTGAATTGGGATTGTTTTCGTGTAGTCTAGGTTTCGAATATGGTTCATAAGAAGGGAGTGGTTAAGAGGCATGGTAAGGAGGTGGCTAGGGAGGCCGGAAAGAAACGCAAGGAGTTTGATCCTACTTTAGTTGACCCTAACCGGGGTGTGAGTATACGAGAACAACCTCCTAGAGCCACCCAAACTAGGGCTACTTTGAGAGATGAGCCGACCTCTGACTGCGAGGCCCGATGGCGATGTGCCTTTGGTACGGATGCCTAGAGTTCAGAAAGGGGGAGCCTCGTCTAGGGCTGAGGAGACTATAGACACTACCCGGGAAGAGGAACCGGTTGTACCTAGGGCTGCCCCTCCTAGAAAGAAATCCAAAACCGTACCTCCTATGTCCTTACCTCGTAGATTCATCAACCCTAGAGCTCACGATGTGTATAAACAGTATTATTTCTCGAGGACGATGTTGACTGAGCGGGCCATTTTGGAGGCCAAAGTCGATCCGGGGTTCGTTAAGTTGCTCAGGGATCGGAAATGGGAAGCTTTGATGACTATCCCGACTACCCCGGTAAATAGCTCCCTAGTTCGGGAATTTTATGCAAACTGTTCGGAAACCGACTTGGGGACAAAGGTAGTTGTGGTGCGCGGGGTAGAAGTTCCTTTTACACCGGAGGTGATCAATGCTAAATACAACTTAGCGGCTTTTGAAGGAAGAGATTATAAGGAGGAGATTGTGCATAGGCAGAGTTTGGGACAGGATCCCTTGGAGGAGTTGCGGTTGCGAGTTTGCCCGGATGTGGCATGGACATTAAGGCCGGGAGGCGACCGGAAGGAGTTGGTTACCACGACCTGGCCGGAGGACCGGAAGGTCCAGTGTCGGTTTATTCAGAGTCGGTTGTTGCCTAAGAACAACCTGACGCACTTTCACATAGGTGACCTCGGCATGTTATACGCATTGACATTTGGCCTAAACGTGGATGTGGGGCAGGCGTTATATGATGAGGTGGCTATTAATCAGAAGATATATACCCGATGCTTGATTATCCCTCACTTAATCCACAGTCTCTGTATCGATGCCGGTGTGCCTGAGTATGGGGCCGATCATAAACCGAAGAATCCGAGGCCGATACAGCGTGAGAAGGGTAAGCCTTCAGGTCCATCTGAGATGGAGACACCACAGGAGCCCGGTTCATCTTCGGTCCCGCCTCGAGCATCTACACTTCCTACTTTATCTCCCGCAGTTAGGATGCGGTTGAGCATGGCCAACAGTTTACGGGAGTGGATGAGTGATATTCGGGATACGCAGAACAACATTTTGACGATTCTGAAGTGTTTCAATGAGAACCGGAAACCAAGGGATGACCGGATCTTCGCTCCGAGCACCGTTGATTATATTTATTCTGACGAGATTGAGCAGGCCATTGCCGATGTCCTTCACGAGTCTGAGTCTTCTGACGAGGATCAGCCTGATTCGGCAGCTAGAGCTACGTCACCACCTTCTGATCCTCCGGCTGATGATACTCCGGCTCCGGGGCAATCTTGATTTTCTTTGTCTATTTATTTTCGATTTGATTTGCCCTAGATACTTTCATTGTGTAATTTTACTACTTTTTCCTCTTATATGGTTCATTGTAATTTTTGATGTTGCTACTATTTATTCTTTCAATGGATCAGTAAGCCATAAGGCACCCGTACTTTCATTTCGACTTTGTTTATACTTTTTAGTTGTATTGGATGCTTTATCTCTTGTTAATCCTTGAATTTGCTATATCTTTTCATTTTGGTATAACTCCCCGTTTTCCCCGAGATGGTTCCATGTTTGTCAAGACGTGCAGGTATGTTTTTAGCGGTTTCGTTGAGCTACATTGTTTGGTTACGCATTCTAGAGTGTCATTATGTAGGCTCCGGCCTGACCGACGATTCGCATTTCGATTTACATCAGCTAAGTCTTTTCCTTTTTCTTTCGTTCTGCACAACATGAGGACATGTTGATTTTTAAGTGTGGGGGAGGGGAATGTTCGATATGTATCTACACATTTGCTTAATGAGTAATGTTTCTATGCAAAATGAGCTAAAATTTTCAAAATTTTTCGACACTTTTGTTTTTGTTTTGTCCCGAGTAGGCAATTCGATTCAATGTTCGCTATTTTTATGGTTATTTAAGTTGTATATCATATGTTTGATAAGTTAGTTGTTTCACACGAGATCGATTTTTCACGAGCCATAGTGAATGACGAGCTAACTTATAAAGTTATACCCCGTTTTGGACGAGTGATTTTTTATTTTCTTATAAGGCATGTGCTTAGTGCTACGTATATATCTTGAGATTTATGATAGTACGTATTTAGCTCCGAGTATGATATACTGTGAATATCTGAAGGTTTGAATGTGATAAGTAACACGTAACTAATGTCAACATGAAAAAGTTGAAAAGTACGAAATAATTGGGTGTGTCGGAAGCTAGTCGATGATTTGAGTGCGATAGGGTATACCACGTATGTCCTATACCACTATGATGACTAAAAGCTCACGACAGTTAGGGAAAGCTGCCTTATGATTGGAGTAGGTAGGGTATTATCTCGAAATGTCCTATTCTACTATGAGGGCAATAGCTTGTCCTAATGTGTGTTTAAAAGTGAATAAGTTAAATCAACTAAGATATCGTTACGAAATTGAATATAAGGCTTAGTTTTCGTTAATCTTATCCCCAGTATAAACTGAAAGATATGATGTAGGGATTATCCTCTGAGTATTTCAGAAAGGCCCTAGATTCATTCGATCATCTTTGTCGGGATATATCACGTTTGTAGGGTGCATCTTATAAGTGTCATTTATTACTAGTCTACGAGGGGGTATTAGCTAGTTTTGCTTTGAGTTTCTCGAGTTTGGATATAGTGGAAGTTTTCTATGGCTATGCACACACACCATGGTGAACCTCTGATTTATTGGATATGTGTTATGTATGTTTAGATGACTGTCTGTTTTTTTTCTCGAGCCTAATTTTTGTTTTGTTTTGCTCGGGACGAGCAAAAGCTTAAGTGTGGGGGAGTTGTTAAGGGTGACTTTATACGATTTATAATGTTATATTCTATGATATTTTCCCCCGTATTTGTATAAATTTGCATAAGAAACGAGTGTTTAATGGAAATATTGAGTAAATGAGGTTTTAAATAAGTTATTCGCAAAATTGGTTGATTTTGGTGTTTTTATATGATTTTATGATTATTTGGACATTATTACATTTTTGCGATGTTTTTATGTGTTATAGATACATGTTTGAGGCTCAAGAGATGATCAAAAGTTGATTAAGTTCGAATTAATTGATGATAAAAGAGATAATGAAGGAATGACTTAGAAGAAAAGAGATAAAGATCAAAGAAATCAAGATTTGATCGTTTGGACTGGCGTCCAGAATCTCCGTCCAGTGGACGGGCGTCTGATGAAGTGAACGAGCGTCCAGGGATGGGAAGTTGATTCAGGAAGTTTGGACGCTGGAGTGGACGCTGGATGGACGAGCGTCTGGTCATGACTCGGCTCGATTCGAAGTTCTATTGAAGAGTGGACGGGCGTTCACCCTATCCAGACGGGCGTCCGGTAGCCGACTTAGCAGAACCGACTTCGAAATCTATATATAGCAGCTGTTTCTCCACACAAAACATACCATAAACCCCTTTTTTCAAAACCCTAAACCTAGGGGCGGCTTTAGGCTGCGTTTTTCTCCTTTTTATTCCGGTTTTTATGCACTTTAGATCTAGATTAAACTAGTTACTTTTTATGAACTATTCCCGCACATTCGAGTTGCTTTGAGGATGTTTAGAGGCTAAAAGCTTCATCAAACGAGAATTGTGAAGCCGTCCAACAATTGTTGATTTCGTTTTCTTCGGTTGTACTGTGAGTTTTTATTTAAAGGTTGTTTCTTATTCATGTTTAATACGTTTAATTGCTTTTACATCGGAAGATCTGCATGTGTGATTGTTTATTGTTGATGGAAATCTTAATAAACCCTAGATCATCATGAATAAGAATAGTAATTTGAATCTATCATAACGGAAGTTAATAGGTTTAATTGCTAGATTATAAACATAAAGTTTACACCTTTGGTTAGAAAACGCGTTAATCTTGCATTGGAAGATAATAGATTAATAGATGAACTTTCTAAGGAATTAGGGTTCATGTTTAGATAAGGTGAATCACAACCTAGATAAAAACCACAATATAATCGAGGTAGGAAGTCAATGCTTGTTGGATAGGTGGATCAATCCTCGTTTGTCACGTTATAAATTTGATTTAAATCCTTGAAACTTGAATTTGTTTAGTAGTTCGGTTTTACTTGCATCTTAGTTTAGTTAGTTCAAATTGGTTCGCAACCCGTATCCTTCCTAGCTTTGGATTATATCCTCTGTCTAGTTTTGTTTTCTGTTTTGTTTGACGTTTAGAGTAGTTTCGTGACATAGTTAGTTGAAAACAAAAGCTAGGATTCACATTCGTCTAGTTCCCCGTAAGATCGACCCGGCATCAACCTCTTTACTACGATCCTTATACTTGAGGTTAACCGGATTATTACTTGTTTGTTTTGTGGTAATAAAATCCGTGACAGATGTTCAAATTAAGGATAAAAAGGGCAGTGAAAACGTAATAGCAGATCATGTTTCTAGAATGCAGAATGATGAAAAGAAAGAACCTGAAGAGATAGACCTTTACTTTCCTCTCGAGCATGTTATGCATATAGACGGGTGCACTCCAGATGTTCCGTGGTTTGCCTCTATCGTCAACTATCTGCATTCTCAGTATTTAAATCCAGAATTTTCATATCAGGAGAAGAAGAAATTTTTCTCTGATTTGAAAACCTTCGTGTGGGATGAACCTTACCTCTTTAAAATCTGTAAAGATGGATTGTTGAGAAGATGTGTCCCCAAATCAGAGCAACGTGATATCATTGAACAATGCCACAGTGGACCTACTGGTGGCCACTTTGGTCCCTGGAAAACTGTTGCTAAAATCTTTCAGTCCGGTTTCTATTGGCCCACGATCTTCAAGGATTCAGAAGCCTTCTGTAAGGCTTGTGATAGGTGCCAACGAACCGGTGCTCTAACTAGGCGTTTTGACATGCCATTGAAGCCCATTTTAGAATGTGAGGTCTTTGATGTGTGGGGTATTGATTTTATGGGCCCGTTTCCATCTTCCTGTGGAAAAAAATACATCTTAGTCTGCGTTGACTACGTATCAAAATGGGTGGAGGCTCAAGCCACTTCTCGCAATGACCACAAAACGGTCATGAACTTTCTCAAGAAAAATATATTCGTGAGATTTGGATGTCCCCGTGCCTTAATCAGTGATGAGGGAACGCACTTCTGCAACAGGCCACTAGAAAAAGTCCTTGAGAAATATGGTGTCCGGCACAAAATTGGCACACCATATCACCCTATGACTAGTGGCCAGGTCGAGAGAAGTAATCAGAGTTTGAAAAGGATCCTGGAAAAAGTTGTAAACAGTCATAGAAAGGATTGGAGTCTCAAACTGGATGATGTACTATGGGCATACCGTACTGCCTATAAAACTCCCATGGGTACATCTCCTTATCAGATGGTGTATGGCAAACCCTGCCACTTGCCAGTCGAATTAAAGCATAAAGCATATTGGGCCATTAAGTTCTTAAACTTTAATGCCCAGTCATGTGGTGAACATCGACTGATGCAGTTGCATGAATTGGATGAGTTTAGACTCCGGGCCTACGAGAGTGCCAGGATTAGCAAGGACAGAATGAAACTCCTTCATGATGCTAAAATCAAGAAGCGAGAATTTCAAGTTGGGGAGCAAGTCTTACTTTATAATTCCAGGTTGCATCTGTTTCCTGGAAAGTTGAGGACGTGTTGGTCCGGCCCCTTTGAAATTTTGCAAATCATTCCTGGAGGTGTTTTAGAACTAAGAGGTCATGGTGACCAGCCGTTCAGAGTGAATGGTCAAAGGTGCAAGCATTATATCGGACAAACCAAAAAGAAACCTTTGATTGTTCATTTCCTCGACATCCTCGGGTGTGGTATGACTGAAGTCATTGAGTTTGATGAATTTTCACCCGACTTGTTTTCTGAGGATGACGGCAGTGGTTCATTAGAGGAAGTTATGGCTGGTAGTTGGGATATGGAAGAACTCAAAAGGGAGGCACAATTAAAGAGAAAGATGAAAAAGAAGAAGTCTACAATGGGGAGGATTAAAAGTGTTTGGAAAGCAATCAGAAACTTGACCTCATGTGTTAGATGCTGTTTCTACAGCCACACCAATGATCAGAACTTACACGATGTAGTGGCTGGAAGGAAGGTGAAGTGGCCTGATCCAGGCTGAGAATAGATTTGTCGAGCAAACGACGTTAACCAAAAGCGCTACCGGGAGGCAGCCCGATAATAATAATAGTAATAATAATAATTTGGATACAACTAGTCTTAATGAAATGTAGAATATGTGGAATGAATAATCATAATGGAAGATGAACACATAGCACAACCAAGTATCAGGATGAATGTTTGAATGTCTTTTAAAGGGAACGATTAGGTGGTTATCCGAAAATCCCGAGGGAGTACACAGAAAACATTCAAATACATCATTTCTTGGACTTAGGTTGTTAGAATGATTTAACCCTTGAGGATCTGGGTATAAAAGGCTCGCTACATTTTATGATTTAGTATGTTTCCAATACGAATTTATGACTTGACTATGATATATACTCGTTTGATACTCTCTATGATACGTATATGCTTAGATGTTCTGTGCTTTACCCGTGTGAGTTATTTTTCCATCTAAAGCTTTTATGAGAGTGACCATATATATATTGCCTATCGAATTTTCTGATGTGACAGGGCCATTTTCTTATTGTTCCCATATCCCTATTGCATACTTTGGCACGAGGACCATGTCCCGTGTTTGCTTTTTTTGTTTTGGTACAGGGATTCGGATCGTGCTTTTTCATGGCTGTTACGGGATTCGATAGCATCTTTCTGCCAGGTTTATAAGCTAAGTCTTTCTCTTTATCTCATTCACACGCTTGGGACAATGCAAGTTCGTAAGTGGGGGTAGAGTCGGGGTTGGTCTAGAAATGGCATTAAGGGTTTATTATGATGACACCTTAGTTTTTGAATCTTTTTCGTGCATTAATAAGTTGATTAAAATGAACTTTATAAGGTATATTTTTCATGTATTTGAAGATGTAATGATCAATTTGGATATATATAACCAATGTGATCCGTAAGTGCATTTTAACCCCAAATTTATTTGTGTAACATGAATTCCTTCACGTAAGCCTTTGACATTGAAGCGAAAATTTTAAACTGTATCCATTCAGTATCCTAGTGGTTATTCTAGAGATAGTTGCAGTAACTTAGTACCTAACTTTTGTACGTGTACTGTGAATATCTGAAGGTTTGAATGTGATAGAAAGGATATAAGTTAGGTGGAATAAAAAGAAAAATACCAAATTAAGATGAACTATATATATGTCGGTTGTAGCTACCAATGATTTGAGTGCGGTAGGGCGTTATCACGAAACGTCCTATACACTATGAGGTTTAAAAGCTCCCGACCGCTGATGATAGAAGTCCAGCTAGGGTGTTATCACGAAACATCCTATTGCTGGGAATGAAGGCATATGCTACACATGTGAAATTAAGTCCAACTAGGGTGTTATCACGAAACATCCTATTGCTGGGAATAAATTAAGCATGGTTGACAACTTAGTTATCTTCTGACTATCCCCAGTATAAACTGAATGATATGCATTAGGGATTATCCTAATAAGTACACGGGAGGACGTTGTGTGGAACTTTTGCTGCCTATACCTAGGAAAGTCATTAGGAATGTCTGAATGGACACTTGTGCGTTTGCTTGAATTATTCAAGAGAGGATAGTGGAAATTGAAAAGGCTTGTCACCCACACACTCTGTTATACATTTATATTAAGGTTAACGTGTGGTTATGATTCGATCGGTTGTATTATCTGGTGTGTCCCTCATTCATTTTCATGAATTTTGTCCCTCATTCATTTTGTTTAATCACTTGTTTTGCTCGAGGACGACCAAAAGATAAGTGGGGGGTTTGTGATGACGGAAAAATTCACTGTTATTATTATAACATTTCACCCCACTTCTGATACCATTTTGAGCATTTATGTATCAAATCAAGTCATTAATTTATAGGTTTTATCTAATTATATAAGTAGTAAGTATTATATAAAAGATCGTATTTTTTATCGTGTTTTTATAAGTTTTTGTACCGATTTTAGTAAATCGGAATGTCGTGTCAGATTTACGTGGGTATTTGTGGTATTTTATTGCAGATGTATAAGTCAAGACTCCGAGAATCGACATTTTGAAGTATAATCATATCTTTGAAAGGATTTAGAGAGTGTCACGAGCTTGAGTGGTCAATCGAATTGCTTAAATGGTTAAGTGGTCAATCGAAGTGGTCAAGTGGCTAATCGATTCGATTTAGTGGTAATCGAATTATATCTTCGACGAACAAATGGCTCATTAAAACGGCATTTTATGAAGAAGTGTCCTTAATGAAAGTTGTAGATCTTTAAAAGAGCTTTCCAACGCATTTTGAATCACGTCAATCGGACTTCTACAACTCAAGTATCATTAAGTCAAGTGGTCAAGTGGCTAATCGATTTGATTTAGTGGTAATCGAGAAATATCTTCGACAAACGAATGGCTCATCAAAATGACATTTTCTGAAGAAGAGTCCTTCATGAAAGTTGTAGATTTTTCCGAGAGCTTTCCGATGCCTCTTGAATCATGTTGTTTGGAGATCCAGAACTCGAGATATGAATTTTAGAAATTTTATTCCAAAATATAAAATTTATATCCGAAAATTGGAAATTAAAGGGAGATGAATGTGATGATTATACCGGATCGATCCGGCCCTTTCCCGGATCGATCCGGCCTTAACTAATTTTGCCTATAAATAGGCTGAATACTAGCACAGAAGAGGGGGCCCTTGTTTTTTTTTTCCGGCCAATTTCTTTTCTTTCTTGTTTGTAGTAATATATATATATATATATATATATATATATATATATATATATATATATATATATATATATATATATATATATATATATATATATATGTATATATATCAATTGTCCTTCTTTTTTTTTCTCGTCTTTCTTTTTTTATTTATAGTATATATATATATATATATATATATATATATATATATATATATATATATATATATATATATATATATATATATATATATATATATATATAACTAACTATCTATATATATATCTAGCTATCTATCTATCTATATATATATATATATATATATATATATATATATATATATATATATATATATATATATATATATATAGTACCAAATATATATATATATATTACCTTATATATATATATATATATTTCTTAATCCCGAGTAGTAGTATATATATATATATATAGGCATTATGCCATAAATAATATAGTACCGTAGTATTGTTGTAATGTTCGGGAAATTATCGAAAGATCGTTGTTGTTACAGTCATTGTTATTTCCGGAGAATACGGTCTCCGAATCAACAGTTGAAATCTGAAATGATTTCAAGCAATCATACGATGATGAGAGGCTAAAGCACGTTGGAACAAGCCTTGTGAAACCGATTCTTAGCAACATCTCGATTTCGACTTTTGGATTGTTTTGTGAGTTTTTATCAAAGTTTGTATCTTTATTATGTTCTTATTGATTATGCAATTTAAATCGAGAGATGGTTGCTGTTTGATGTTTAACGTTTGATGAGAATCGTCGTTAAACCTTAGATCACCATAGTAAAGATTGGATTTTTAATCTAATTAACGAGAGTTGTTAGGTTGAATATCTAGATTGCGAAATTGAGAGATTTCACACCTTTGTTATGAAAGCGTTAATCTTTAAAATCGAAAGATAAAAGATTGATAGACGAACTTTTCTAAGAGATTAGGAGTTCATACCTTCGCTAGGTGAATCACAATTTTCGTTAAATCACCACAAGATAATCTAGAGTCGAAATTGAGGGTTGCGGGAATCGGTGGATCATTGCTTGTTCGTTGTTAAATTAATTGAGAAAAATCGTTTGTCTTTTTTTTGCTTCGTTTTCATCGTAGTAACCGTAGTAAGTTTATTGTAGTTTTAGTTATAAAATAGGTACAACTTAGTTAGCTCGGTTCGTAATTATCTTTCCTGGCTTTAGATCTTTGATCTTCTGTCCAGTTTATTTTTGTTGTTTTCGTTTTTAGTTTTGTTTTGTGTAAATTTTAGTAATAATAATCGTTGTGACAAGGTTAGAAAAATTATTAAGAACTAGATAAACCTCGATTCCCTGTGGACTCGACTCCGGTTTTTAATCGCTATACTACGATCCCTGCACTTGGGGTAAACCGGATTTATTTTATTACTTGTTATATTTGCTTTGCATAAAATCCGAGACAGTATATAAACGAGAAACCAATATACACACATATACATATATAAGTGTATATATATTGGTTTCTCATTTATATACACATATATTTATATATAAACACACATAGACAATATATATATATATATAGACACACACACACACACACAAAAATAGATATATATATATATATATATATATATATATATATATATATATATATATATATATATATATATATATTTCAATCCAGAATAATTTTACAATAATATTTAGTCAATCCAACAATATTTGGAAAAAAACCTAACCGTGTGGATAAATGATTGTTTTTTTGCAGATAACAACACGGTGTCCGTTAAGTTTTTATTTGGCGGAGAGTGGAAATACCATGAAGATAGCGAGAAATGGTCGTATAAGAAAGGAAAATTGTATTTGGTTCGGGTGAAAAACGATACGACATTGGATGAAGTGAAGGTCAAAGTGTGTAAGAAAGTAGGAATTGATGTCTCAAACAACACATTGATCATGAAACTAATGTATGTAGATTATGACCAACCGATTGAGGTTTTGGACGATGATACATGGCTAGGCTACATTGATGATATTTTGAGAAAAGAAGCTGTGAAACTATGCGTTAACGCTGAACCGGTTATGCACGATGACGATACGGAAGATGAGAAAGAATTTGACTTAAATGAGCAACTTCATGAAGAAAATGATAGAGGCATTGAGGATTTTACATCCGAGTTGGACTGTAATCGAAATGCCCAAGAGCATGTTGTATCTACCGCATCAGCCTTATCCCCTCATGAAACTGCCATCCGACCGAATATAACTTCAGCTCAACAAGTCATTGACATCACAAGTGAAGCTGACTACGATTGGGGAATAATTGCGAATATGATTCGTCAGCCAATTCACACACCTGGTTCTAATTTTAGCCAGACAACGCACACACCGTACATCCAACAACAGTTTGACGGGACAAGTGATTGTTAGTAATACCATCCGCAGCGGAAACGATTTATGGATCTTGATCTATAAACTACACGTAATAAAATAACTAGATCTATTCTACAAGGGGGTTGTAGAACATACCTCTTGGATCTCAAAATCCAAGTTGAAGAACCGCAATAGGATGAACGAAGGAAAGCGTGAAGAGCACCACGATCTTCCGTACGTGTGATCCAAGCAACTCCCGGTGGAAGGAATTCTCGACTCGAACCCTCCCGATATGCTACCCGGAAAAATCTCCAAGATTTTCCCCTTGACTCCCCTTGGCCGAAATTTTCCTTCACCTCTCTAAGAGGTAGAAGTCGAAAATTGTAGTGTGTTATTTGGCTTGGGAGAACTCTCTTTATATAGGAGAGTAAAACTTAAGCCCCAAGGATTTTATAATTAATACAAAATCAATTATGATAATCCTATTAAATAAAAGATAATCCCAAAATATTCTAGAACAAATCTAGAATAATCTTTATCTTTATTTCTTTCCATAAATATTTATCCAATAAATATTTTATGCACATGTCTTATTAATCACAAGAAAACTAATTTCTTGTTGACTAAAAAACATGAGGGGCGAAATTCTTCATTATTGACCTAGTCAATATGATTTTTTCCACACACACCAATTGGGCCAAGATTATGGAAAATGTCTTTTCCACATATTTAATTATTTAGCCCAACTAATTTAATAGTCCACTAAACAATTAATTCACATATCATTTTAATAAAGTCCAACAAGAACTAAATTAATATTATTAGGATTCGACGTCCGAGAATAGCTATGCTATATTAGGAGGCACGTCGGGGACCATGGACTAATAATCAGCGGCTCCGATAAATCAAATAAATAATTATAGAATAATTATATTCGATAAATCAATCACGGGAATATGCCACCATAATCCCGTGATCGCACTCCTCCGATTATGAGATTATATTTATCTCCTCACGAGAATAATAATAAGCGTCCATTGATATAATCATTACATATGGATTAATCCTCCATAGATCGTTCATTCTAAATCGGGAAGTTACCGTTAACCTTTTTTAGAACCTCTTATCCTTATTTACCATTAACCCCCTAGTGATCGATTAATTCATACAACTCACCGGTGATCAATCGGTGTGATATGAACTCGCGCGATCGATCGGTTTCTAGGATTAACAAATAAGGGAACTGTCATCTACTTCCATAAATGGAAGGAATGGATTCCGTATCCGTGATAACACGGACTACTCACTCAATCCAAGATACAATGCCAAGATGGGGTAATTCGGACCACGGACTCGGTGTAATCCTTAACCGTCAAGTCAAACTTCATACTGATTCAAGCAGTTGACTGTGATCACCTCAGGATTAAGATATATCCATAAATATGATCATCCATTGATTCGATAAGACTTCTCGATTACGGAATTATATCGTGAACTCTATTCAAATCGGTCCATCCCTATACGATATATCTATCATATACAAATGCCCCATTAGGTTCTCTTAACCGAAAGTCCGGATAAGACAATCACACCAACGGTGTTCTGGGCGCATTAATAGCACGTTAAAGGAGAGACCCGATACTCTCGATTAACTTCACTACGGGCTAATTGTATTTTAAGTACATCTTCACTAACTCAATCCTCCTGTGTATATCCCATACACTGAGTTAAGTGATTACATAAACGATATACTTAGGGTTTTCTGTAGTGTAAATACTATTGTCACATCGGTGATTATGAGAATAATAAATATGAACAATAACGTCAATTCATTTATTAAATAAAACAATTACAAAAATTGTCTTTCGGGCCTCACACCTAACAATCTCCCTCTTGCACGAAAGCATGTGATTAATTGTTTTAGAGCACACCCTATTATTTAAAATACAACAAACTACATCTCCCACTTGCTCTAAAGCAATGGAGACTTATCCCGTATTCTAGTACCCACTAAGCATGTCATAACCATTTCAGATTCCAAAGTACACTCCGAGTATGCCGTCGTAGGATAGGTCAGTGACTCGGGGAGCACCTACATCTAAATGTCATGGGTCTTAATGATTAGTCAGGTTGTCGGCTCGAGACGATCCGTAGAATCGAAACGTTACCGGTCCATCAAATCATGTGGTACTGAGTAAACACTGAGCCCGAGATCGACTTAACGATCATCCTCAATCTGACTTAAAGTCAAAATCAGTGTATCACACATATCCAAGTTCACACATGAATATGTCCGCATATTGTTCCTCGTTCTCTTCAAGATACTAAAGGACATACTAAACTTGCTTTGTTAACCGCCGAATCTAAGATTCGATCAAAGTTGACGTTCAATAACTCCGACCATCTCTTACTAGAAAGAGAATCTATCCCATTTCTCCCGATCCGAAGATTTAGAGAGTCATTCCCGAGGCATAGGGTAGAACTTCCTCGTTGAATGTTGCATACACGGATGCGGCATCTTAACCAATAAGATGGATGGGAAACCGGATCGATTCTAATGAATTCGACCGAGTCAAACTCTTAAGAATGTTGTCCAAATCTCTATTGCGAGAATTGTGGTATTGTCGATTCGACTTCGTATAACACACCCATGTTGATTCCAACGGTGCGGTGTTAGCCTTCACAAACACTAATTTATATATTCACTACGTACTAAAATTGATATCCAAATACAAAAGACTTATCAATATTCGGTCAAATCCACATATTGTAGAAATATACGACTTCCAATGACCGAGAGGTTTGCTTTTTATCCACAAAGGACATAAGCCTTGACAAATCATCCCGTCATAAGTTCATAAGTCAATACCCTTCGTTTCGAATGAATCCGGACTCCGTTTGTTTGGCAAGAAAGTCTTAGGGAATCACCCATATTTTCTGCTTTTGAACGAAATCATGCAATACCGAACTCATTCTACTCTTTTCCATGTAGATCCAATTACTCCCACTGGGCCTGAGACGCTCAGGTGGTTCTACAAGAGCATGAACGAATTGGAGTACCGAACTCCATTCACGGGGTTATGGCTATTAAACCAACCTCTATTATCGAATCCTATACTTTGCTCACAAAAGAGTTATAGGTCATCAATCGATCCTCAGACCAAAAAGTCCGCCGAACCCGTAATGGGTAATGGATAAACCATACTCCCACTACATTCTGGGTGGATCGAAATTCTGATCTAGTTTAGTAGTATTTAGTGTTATCACCAACAACCGATGTTGGATGTGGTCTGATTTTAATCAGTTAGTAACTACCTTGAGTAAACGTACTTCAAGGTTTAAGGTTTTACTTTTCATAGACTCTATCAGAAAAGACGCAACAGTATAACTGTCCCTTCCCGATTTCAAGAATCTTATAACAAACCTTTTTCTCAATGCTACAAGATATTGAACGATTGGTCACTGACCGAACGTGTTCGCGAAATTTCCAGACCTACCTTCAAGCACCGTGTGCTAAATGCTTATATTTATGGAAGTGGGGTGAACCGAGTCCACACCTTATCCGTAAATTCCAAAGCATATTCTAGGTAGACTTCTCGGTCTTACATTTCAATGTAAACCGTTATTTCGCTTCCAATATCTTTATTGAGTTAAGCAGTGTATTGTAGCACATCCAAAACTATGTAAGGCAATTTAACGGTTTCTCACTTAGTGAAAGCATTTCACTATGAGGCAGGCCGAGCATCAGTCCCAAGGACTATGTGATGGCCCATTTCTGAGTATAGAATACTCTATCTCTGTTGAAAACAGAGAAACCTCAAAATATTTTGGATAAACTTACCGGAGTGTTAGAATAGTTATCAGACAAGAAGTCACTACTCGGAAGCTCCTACTAGCTTGTATCTTTCATCAGACCCCGAAGGTCGTCATGAACAAGCTATGTTACTTCTTTATATCCATTATCCTTTCCCGATTGAAAGGAAACTTAGTCATTGAACCTTTGAGACAATATAACTAGACTAGGAGAAAGGAATCACCCTGAGCCAGTCTTCAGGTCTTATCTTTTAGGGACTATGCACTAACTATGGAATATGAAGAAGCGTTTATCTAAATATAGAAACCAATTGCTTTTAATAGTTCTTAAGATGTGTTTTATATACATATTTCAGCAGTTCTAAGTGGTTTTGACTTTATCAAACAAAAGTCCGAGTCTTGGATTCGTACTACAAATTGTATATTCACTTTCTATATGACAAACAAATTATCGAATAGAAGGTAAATCCATTCGTTCCAACGATTCTTAAACATAAAATAAATTTTCCGCGATATCCAAGGATTGAACCCGAGATTCATTTCCTTATATCACTCCCACTATTCTAGCTAAAATTAATTGCCCGTTGTTTACTCTTTTAATCGTTAAATGCACTGCTACCTTGTTCTTCCAAAGAACTTAGCTCGAGAAAATCACCAAGGATTCATAGGTTGGTGATCCAAAATCACTTTCCTTGTCCTATGATTTTCAGTTAATTAATTTTCGGTTCAGCCTTAAAGTTTTCTCAGTTTAGGTGACTAACACTTTTAGACATATTCTCCCATTCTTGACTTTCCGTGAATGGAAACAGTCTTGAACCAGCGGTTCGTTTGAGTAGACACTACTCTTGAACCGTGGGATGTCTATTTCGAGTGTTACTCGTCGAGACTTCTCGGATTTTCTAATATACCAGAAAAAACAACAAATCATAACATTAAAGCTCCCACTAGTTTATCGGTTCCAAATACCGTCTAACGAGCAATGCTTTATTTTTATGAATTTCCGATTTTTTCGATTAGAAAATCTTTCGTACATAGTTCTATTGTTTCCGTAAAAACAACAAATCATAGAAACTCCCACTAGTTCATCGATTCCAAATATCGTCTAACTAGCAACATTTCATGACTTTCCGGTTTTTCAATTAGAACGGTTACGTGTGTAGTCGATTACACTTTTCTAATGTTCTAGAAAAACAACAAATCATAAAGCTCCCACTAGTTCATCGATTCCAAATATCGTCCAACTAGTAACACTTCATGATTTTCCAATTTTTCAATTAGAAAATTACTCGTGTAATTACTACATACTCAAAATTCACTAAGAATTTCAAAGTCCGAGATCACCTTTGGTCAAACTAAGTTTGTCTTCCGTTTAACACGAATGACACTAGTGACATACCAATATGTCACTCTGGTTTTTAAAAGGCTTAAGAGAAAATATCTCTTTCGAAAAATAATTGCATTATCGATTAACTAGTTCAACGTCCTAGTTACTTTCCACTTTTTAACGAAGTCAATACTAGTCAATTATAAATTTTAAGCGAAACTTTAGTAAGGGATATAATGCTGTAAATAAAATGACATATATTAATTCAAGTTTAACACTACTATATTATTTTATTTTAGGAATTGTAAACTAAAATTAAGTCTACTCTACCATTCCAAGGTTTTAACCTCGCATCTCAGTGCCGCCTTAGGGTAGGTCAAAGAGATGACGGTTAAATCGACACAATCTCATCAATGAATAACTTGTGAGAATCGAACATCCCACGAGAATCGAACATCCCTTTATTCATTGACTACCTTCCTTTTTTAGCCTAGATATTATCAAAAAATACCCATGATGAGTGTGACCTACTATATCGGATCTCTTAGGTACTCCCTGAGTATGCCGTCTTAGGATAGGTCAGTGACCCAACGAGTACCCGGAAATCCTATCCTTTCGGAGACCAAGCCATGAATGTTGATAGGGGCGAACACCATCCTTAGGGGGACGAAATCAAAGCGCCTCGAGGCGTCACCCTTCTCTCACTTACTTGTATCTATAGTAGAGGCCGTGGGGTTGGCCGTCGCCTCCCCGCTCCCACTCAATAATTTGGAAGTGGTGGTGGGTTAACTAACCACGTCTTTTTGATGTTAACATAAAAGTACATCAAATCAAGGATTCCGAATGGTGTCGGTAACGTAGGGAAGCCTACCCGTCCTATTCGTTGGAACATATGTGACAAGTCCGGACGAAATCGGGTCAAGAGAGCCCTATTGAGATTAGAAGGAATCACCCCTCCGCTCTCGGTTTGGCTTAGTCTTGCCGGACCACCGTGCATACATCACACTAGGAGGGTTAAGTCGGTCGAGCCTAGCTCAGTTGACCACCCAACCTATAAGCGAACCGTTTTTATCCAAGATTTATTGTTCTTTTACCATCATTCAATCTCGTAGACACTACGAATTGAAGAACGTGATCTCGTTTGGGCTTTAAGGCGGTTCACCGAGAACACACACCGAAAGGCCTAACGATTTCATAACCCGTCCTCGGATCATTAATTAGTTACTAAATTTATTAATTACCACGTATTAATTAAATTTCAACTAATTACACGAGTTTGTATACATGCCTATTTTAATT
Source organism: Gentiana straminea (assembly GCA_036785695.1). Taxonomy (NCBI): domain Eukaryota; kingdom Viridiplantae; phylum Streptophyta; class Magnoliopsida; order Gentianales; family Gentianaceae; genus Gentiana; species Gentiana straminea. The sequence goes on along the minus strand of JAVUPR010000501.1, from coordinate 1,724,754 downwards.
ACAAAAATTAAAATTCTACATGTATGCATGGAGTGGATTTATGATATGATGCATGTCATGGCAATTCCGATTTTATATCTATTTTATGATCAAACACATAAAAAATAAATGCGGAAAATTTAAACACCGAGATGGACCGTTGGCACCCCCGTATCTAACCTATTAGAAAATAAATAACCAAAACCCTAACTAGGGTTTACTACTTTCTAACTAAATCTGCAGCTGTTCGAACTCTTCGACGATCGGCATACAAACGAACTCGGATCGGGACGAAACTTTCCAGATCTTATCTTCACTCCTTGAACTTCAATATGGACGGTTGGATCGGTGCTTAGACTTACCAATTATCTCCAGTAAAACGCCCAAACTTGCTGCTGAATCTGACTTTGACTGCACTGCATCAAGGACTTCCTGAGGCAGATCGGGAATCGAGATGAATCCCGATCGACCTGAAATTTTTATGGTACTTCCAAAACTCAAATTTTATCAATCTGAACGGTCGGATTTGCGTTTCAACGGTCCAAACTCTCCCAGAAAATCGAGGAAGTCACAGGTAGAGTTTCTGTGAATCCTGCGTTTTTCTGTTACAGCAGCGTCTTCGCAGCAACGAACGGATATCGAAACGGACTCTGATCGATGCCAAAATTTGTGGAGTTGATCATCATCTTCTATTCTTGATTCTGACCGGAGGGATCTTCGTTTCAACGGTTCGATCAACGGGAAAAGAAAAAATACTAAACAGCTACTAACTAGATCTATTTGCTGGAAATTAAACTTGCAATAAAGATAAATTACATAATTTCCTATACTCATATGAACGAATTTTCATCGTTTATATGAGTTTACAATAGATCTAACGGGTAAACAGTGCCAACCCCAATCCATCTCTTCAACCACGACATTCATAAGCATAAAAAATTAAACATATGCATCGGCCCCCAAAAAATTGGGACAAAAAATCTACATGTTTTACCACTCCTAGATCTAATATTTTATACGTATAAATATAGATCACCATGGCGACTGATACCACTGTTAGTAATACCATCCGCAACGGAAACGATTTATGGATCTAGATCTATAAACTACACGTAATAAAATAACTAGATCTATTCTACAAGGGGGTTGTAGAACATACCTCTTGGATCTCAAAATCCAAATGAAGAACCGCAATAGGATGAACGAAGGAAAGCGTGAAGAGCACCACGATCTTCCGTACGTGTGATCCAAGCAACTCCCGGTGGAAGGAATTCTCGACTCGAACCCTCCCGATATGCTACCCGGAAAAATCTCCAAGATTTTCCCCTTGACTCCCCTTGGCCGAAATTTTCCTTCACCTCTCTAAGAGGTAGAAGTCGAAAATTGTAATGTGTTATTTGGCTTGGGAGAACTCTCTTTATATAAGAGAGTAAAACTTAAGCCCCAAGGATTTTATAATTAATACAAAATCAATTATGATAATCCTATTAAATAAAAGATAATCCCAAAATATTCTAGAACAAATCTAGAATAATCTTTATCTTTATTTCTTTCCATAAATATTTATCCAATAAATATTTTATGCACATATCTTATTAATCACGAAAACTAATTTCTTGTTGACTAAAAAACATGAGGGGCGAAATTCTTCATTATTGACCTAGTCAATATGATTTTTTCCACACACACCAATCGGCCAAGATTATGGAAAATGTCTTTTCCACATATTTAATTATTTAGCCCAACTAATTTAATAGTCCACTAAACAATTAATTCACATATCATTTTAATAAAGTCCAACAAGAACTAAATTAATATTATTAGGATTCGACGTCCGAGAATAGCTATGCTATATTAGGAGGCACGTCGGGGACCATGGACTAATAATCAGCGGCTCCGATAAATCAAATAAATAATTATAGAATAATTATATTCGATAAATCAATCACAGAATATGCCACCATAATCCCGTGATCGCACTCCTCCGATTATGAGATTATATTTATCTCCTCACGAGAATAATAATAAGCGTCCATTGATATAATCATTACATATGGATTAATCCTCCATAGATCGTTCATTCTAAATCGGGAAGTTACCGTTAACCCTTTTTAGAACCTCTTATCCTTATTTACCATTAACCCCCTAGTGATCAATTAATTCATACAACTCATCGGTGATCAATCGGTGTGATATGAACTCGCGCGATCGATCGGTTTAGGATTAACAAATAAGGGAAACTGTCTATCTACTTCCATAAATGGAAGGAATGGATTCCGTATCCGTGATAACACGGACTACTCACTCAATCCAAGTACAATGCCAAGATGGGGTAATTCGGACCACGGACTCGGTGTAATCCTTAACCGTCAAGTCAAACTTCATACCGATTCAAGCGAGTTGACCGTGATCACCTCGGGATTAAGATATATCCATAAATATGATCATCCATTGATTCGATAAGACTTCTCGATTACGGAATTATATCGTGAACTCTATTCAAATCGGTCCAAATTTCCCCTATACGATATATCTATCATATACAAATGCCCCATTAGGTTCTCTTAACCGAAAGTCCGGATAAGACAATCACACCAACCGTGTTCGGGCGCATTAATAGCACGTTAAAGGAGAGACCCGATACTCTCGATTAACTTCACTACGGGCTAATTGTATTTTAAGTACATCTTCACTAACTCAATCCTCCCGTGTATATCCCATACACCGAGTTAAGTGATTACATAAACGATATACTTAGGGTTTTCTGTAGTGTAAATACTATTGTCACATCGGTGATTATGAGAATAATAAATATGAACAATAACGTCAATTCATTTATTAAATAAAACAATTACAAAAATTGTCTTTCGGGCTTCACACCTAACAGTGATAATGTCAACATAAATGGAATAAGCCAGCAGTTTGACCGTCTGCCTCTTATTATGCCAACACCGATGCAAGCGGGTCCCAATATTGGTGGATCGTTTACGAGTTTTCTTAGAGTGCCTTTCGAACAAAACCTTCATATGCCAACACCGATACAAGCGGGTCCCAATATCGGCGGATCGTTTATGAGTTTTTTGAGAACGCCTTTCGAACAGAACCTAGGTATGCCAACAAGGATGCAACCGGGTCCCAATATTGGTGGATCGTTTATGAGTTTTATGAGAGCACCATTAGAACAGAACCCTGATATTGGTCCTAGATTTAGTATGGCAAGTATTAATCGCAATAGAGGTGTTCATTTCGGTTCAGACATTCCGGATTCCGAAATTCCTCCGTGTCCACGGGCTAGGGCATTTCAGACTGAAGATTCTAGATTATTGTATATTGGTAAAAAGTTCAGGGACAAGGATGATATGCAGATGAAAATGAGTTACAATGCATTGAAAAATAATTACGTGGAAACCTATCCGGTCCGACAAGGGGAAGTTAAAACTACGATGCTTTACTTCGGAGAGATGCGAATGGCAAGTTGTGGGTAGAAAGGTGTTTGATTGCAATAACTTCGAGATAACCGAGTACACTGAAACTCACACTTGTGGATTGGAGCGATTAAGCAACGATCATAGGCAAGCCAGACCCAAAACTATAGGTCATCTCGTTAGAGAGAACCTCATAAAACTCGGCAGTCATTTCACGACAAAACATTTAATAGTGGAGGTCAAAAGAGTATTTAACATAGACCTTGATTATCAGCGTGCATATCATTGTAGACATAAAGCGTTGGAATTAATCAGAGGAAGCGTAACACTATCGTATTCTAAATTACCCGCCTACTTTTACATGTTGAAGAGTGATAATCCTGAAACTGTCACAGACATAGAGAATGACCATGTTACTGGCAGGTTCAAGTACTGTTTCATGGCTTTGAAATCTAGTATTGACGGGTTTAAGTACTGTCGACCTGTCTTAGTCATGGACGGTACTCATCTGAAAACAAAATACGAGGGGACATTGTTAGTAGCTATCGGTGTAGACGCAGGTGATAAACTCTTTCCGGTAGCGTTTTCCGTGACCGACGGAGAGAGCAGCGATGCGTGGATGTATTTCATGCTTCAAGTGAAGGGGGTAATCGGGGAACGTGAAGACATGGTGTTCGTATCAGACAAAGGGGCTGGCATTATTTGTGTTGTTAGAGATGTATTTCCAAACACTCACCATGGTTTTTGCTACCACCACCTTGTCATGAACCTCAATAAAAAATTCGGAAGCACAGGATACTGTCCATACACTTTCTGGGAAGCTGCGTATACTTTTTCAAAAACGCGATTCGCAATAATGTTTCAACAGTTAAAAGAGCAGGATAAAGATCCAAACAATAAAGTATCTAGTTATTTGGAGGCTATTGGATTTCGTTACTGGGCACGATCGCATTTTCCAGGGACACGTTATGCAATAATGACAAGCAACTATGCTGAAAGTTTTAACAACGTGATCAGGGATGCGCATAAGTTGAGTATCGTGAATCTGTTAGACTATATAAGGGGAACGTTGCAGAAATGGCATTGCGAGAGGAGGGAATTTGCATTGGCGTGTCGCTCTGTGTTAGCCCCTGAAGCCGAAAAATTCTTGACTGAAGTCTCGCATGCCCGAAGAACCTTCACAATAAAGGCGATCGACTGGGACCAGTTCCAAGTTGGGGACGCTAATACTAGCGCAAAGGTAAATATGGCTGAATGAAAGTGTTACTGTGGAGAGTTTCAAGGGCTCAAGATGCCTTGTGTACATGCTTGTGCTGTTATAAGTGAGTGTTGTGAGAGTCCGTACGATTATTGTTCTAACTAATACAAAGCTCAATGTTTCCAGTGTATTTATGAAGGACGCGTATACCCTGTTCCAGTCGAGGATGATTGGATTGTTCCCACTTCAATTAGAAACCAGCGCATTCCGCCGCTTGAGCCTAGACTGAGCGAATGAGAGGAAACTCAAACAACGGTTGCGAGGCGGGGCCGACCCAGGATCCTCAGGATTGCTTCTCAAGGTGAACCTCCTGGCGGTAGGACCAGCAGGTTGCCTAATGACAGGACAGTCCCAGGCTCTGGTAGGCATTGCTCGTTGTGTGGAAACACCGGACACAAAAGGCCTAAATGTCCGTTTCATACAGTGGTTGTTCCTAATTGATACAGTCATTTTGTTCGTCTTTTTTCATGTTTTTTTAGTATTATCTCAAGTCGTGTAAGTTTTTATACATGTTTTGTATCTTTTTGGGGACATTGATACCAGCGCGATCGTGACTATCTTATATGTTTTGTATCTTTATATTATAATAGCAAACAGGTATTCTAGTTCAAACGAGTGATAAATAAATGTAATAAAACCTAAACAAATGGGTAATATATATATCCATAACCGTGCCACACACGGGATCGTTGGAATTCACATGAGTCATAATTCACACTTACCTTCTCAATCAATGCTAGTTTTGACTAGTCATTGATGTCCTATCGATGTCGTACGTCGTATGTGTCATTAGGGTGCAGAGGTAGTATTGTCATTGATACAGTGACGTGTCTTTTCACGTTAGTCATCAATGGTTAGTTCATGCTAAATTAGCACGGCATCATTCAAAATTCACACGGGATCGTTGGAATTCACACGAGTCATAACTCAAAATTTACACGAGTCATAATTCACACGGGATCATTGGAATTCTCAATCAATGCTTGTTTTCACTAGTCTTTGATGTCATGGAGTCATGGGGACGTCAATTCACTTGTTAACTCTATATATACCATGACCTATTAAACTACCTCTGCATAACCTTCTACTTTACATCGCCTTAATCACAATGTCTGAACCGATTTCCTCTCATCGGGAATGGCATGAACCGAATTCCCCTGAGTATGAGGATCCTCCATTCAATCCTCATCAACATGTGTTTGTTAATGACCGTATGAGGGGTGATATTGGTCACTATTACGACTTGCAGACACTGAGGTTGAGGTTTAGAACAGACGAAGAACGTCATAATTGGATTTGGATCTTTCAAGATAGAGCTATTATCGGAGAGAAGAGAATTGAATAGGAGAGTCTACCTACCAAGATGAAGAGTCTCGTACACAGACTTTCGTTTGAGCGCCTCGCAAATAGTCCCACATCGACATCGACTATGAATAGATCAATTGTTCGGGAATTCTATGCAGTTGTCAGGTCAAACGTAGCTGGGGAGTACGGGCCCATAGCATCAGGGGTGCACAAATTACGTGGAGTAGATGTTTCCTTGGAGGTGGACTGGATCAATAACTACTATGGTGTAAGTGGAGTTGAAGCATCCAGTGATTTTTTCAACGGGGCTTCCAACGTTCATGAATTGCAACGTCTAATTGCTCGCCGTCAATTGCCTACCGAATGGGAGCGTGTTATGATCCAATGGTTTGCCAATAGCCTTTATGGTACTATACACACTCTGGAACCATCATTTGATTTGTACATTTTGGTGTATGCATTTCTCCATTACGAAGTTGACGTTGGACGTTACATCATTAGTAGGATTTGTGACATATCGCTTGGCAGTAGTGGTGATGGTTATATCTACTTTCCTTTTCTTATCACGGCTATCGTAAGAGATTTTAACGTACCAGAGTATTACACGGATGACATTTCTTCGGAAACCTCCCATGTCATCTATAGTGACCACCCTTGGTTTGTTTAACTATTCTATCGTATTTATTGTTTGCTTTTACAGATTTATGTGTGAGGTACCGTAGTTATGTTCTATTATTTCTTGTTTTTTCTTTCTTTCTGCTCGCAATTGTAATGGATGATCTTCGACGATCACATGAGGTGGTTCTTCCATCTCTATTAAAGGGGACTATCATATTGAATTGCAAAGAAAGAAATCACTGTTCTGCCATCGCTTGGCACCCTAATGAGGTTTGTTAAAGAGTTTGTAAGTTCCATAGTTTTCAGACTGAAACGGAGTTATGTTCTATTATTTCTTGTTTTTTCTTTCTTAATCCATCGTGTTATGTTCCATTATTTCTTGTTTTTTCTTTCTTAGGCCATCGAGTTATGTTCTGTTATTTCTTGTTTTTTCTACTCGCTATTGTAATGGATGATCTTCGACGATCACATGAGGGGCTTATCATGTTGTTTCTCTAAAAGTGATTTGACGACAGATTTAATAAAAGCGAAAGATGAAGCTAAAACAAATGAAGTGGTCCTCTCGACTATATATGTTTTTTTTGTTATTATGTGTTCTTGTTGGTGCCCAAATATCTGTGGACGCATTCAAATTTATTATATAAATATTTGAAATGTACAATATAAAAAGCAAGGAAGATTTAGAAGATAAATATTACAACGTCAAAAGTTGAGATAAAACCAAAATAAATGTCAAATGTTGGATAAAACCAAAATAATTACACCGCTATATGTTGACAAAATAAATCTACAGTCATTTTGATCATCAGCCTGTGAAAAGTTTCATCGCTCAACACTTCACTTCATCACATGGCAGTATACTTTATGGATTAGCTTTGCGGTACTTATTTTATTACTACAGTATTATTTAGGGGCAAGTGTCCAAAAGGACACAAAATAGACTTAATTAGACAAATAGGAGATTAAGAAATCTTATTTGGTTATAAGGACACAAATTAGATAGATAGACTCAAATACCCTTAATGAATAAAAATAATAATAAATAAAAAAAACAAAAACTGGCGCTTGTGATAAAAAAATGCGCATTTTTTTTATTATTTTTTTCAAAAGAACGCTGAACGTTGAAGGCTTTTTCTTTTTTTTTTTTTTTTTTTTTTTTTTTTTTTTTTTTTTTTTTTTTTTTGTTTTTGTTTTTTTGTTTCAGGCGCTGAATGGTTTTTTTTTTTTTTTTTTAATTTATTTACTTTTTTTTTTTAATTATTTTTTAATCCGATGTATTGACCATCGCGATATAATGACCACCCCCGATTCAGTGACCATCGCGACGCATTGACCACCACGATGCATTACACCGTGACCCATTGATCACCGCGATGCAGTGATTATCCCGATGTATTGGCCACCGCGGTGCATTGACCACCGTGATGCATTGACCACCGCGATGCAGTGACCACCCCGATGTAGAGACACCGCGGCGCACGTCGCATTGACCACTGTGATGCATTGACCACCCCCATGCAGAGACAGCGCGATGAAGTGACAGCGCGATGTAGAGACACCGCGATGAAGTGACACCGCGATGCAGAGACACCGCCATGTAGGAACACCACTATGAAGTGACACCGCGAGGCAGAGTCACCACGATGAAGTGACCACCCTGATGCAGAGACACCGCGATGCAGTGACCACCCCCGATGCAAAGACAGCGCGATGCAGTGACACCCCCGATGTAGAGACACCGCGATGAAGTGACTCCGCGATGTAGAGACACCGCGATGTAGAGGCACCGCGATGCAGAGACACCGCCATGCAGGAACACCACGATGCAGAGACACCACGATGAAGTGACAACCCCTGATGCAGAGACACCGCGATGCAGTGACCACCCCCTATGCAGAGACACCGCGATACAGTGACCACCCGATGCAGAGACACCGCGATGAAGTGACACCGCATTGCAGAGACACCGCGATGCAGAGACACCATGATAAGTGACACCGCATTGCAGAGACACCGCGATGAAGTGACACCGTGATGCAGTGACATGTGAAGATGATGTGACATGTGACGATGCAATGACATTTTATGACATTTGACGATGAAGTGACATGTGAATTGGGCTACTCGTGAGCTACTCGTATTTGACTCGCAAGAGAGTTTGACTCGATTCGGTTTTGTTTGGGTTCAAACTCGAGTCGAGATAATCGAATAATTAACCTAGCCGATCTCGAGTTTTATAATATAGTAATCGAATACCTCGCGATCTAATCGAGCTTCATTAAATAAATATTTAAATAATTATATTTATTAGATTTATAATAAAATATTGTTTTTTATAATTCAAAAAGTATTATTCGAGTTGAGCAGTAGACGAGTCGAGCTCGATCTTGTTATATTTTATTAAAAAATAAATGAATTCTAAGAAAATAATTAAGCATATGAGCCGAGTCGAGATATATCAAGTACTTACCGGCATCCCACGATGTAGAGACACCGCGATGAAGTGACACCGCGCTGCAGAGACACCTCGATATGGAGACACCGCGATGCACTGACTACCGCGGTGCAGTGACCACTGCGATGCATTGACAACCGCGATGCAGAGACATCGCGATGCAGTGCCCACCGCGATGCATTGACCACCGTAATGCAGTGACCACCCTTGATGCATTGACACCACGATGCAGAGACACCGCGATAAATGACACCGCGATGCAAAGACACAGCGATGCAGAGGCACGACGATGAAGTGACATCGTGATGCAGAGACACCGCGATGCAGTGACCACCCCCGATGCAGAGACACGCGATGAGACAACTCGATGAAGTGACACCGTATTGTAGAGACACCACGATTCAGAGACACCGCATTGCAGTGACCATCGCGATGCAGAGACACCATGATGCAGAGACACCGCATTACAGAGACATCGCGATGAAGTGACACCGCGATGCAGATACACGACGATGAAGTGGCACCGCGATGCAGAGACACCGCGATGCACTGACCACCCCCCGATGCAGAGACACCGCTATGCAGAGATACCTCGATGAAGTGACACCACGATGCATTGACCACCCCCAATGCATTGACACCGCGATGCAGTGGCCATTGAGATGCATTCACCACCGTGATGCAGTGACCACCCCAATTCATTGACCAGCGCGATTCATTGACCACCGCGAGGTATTGACCATCCCGATGCAGTGACCACCTCCGATGCAGTGACCACCGCGATGCCTTGACCCCCCTCCCCGATCCTTTGACCACCGCGATGCATTGGCCATCCCCGATGCCGAGACACCGCGATGTAGTGACCACCCTCGATGAAGTGACCACCGCGATGCACTCATATTTGATGATTCGACACCACGATGATATTCGATATTTTTCCGACTTAATTGCAGAAAAATCGATTTCTTTTTTTTATAAAATCGACTTCAAACGATTATATCTTTTAATATAAAACTACTATTACTCGTTCCTAAGGTCTCGATAAGCATCAGACACACAAACCATATCAACCTTGTTATCCTTGAAATTTCTCTTTAAATATAACAACACAAAGAACATAATGTTGGAGAAAATAACAACACAAAAGAACATAATTTTCTTAGGAAAATATTGAAATTAAAGTCTAGATTTTTCAGCACTGTAGAGGCAATCCATTTCTCTTCTTTATGATAAATCTGCATATTTCCATAATTAACCATTAAATTGGACAAGGCTTTTGCTACCGCTTCTTTCTTCTCAACGGCTTTTTCCCTCCAGCATAGCCAATAACTGTGAAATGCAGCCCACGTCCAATAATTCTTTACATGTTTTGGTGTTATAAGCTAACTCAAACATGGTCTTAGCAGCCGATATCCACACTCCTAAAACCCCACAATTGATCATTCTAATAAAGCGATTCAAGACCCGTTTTCAAAAAAAAGAACCCGTTTTCGACCAGTGCCTCTGCAATTAGCGGATTAGTAGCCAATATTTAGATCATATACTGAGGATATAGCTCTTGAGTTAAACCTGAAGTAGGGGGTTGCTGGCCGGGGTTGCTGTGGTTGCTGGTTGGAAGCCACCTGCCTGCTGTTGCTGAGTTGATGCCAGCATTGAAAGGTGATTGGATGAGAAAGATAAGGTCTCTGATGCACAAATTGTTCGTCAAATAGCAGCAAATTCTTCTTTCGATCTGCAAATTGATATATTTTCTCTACTTAGAAATTTTAATTTCTCGAGAGTTATTGATTTTCGTTAGCTATGTTGATGTCGATGTTCAGCTCCTTCGATGCTTTATGTGCCGACTCTTCCGGCCACAAATTCGGCCGGTTATATTCACCGCCGCCGAATCTGAATAAAAAAGTAGAGTCGCCGGTTTCAGAGGCAAATGCGAAAGCTCAATTTCTAACGACGACGGTGGATCCAGAATGTCCAAAGTTTGAAGCGTGTGGATTAAATTTATAAAAGGGTAGAATGGGAAAGGTGATTAAATGTGGACAAATTTTATAATACAACCGTTGTAGCAAGGTTGTACCAAGTGGCATACATTACAACCATTCATTTCTAACCTCTCACACACGATAAAAGTGTATTATGTGAAAGAGAGTAAAAATGAGAAGTTCTAATGTATGTCACTTGGTACAACCTTCTTACAACCGTTGCACCATAAAGTCTCTCATAAATGTGTCATTATAAACAAATAAGATTTTTTAGTGTCCTAAATGCCTATTAAGTACTCAAACTAGTCCTTATAAAAGTAGGACCACAACACGAAAAGCTCCACGTTTCCCAAAATAGAGGAAAACTATCATTTTAACCTAGTTCATATCCCAACAGCCGCTGTTTTCCTTCATCCACCATATCGCCGGCCGCTTAAACATCCCGATCAACCGCCCCGTCACTTCCTATGTTTAACTTAAAGACCGCCAACACAGCATGCTTTTAGAGACGAGGACGGTGGTGAAAGCCCAACACAGATGGCTTTCACATAGCCATGATGCAACTGCTAAATTTAGAAAGTTTCATCGAAGGTAATATCGCCAGCGGCAATGGCGATGGTTTTTTTTTTTATTTTTTTATTTTTATAATCATTATTATACTATTTCTATTATCAACCAAACTGTCAGCATCATTCGTAATTGCAAAAGGGACGATGGTTGGTTCCCCTTCGAAAGGAACGATTTCAAAGACAATCACAAAAAAATAAATAAAAATAAAATAAGGTTTCTCGACAGTAATACACGCCGACATCATCTCTCGGGAGTTCATACAACCAGCAGCATAGACTTATTCAAATCGACATGAATAATTTAACGATTAAATAGATCGTATAACAAAGATTATAGGCAGGCTCTGCTACTTGATGAGGGCAAATTACGTCCTCGTAATTTAATCGGGCTAAGCTATGAATTTATGGCCAAATCACAGAAACCCTAATGATCCAAACCCTAATTACACGTGTGTTGTGTTGGCGTTTATGGCTGAGTCTAAGAATGGATCTTAGATTGCCTATGTATCATGTTTCATTCCAGGAATCAAGCCTTACGTAGTTCCTGGAAGGTCGTATTTATAAGGTGGCATATGTGACCTAAACCTAATTAGAGTTGGTTTAGGCTTATTCCATAATTGACCCTATTGGGCCTTGTATGCGATTACCTCCTGCCCAAGTAACTAAGACTAATGGGCTTTATTAACAACATAGGTGACGTCACCAAACCAAACCTTAGAAACGGCGTCAAGAAAGGGACAGACCTTTTCTAGGTTAGACGGATCCTAACCGGCAGTGTACCGGGTCAAATTGTAGTGATAAAGTGGTGAGTCGTGTGTCGAATCCTCGGGAAAAAAGTGGTAATTCTTTTAAGTGTGGTTAAACACCAAAGAGCTGCTATTAACTCGATCTAAACCGCAATTTTATAACACATATTACTACTACTCTAACCAACATAAAATAAATGCGTAATTTAAAAGTTATTCTAATATAATATATATAGATATATAAATATATATAGATGTACATAAATAGTAAAATATATATATATATATAAATATATAGATACCAATATATAGTTTATAGACTAGACTAGCCAAAGTATATGTAATCAATTTATTCGATCTTTTCAATTAATAGAATGTGTTCGATCTTCCTTTTTATTAGGTCCAATTGAGTAAATGAAACGGTGTACTCCTAATGTCAACAATTTCTCCTCACACGAGCGTATGAAATTGTCATATGTCAAATTGTCATCGATCCAATGTCCACAATCGCCCCATGCTAAACTTAGTTAGTCAAAACAGTACCGAGCACAAATCTACCCCGGATAAAAGAGGTGATTCCATTTGTCGATGGCCGATGTTATTCAAGAGGCTCCGGTTGTCAAGCGGATCGATTTAATACAAACGGTGTAGTTTCAATTAAACTCGTGATTTTAACATTATTAAGATCTCGAGTACAAAGTTAATAAGATTTGTTTTATTAGGACAAATCGCCCCCGGGTAGGAAATAGGATTCCGTTAATCGACGGCCATTTTTACCCTCCGGTTTTTCTATTTTTACTCATATCCCGACTTCTCTCGGTCGGCTTCATCGTCGTTATATGTGGTATTCATCATGATTGATTACGTCATTCCGAATATGTTATCAATACGTAGCGAAATAGAAAAAGATTCATTTTAACTCAATTTTAATCATTTTTATTTTAACATCATTCTTTTAACGAAAAGATCGAAGTAATACGATTACATAACTTTGGCTAGTTATTAGATTTAGCCTAATAACATTATAAAAACTAAAAAGAAGAAAATAACAAACATAAACATAATTATTATAGAAATTACCCGATTACAACTGCTGACTCAGAAATCGTCTTTTTCCGGACATTACTACGACTTCAGCAACAACGAACTTCCGATAATTTCTCGAGCATTACTACGATACTACTACTACTAATTTATTTTGGCATAAGGCCTATTTACAAACTAAAGAAAAGAAAAGAAAAAGAGAAAGAGGAGGGAGAGAATATATATAGGATATGGTATATATATATTGGTACACTGAAAGTGAGCTCTCGATCTCCCTATTTATAGAAATAGCTCCTTCCCGGACCGGTCCCGAAAATCCGCCGGATCGGTCCGGTGTAATGATGACAATCATTACGCTTAGTTATCGCATGTGCAAGCATGTTACTCCCTAATCATCACTTGTGCTTTGTGTTGTAATTATATATAATTATATATAATTACACACTAACTTCTAAAAATCGTAACTTGAATTCTTGATATCGAATGACATAATCGAACTTCCGTTGAAAAGCTCGTTGAATTCTCTACAACTTTTATCAAGATCACTTCTTCGTAAAACGTATTCTCGATGAGCCATTTGTATTATACGTCCTTTTTCGAGATTCGAAACAATTATTCCCTTGATCATATATATCGTTGACGCTTTATAACTTCCTTTCACCGATTTGAATTGACTTCAAAAAGTATCTCGTACTCGGGATTTCGCTTCATCTTAGGATTCTCGCAATGAAATAAACACAAAATACCCGTGTAAAATAGACACAATATTCCGGTCACTAAAACCGGTACAAAAACTACAACTTTTTACTATAAATACTAACTTTTACTACTAACTATACCAAACTATAAAGATTAATATTTTATACTAATTATATCATAATTTCATATATTTTATATAGAATTTGTCGATAAAACATAATAAAATCACGTAAATTCAATCATATAAAAATAATACATCAAATTACTCCCCACTTAGCTTTTGATCGTCCTCGAGCAAAAATAAGCGGTAATATATAAATAACGAGATAATATAATTGATCGATTAAAATTTCAAAAGTAATATATATCGTCAATATTACAAACATATAATTTATAAATTTTATAGAAATTTAAGAAAGAAAGATTATATAACTTAAATGAATTAAGTATCAAATATGAATTAGATGGAAACATGCATGCAATAATTCGTAAATATAAATAAAATATTAGAAATACTTTCTATCTCGATTATTACGAATTTCCGGAATCATTAACTAAGTCGATAAGACACATTGGCTTAATATATTAGGATAGGACATTAGTTAATCGAAAAGATAGAAAAGGAAATCAAAAAAAAAAGATGCAAGTCGTACGTACCTACGTCTTCACATTCTTGATCAAAAACAACTTCGATTAGTAACATCCTTTTATTCCAACTATTTTTCGATTTTCTCTCTTTTTTTTTTTTTTTTTTTTTTTTTAATATTAAGAACTAAAGCGTGAGTGTGTGTAGAAAATCAAACTTACAAGCATTGCTTCATCAAGATTGATCGGAGTACTACTCTTTCGATCTAAAATTACGAGTCCGGTTTCCTTAAACCCGTAATTATTCTTGAGATCTTATGATTCGAATTTTTATCGGGAGCTTTATACCTCATAGTGATATAGACGTTTCTAGATAACCCCTACTACACTCAAATCATTGGTAGCTACTACCGATATATTTTATTTTTATATTGTCGATCAAAGATAGGGAAGATACCTGATATTTGATTAATTCTGTGTAAAAATGGTGCTTTGTTCTTAATATAATTTTCATATGATACTAACATATCTGAACTCATTCCAATCTCAGCATATACCATTTTTCTCAACTCTTAACTCTTTTGTCATCATCTCCTCTCATAAGTACGTACAAACTCGAAGGATGTCAAAGAAATGTAGACCAAAACAAGCTAAGGGTCGGAAATTTCTAGTTAATCAAAATGGCTATATTCCGAGTGAGGTCTTGATCACTCTTTAAAAAGCTGAGGTGGGGTCAAAAATTGGAAATTTTATTCACGTAGGCTATTTGGCTATAGTTATATTTTTGTGGTGTCCAAAAAATCATCATTCCTAATTTTGATTCCACATTCATAATTTATCTTAAAAAGAAAATTATCTAAAAATTTATTTATAAATATAAAAATTACTTGAATAATTCCATAAAAGAAATATTTGACAAAAATTATTTAGTTATACATACTTAAAATCTTAAAAATCTTATAAAAGATATAAAATATATTCATAATATATCTAATATATTTTACTAAATCAAAAATTAATCTTCTCAAATTATATCATTTTTATTCATATATTAACTAACTTAAATCATTCAAGAAAAATTAAAACTAAGAAATAAGTAATTAAAGTACTAATTTATATGAAAAAGGTTATATTTTATAAAATATTTTTTAATTTTTTCGAAAATTTTAATGAAATTTTCAAACCTAACTCTACTCCCCACTTACGAAGTGGCATCGTCCCGATGTTCAATGAGTATGAAAAAGTAGGTTCGAAAATTAAATTAAAATTATAGATGATCGTTAATATTGAATAATGTTTACTACAACAAAAATTAAACAAAAGCATATATATTAAACAAAAGAAACTATTACAAACTAAAAGATTCAAAATAAAACAAACTTACTAACTAACTTACTAACCTTAATCAACTTACTAACTTATTAAAGCAAACCAACCTTAAACAAACTTAAATAAAACCAACAACAACTATCTCAAATAGTTGACGAACAACCCGGATTCTCCACCGGTAGCAATCCCCTACGATAATCACGAGACGGATATATCTCGTCGAAGCAATTTCGTGGACTTCATTCAAATGAATACATAACCTTGAAATTAACCAAGCAAAAGGCATCGGCCTTCCATTATTATACCGTTCCACCGCAAAGTTTATCGCCGTCTTAAAAATCAAAATCCCCCAAATCCACACGAGCTCCGCTTATCAACGCAAACAACAAAAGTATCTCATCATCACTAACCCACGCAAAGTCACTAGTCGGATAGACTCGTGAGTTAATGAAGTGTTTCCATGCTCTCAGATTAGCAGGTAGAGCTGAAGTGGTAGAGTCGTAATTTTGATCGAACTCGGAAAACAAATACGGAAAAGCTTCCGTGACATAGTTGACAACGTTATAGGAGTTCCCTAACGCCCATTGATATTCAAAATGAAGATTATGGATTTGATCGAAAATCGGTATTTCGTAAATATGATTGATAATATGAGGTGACAAGTGAATAAGTGTACCACGAACGGATACAAGTTGTGACGGATCGACAAGATCGACAAGAGACGAGCGGAATAAAATTCCCTAACGATAGAAACATTAATCCTACCTCTTGGATTCCTTACAAACTTTCTCCAACCTCTATTCTGAATTAAATCCTTCCCTGACTGATCAATTTTTTCATAGTTGATACCCTTTTCTACCAAAATTGGAGAATTTGCAAACCTTGCACTCACCAATAAATTAACATTTGAAGCGCTAGACTCCGGGACAAAAACATCTACTGCCTCCGGATCGTATGAATTGACTGATGGTGATGACCGGTTTGACATTTTAGTTGAAACAGATGAAAATAATTAAACAGATAGAAAGGTGAAAGTAACTGAGTGAATTTGCAATTTTTCACTCTCAGCTTTCTTTCCTTAAATGGACAAATTTGAGAGTATACGTGGCTGCATATTAACACTCTCAATCATGACTAAGCAAATTTAACTCCCGGATCGGTCCTGAAACCGACCGGACCGGTCCGGCTTTAAGATATTTTTACCGTGTACAAAGTTGTAAAGTTCAAGTTTGCTTGTTTATCTTTAATAGGCTCATGGCTATTAGAGTTTAAATAAGTTACTAAAGATTATCTAACTGATACGGATAAACGATACACGAATTATATTTTAAAAACGACATATGAAAATATTTTTTTGTTCTTAGATTTTTTATGAAATATTTAAATACTATTAAAAATGATTAAATTTACTACTACGACATAAAACGATTATGAAAACGAAAAACTATTAAATTAGCAAACTTAGTATTTAATAAAGTTAAAATGCGGAAAATAAAATAAACAAGTATTTAAAATGTTTAAAACTAACAAAGTTGTACGAAATCAAATAATGTCAACATCATCATCCTCACTGATAAACCGGATCATTCAAACTTGGAACCGATGACGTAATCGGGCCGTGGAAACGTAGTCGTGGTCCGAACCGAACTCGTCGAGACCTATCGAACTCATACTTGACGTCATCCTTGCAAAATCCGAAAATCCTCCCCAGCTAGATGTAACAGCACCCTGAGAACCTGTATAAAAGACACCCTGACCACTAGATTGGCTTCCAAAAGGATTTGGCATATGATGAAAGCTCTGAGATGGTGGAATAGGTGCTATCCATTCTGGTAAAGTATATGGGTTAGATTGACAGGGCGGATAGGCGCTTTATCGAAAGAAGGATCAAGATGCATCTCGCTCATGTCTCAACATCCCTCTACGTAAATCATCACTCCACCGCCTACTCGCTCAAAGAAACAAAGCCATATTAGCCCGTCCTCGGGCTACATCCGACACTAAGGATTGAAACATATCGTATGTAATGGTGCTTGGAAAAGAAGACCGCCGCCGATCGAAAAAGATGAAAATGCCGAAACCGGTGGAACCGGTGCGAGGTGCACTACGCCTAACTATCGAGTCTATCGAACCCTCCGGAGACCTCCTCGTACTAGGGCCTATCGTGGACTCATCTCGCCATAGTTAATTTATCGTTAGATAGGAAAGGAACTCCCGATCTACGACATAAAAATCCGAAATAAAGCCAGGAAAGTACATGTGACTCCCCGCCTTGGCGTAACAATAAACTCGAAAACCCTTCTATACATAATTTTCCCCACATCCACCTTAATATCATGAATCATCGCCCAAGTAATGCATAAATCTTCTTTACCAAAGGCGGTGTGTTTGGTAGCGGGATGAGAGTATGGCTCAAAAATCTTTTGATTGCCCTCGCATCTCTAAAACACTTCCCATAATTAAATCCGTTGTCCACCCACTCGCTCGTAGCATCAAATTCCCTCCGAGCTCTGAGGCACCGCTCATACATAGCAGGATCATCTAATCCATAAACAAACTTCCGTAATCCTCTTCATCCGGAAAAACTTCTACCCCTAAAACAAAGATTAATAAGTTCCGGACTAAAAGACACATGTCTAGACCTAAGGGGAATAGACTCTATCATACAACCTCGCTGGGTGTCAAAGTAGACAGAACCGCATAAAACTCGCCACTAAGGTAGTATTGATCTCTCCCCGTCCTCCGAGCCGCAAAATCCAACCATTGGCGTCTCGCAAAAATACGCCTAACTTCCTCTCCTAAGTCATCAAAATCTAAGCCTCTTTCCAACACAACTCCACACTTACTATAGATATTCTTATAAGCATTCTTAGCTTGAGGTGAAGTCAGTAGCAAAAAACTAACGATTCTTCTTCCGGTGTTAAATCTTTAAGACCTACGACTGGTACTTCTATTGGAATATTAGGCTTTCGTTTCTTAGAGATTTTGCGACTAGATGAGGCCATTCTACGAATTTTGGAATAACAAAATAACAAAAACAACGAAAAAAACAACACAAATAAAATGTCACAACACACTTAAAAATCAAAATAGTTGAAAATAAATCTAAAAATTACAAAAATCATGAAATTAATAACTAGAGTAAACAAATTATACCTTATAGTGAACAAAACGGTGAAAAGTGGCCGGAAAAGTCGTATAAGCCACCGGGATGAAATGGAGCTTGTGTTCGATCTTTTTCGAATTTTTCACTTGTGTTGAAGAGAGGAGAGAAAAAGAGGAAGAATGTATGTAATGGTTTAAGTGTAATTTGTATTTTGAAGAAAGAAAATTTTTTTTTTTGGGGTGGAGATGATGGTGCTGCGGCTGCTGTTGAAGAAAAGAGGAGAAATGAAGAAGAAGAAAAGATCCCGTCCTTTTAGGTTAAATCGATCCCGGACCGGTCCTGGATAAGGGCCGGATCGGTCCGTGTGAAATTTTTATGATTTTTTCGAAATTTTTTATTATTTTTTTTTGGATTTTTGATATAAAACTTATAAAACTCAATAAAAACTTAATAAAAATAAAAATAAAATTATAAATTTTATAACAATTTCTCAAAATTTATAAAATCTTTATAAAACTTATTTAAAAGTTTATAAAAATTCAATAAATTTATATTAATTCTTATAAAATATCTAAAAACTTAAAAAAACTTTTTATAAAACTTTTATAAAACTCCTTAATTTTATAAAGATCCAATTTTATAAAATTTTCAAAGTTATGCAAAAAAATTTATAAAACTAAAAACAATAAAAGACTTAAACTTACGGGGTTTCTAATTCTTCAATTTCTATAAACTCCAGATTTCTAACATACCGTTCAAGCAAACTATATCCTAGAAATGTAGCGTTTGAATTAAGTCTTGGAAGTCCATCGGGATTTTCGGTTAACCACCTAATCGTTCCCTTCTTAATTACATTCAAACACTCATTCTGAGATTGAGTTATATTTTTCCCACATTGCCCACTGTGTTCAATCTTTCCACAGATTCTGCACTTCCTTAAAAACTTAGCCCTTCTCTTTATCGAGCTTCTCGACGTACCATTACAAACTTCTTTCAATTTTTTCTCTCTCAACAATTGCTTGTTCTTTCCAAAAACTAAGGCTTCTATAGTAAAGGCGATATCTCTATTAAAACCAAACTTCAAAAGCAAAACAAAAACTCCTAATCTATCTAAAAAAGACATCCAGCTTTTTTTACGTCTATCCGGTAAAAGACGAAACTAGTTTAGACATATAAAAGTAAAGATAAAACCCGATTAATTTGATACTTTCAAATTTTCGTAGCACTCGCTTTTTAATCTTTCGGAGGGTCGATCAAGAACATCACTTCATTTATGAGAGAGACTTCTTCACCTTCCGTAAATAGTTTCACCCCGTGACCATTGGCTATAAAAGTTGTATTCCCATCGCTAGTTCAACAAATCCCGCATTTATAAACTCGTGTTACTTTAAATGGTCCCGTCCATCTTGATTTAAGCTTTCCCGGAAACAACTTTAAACGTGAATTGTACAATAACACTCGATCACCTACATGGAACTCACGACTATAGATTCTCTTATCATGGAAAGATTTCGTGCGTTCCTTGTAGATTCGAGCATTTTCATATGAATCAAGGCGAAATTCTTCTAATTTCGTTAACCGAAGTAGTCTATGATCACCGACAAATTTTAGATCGAAATTCGTAAATCTAATAGCCCGTAATGCTCGGTGTTCTAACTCTACCGGGAGATGACAAGATTTACCAAAGACTAATTTGTAGGGAGAACAGCCAATTGGAGTTTTAAAAGCTGTTCTGTATGCCCATAACGCATCATCTAGTCTAACTGCCCAGTTTTTACGGTTTGAATCCACTGTTTTTTCTATGATTCTTTTAATCTCTCTATTCGACACTTCTACCTGACCACTGGTTTGCGGATGATAAGGTGTTCCTAACTTATGCGTTACACCATATTTTTCAATTAACTTAGTAAATGGTCGATTGCAAAAGTGTGAACCTCTATCACTAATGATCGCCCTCGGAATGCCATATCTAGTGAATATGTTCTTCTTAAGGAATCGTATGACAACCTTGGTATCATTAGTGGGAAGAGCTTCAGCTTCTACCCATTTCGAAACATAATCTACCATTACAAGAATAAATCTTTTTCCAAACGATATAGGGAAAGGTCCCATGAAATCTATACCCCAAACATCAAATAACTCACATTCTAAAATAGGTTGCATAGGCATTTCATGTTTTTTCGAAATATTTCCCCATTTTTGACATGATTCACAAGATTTAACATATGTATACGCATCTTTATAAAGTGTAGGCCAATAAAAACCACATTGCAAGACTTTAAAAGCAAGCTTTTCCAACCTCCATGATGACCTCCCGCCTCACGATCATGACAAAACGATAAAACACTTAAAATTTCATTATCGTGCACACATTTTCTCGATTATCCCATCCGAACATTTACGGAAAAGATCCGGTTCCTCCCGCAATAAAATTTTAAGTCATAAAAGAATTTCTTTTTCTGTTGCCAAGTCCAATGAGACGGAATGTAATCACAGGTTAAGTAGTTAATGATATCTCCAAACCAAGGTGAATTTTCCTTAGAAGGAATTCTTTTCTTTAATAATTGCATGGTTGAAGGCATATCAATTCTAAACAATTGTTCATCAGGAAACGAATCTTTAATTTCATTTCCTATTTCTTCATCAGTTTCCATTCTACTTAGATGATCTGCTACTACATTCTCACTTCCTTTTTTATCCTTAATCTCAATATCAAATTCTTGAAGTAGGAGAATCCATCTAAGAAGACGTGGTTTCGCATCTTTCTTACTCGCAAATATTTCAATGCCGAATGGTCCGTATAAACTATTACCTTAGAGCCAACAATATACGATCTAAACTTATCTAAGGCAAAAATCACAACAATGCAGCTTTTTCTCGTAGTTGCATAGTTCAGATTTGAGCCGCATTTAACGTATGTGATGCATAGTAAATAGCTTTGAGAATTCTATTATACCTTTGACCTAAAACAGCTCCTACAAATAAATCGCTTGCATCACACATAATCTCAAAAGGTAAATTCCACCTCCGGTGCTACCAATACCGGTGCAAGAATCAACTTCGCTTTCGTGGTCTTAAATGCTTCCATACATTTACTTTCAAAATTAAAAGGTACTTCTTTTTCAAGCAAATGACTTAGAGGTTTTGCTATCTTTGAAAAATTTGCAATAAATCTCCTATAAAATCCCGCATGTCCAAGAAATCCTCTTAACGTTCTTAGATTAACCGGTGGAGGCAATTTTTCTATTACCTCGACTTTAGCTTTATCAACTTCGATTCCTACTTCGTAGATTCTATGACCTAGTACAATTCCTTCGATACCATTAAATGACATTTTTCCCGCTAAGCACTAAATTGGTATCCTCACAAATGTTGTAACACTCGTTCTAAGTGTAACAAACAACCATTAAAAGAGTCTCCGTAAACACTAAAGTCGTCCATAAAAATTTCTAAGAATTTCTCAACCATATCGTAAAATATAGACATCATACATCTTTGAAACGTAGCAGAGCATTACATAAACCAAACGGCATTCTTTTATACGCAAAAGTTCCATAAGGACAAGTGAAAGTAGTCTTTTCCCTATCTCCCGCTACAATGAAAATCAGAAATATCCCGAATAACCATCTAAGAAACAAGAATACTTATGTCCACTTAAACGCTCCAACATTTGCACTATGAATGGAAGTGGATGATGATCTTTCTTAGTATGATCATTCAGTTTTCTAAAATCAATGCACATTCGATATCCTGTAATTTCCCTTGTTGGGATCCATTCATTCTTATCATTCTCTTTCACTGTGAAACCTCCTTTCTTTGGTACAACTTGAGTTGGACTTACCCATTCACTATCTGATATAGGAAAAATTATTCCCATTTCTAATAGCTTAATAACCTCTTTCTTAACGATTAACTGCAAATTCGGGTTGAGGCGGCGTTGCGGTTGAATACAAGGTTTAGCATCTTCTTTTAATTATCTTATGAGCACATATCTCGTGGCTAATACCTCGAATATCGGCAATCGTCCATCCAAAAGCTTTCTTATGCTTTTTCAACATTCCTAGTAATTGATCTTCTTGTTGCTCCGTTAAAGTTGATGAAATAATAACTCGGTAAAAGATTATCAATTTCAAGAAAAGCATACTTCGATTTAAAGGTAACGGTTTCAATTCCGCATTCTTAGGCGGATCTTCTATTGATGATTTAAGAACTCGGTCCTTCTAGTTCTAACTCCAAATACTTATGCCATGGTGGTTTAAAAGTAAAATCGCTTTCATTTAGAGATAAGATTATCTCTTTCATTTCAATGTCTTCCTCATCTTCTTTATAGATAGATAGAGTTAAGCATTCTTCTAATCGTCTTCAAAAGTTGGTAACCGATTATCATAGACGTAATGAATATCTTCTATAAAAGAACATGATTCTCGTGATGTATATTGATGGTTCATAGCTTTGAAAATATTGAAAGCAACTTCATCTTCATTGACTCTCAAAATTAATTCTCCTTTCGAACATCGATTAAAGTTCTCCCCGTAGCTAGAAATGGACGTCCTAAGATAAGTGGCGCTCGAAAATCCTTCTTCCATTTCCATAACTACAAAGTCTACCGGAAAATAGAACTTGTCTACCTTAACCAATATGTCCTCAATTATTCCTTTAGTGGTACTTAATCGATCTATCTCGCCATTTGAAGAGTCATTTCGCCTTAGTAAGCTTTCCTATGCCTAGCTTTCTATAATCCTCATAAGACATGAGATTTATACTAGCTCCAAGATCACATAAGACCTTCTTAAACAAATCCTCCAATTTCACATGGAATGGTAAAACTTCCAGATCTTTCGCCTTTAGGTGGTAACTTATGCCGCAAAATTGCGTAACATTCTTCATTTAGGCATATATTCTCATATTCCTCCAATTTTTTCTTATTTGATAGTATATCCTTCAAAAACTTTCCATAGGCAGGCATATTTATCAGAGCTTCGATAACAGGGATATTAACATGAATATGACGAAAAGTATCAAGGAAACGAGCATACTTCTGATCAGTCTTAATCTTTTTAATTCGATCTTTAGGTGGAAAAGGTAAAGATTCTAAATCTATAACCTTTGGTTCCGAAGTCATTCTCTCTTTTCCTTTCTCCTTAAACTTTTGAGTGTTACTTGATCGCCATGTTTCGTGTTCTTGAATTTTTTCTTTTAATTTGTTCCCCGAATCAATCTCTACTTCGATTCCTTCGCTTCTTCCCGTTTCTCATCCTTATTACTCTTTATCTTCTATTCTAACATGTTCCTTGAATAGATTCCTTAAATCTTTATCCATGGGATCTTTCAAAATCCTAGGGATTTTTACCCATTTTTCACCTTCATTCTCAGGTTCCAAACTTCTATTCCTTTTCAAGAAATTCTCTATGATTTCTTCTTCCTCATCCGTAAAGTCAAGTTCATCTTTAGTCTCTTCATTTTTATCTAAATCATTTTCTACTTCATTATTCCCGAAGTTTTCTACTCCATTACTATCGTAGAGTTTCCTACTTCTCGTAACTACAACATTTACCTCTCTTGGGTTTCTTTCGGTATTACTTGGTAATCCTCCAGGAGGTCTACTGTTGTTACGTTCTCCTTCCCTACTCAAATGATCTTCCATATTCCTTAATGAAGCTTCTATCGTTCTCATTCTGGTATCATGTCCATTCATAGATGTTTTCATTGAACTCATATCCTTACTGACTGAACCTATAGAAGTCATCATTGTTTCCATATTCTTAGCTTGAGTAGATACTACACCCATCATATTTTCCATCAGTTTTTCCCATTTTTCAACCCCTTCGCAGTTGAGTTGAACTCGAGTTACCGGTATACTTTGAGTGGTATGTTGAGGATAGGATCTAGGTAATGATTGTAAATTCGATTAGATGTATTTCCTTGATAAACTTGATTATTATTCATATTCTTATACCGAACCGGATACGGCGGTTGTCCCGGCTTACTAGGGTTTTCAGACCATCTAAAAGTTGGGTGATCTCTCTTAATAGCATTAAACGAGTTTGAATATGCATTGTTCAAATTCCTATGCTGCTGAAGAAAACTCACCTCCTCTCTTGAATATCCTGTTGGTTCTTCTATCCCTAATGACACATTATCATGATTTGAGTATTCAGTTGGCATACTATTTTCTGAATTTTTATTCTTTCCTTGTTGTAATCCATCAAACTTTCTACTCAAATTCTCCAAGTGTGCTAGAACTTCCGTATTTGACGTACATTCTCCCGCAAAAGCTACTTTTCTAGTGCTAGAACCGGTTTCCCACATTCTCGTTATTTTTGGAAATCTTTTCTATAGCATCGTAAACTCGTTTGAGCTTCACTCATCATTAACGAACCACCACATGCATGATCTACATCCGCACGTGAATCCTTTCTTAGTTTACGACGTAAAAGCTGAATTTGCATATCTAAGGAATAACCATGATCGGGACAAGCTCTTAACAATTTTTTAAACCTTTCCCACGCATTCCCAAGTGTTTCTTCGCATCCTTGTCTAAAGTTAGCAACCTCGACCTTTAATTCCAAATTCCGTCCCGGAGTGAAATATTGTTTCGTAAATTCGCTTGAATATCCTCCCAACTAGTTAACGAGTGGTGTGGAAGCGACATAAACCAATCTCGGGCTCTTCCTTTTAAAGAAAAAGGAAACATAGTCATCCTCGTTAATTCCTTTTGAGCACCTTGACTTTTGGCCGTATTGCACGCTCTTCAAACGATAGATAGAGATGATGATGTGGATCTTCATCATCTTCTCCTAGAAATTGGGCTCTTGCGTCAATTAAACCAAAAAGATGAGACTTAATTTCGAAATTATTCGCTCCTTCATTAGGTAACGTATGGGATTATTAGTCCGGTTTCTCCTAACAGTTTGATCACAGATAGGTCTGGGGTTTGGCGGATTGTTACGATTATTCTGGTTCCGATCTTGATTGATTCTATTATTCTGATTATTATTAGGGTTAACAGGGTTTTGGCCATGCCCTAAAGCATGATCTAGCCTCTGTTCGTTTGTTTCATCACTAGTTTCACCATTTCTTTATTTTTATTAAAGATGATTCCGTTGGAGATTTTCCAAGGAGTCCTAAGTCGGTTTGACCACGTTTACTCTCTATCCGCAACCGCCTTTCGTAAGCGTTTATATCAGGCTTATAAGGAGTAAGTGAGGCTTTACCGCTTCTGGTCATCAACTAACGAAAATAGAAAAATGCTCGAGTTTTAAAGAAGAAGAAAATTGGTACTAAAAGAAAGTAAATACCAACGAAAAATAAAAAAAGAAATGTGATAAGAAGAGTGTTGGTTTATCCTCGAGAATTTTTAAGCTAATACAAGTAGTAACCATAGACACAAAAAAAAATTAGCGACTTTGTATCCCCGGCAACGGCGCCAAAAAGCTTGACGTCACCAAACCAAACCTTAGAAACGGCGTCAAGAAAGGGACAGACCTTTTCTAGGTTAGACGGATCCTAACCGGCAGTGTACCGGGTCAAATTGTAGTGATAAAGTGGTGAGTCAGGTGTCGAATCCTCAGGGAAAAAAGTGGTAATTCTTTTAAGTGTGGTTAAACACCAAAGAGCCGCTATTAACTCGATCTAAACCGCAATTTTATAACACAGATTACTACTACTCTAACCAACATAAAATAAATGCGTAATTTAAAAGTTATTCTAATATAATATATATAGATATATAAATATATATAGATGTACATAAATAGTAAAATATATATATATATATAAATATATAGATACCAATATATAGTTTATAGACTAGACTAGCCAAAGTATATGTAATCAATTTATTCGATCTTTTCAATTAATAGAATGTGTTCGATCTTCCTTTTTATTAGGTCCAATTGAGTAAATGAAACGGTGTACTCCTAATGTCAACAATTTCTCCTCACACGAGCGTATGAAATTGTCATATGTCAAATTGTCATCGATCCAATGTCCACAACTCGCCCCATGCTAAACTTAGTTAGTCAAAACAGTACCGAGCACAAATCTACCCCGGATAAAAGAGGTGATTCCATTTGTCGATGGCCGATGTTATTCAAGAGGCTCCGGTTGTCAAGCGGATCGATTTAATACAAACGGTGTAGTTTCAATTAAACTCGTGATTTTAACATTATTAAGATCTCGAGTACAAAGTTAATAAGATTTGTTTTATTAGGACAAATCGCCCCCGGGTAGGAAATAGGATTCCGTTAATCGACGGCCATTTTTACCCTCCGGTTTTTCTATTTTTACTCATATCCCGACTTCTCCGGTCGGGCCCATCGTCAGTTATATGTGGTATTCATCATGATTGATTACGTCATTCCGAATATGTTATCAATACGTAGCGAAATAGAAAAAGATTCATTTTAACTCAATTTTAATCATTTTTATTTTAACATCATTCTTTTAACGAAAAGATCGAAATAATACGATTACATAACTTTGGCTAGTTATTAGATTTAGCCTAATAACATTATAAAAACTAAAAAGAAGAAAATAACAAACATAAACATAATTATTATAGAAATTACCCGATTACAATCGCCGACTCGAAATCGTCTTTTTCCGGACATTACAACGATTTCAAAGAACAACGAACTTCCGATAATTTCTCGAGCATTACTACGATACTACTACTACTAATTTATTTTGGCATAAGGCCTATTTACAAACTAAAGAAAAGAAAAGAAAAAGAGAAAGAGGAGGGAGAGAATATATATAGGATATGGTATATATATATTGGTACACTGAAAGTGAGCTCTGATCTCCCCTATTTATAGAAATAGCTCCTTCCCGGACCGGTCCTGAAAATCTGCCGGATCGGTCCGGTGTAATGATGACAATCATTACAGTTAGTTATCAGCATGTGCAAGCATGTTACTCCCTAATCATCACTTGTGCCGTGTTGTAATTATATATAATTATATATAATTACACACTAACTTCTAAAAATCGTAACTTGAATTCTTGATATCGAATGACATAATCGAACTTCCGTTGAAAAGCTCGTTGAATTCTCTACAACTTTTATCAAGATCACTTCTTCGTAAAACGTATTCTCGATGAGCCATTTGTATTATACGTCCTTTTTCGAGATTCGAAACAATTATTCCCTTGATCATATATATCGTTGACGCTTTATAACTTCCTTTCACCGATTTGAATTGACTTCAAAAAGTATCTCGTACTCGGGATTTCGCTTCATCTTAGGATTCTCGCAATGAAATAAACACAAAATACCCGTGTAAAATAGACACAATATTCCGGTCACTAAAACCGGTACAAAAACTACAACTTTTTACTATAAATACTAACTTTTACTACTAACTATACCAAACTATAAAGATTAATATTTTATACTAATTATATCATAATTTCATATATTTTATATAGAATTTGTCGATAAAACATAATAAAATCACGTAAATTCAATCATATAAAAATAATACATCAATAGGACTCTGTCTCGTCTTCGACCTCCCCGACAAGGGATCGAGACCAGACTAGAGCCTTTATCTGGGCAATGGCTCCCCCGACATCCGACAATCTTGCGGGAGGCTGTTACCGAAGTCGATATAGACACGGATCTCGGACTGAGGCCCAAGACTTCCCGTTTCTTCCTTAATCATGTGGTCCAATCATTCGATGACACGTGTATGAGTCCAACCCTGTATCATCAAGCCCCCCCAGATTTGAGTGAAGTCGAAATCTTCTCTCTGAGGTCAAATCTATCACACTACGTAGTCGTCGAGATAGGTCTCTAGGGTTATGTGGGGAGCAGTTGTGATCTGACATCTAGACTTATAGCCACTCATGACCCTGCTGCATGACGTCATAAAGCACTAACGGCGTCATCATATTGCAGAATTCGAAGCGGCTCTTCTCGTGATCTGTAACGCCGTTTCTCGATTAACGCGTTTATGGGGGGAGTTATAACCCTCTTTTCAGGCAATGGTTTCAAATTATCAAGGCATAAAAGGAGAAGACCGTATCAGAAGGCCAAAGTCCCATATTTTCTCTCTAATTTCTTCTAACAATCGCAAGTAAGTCCCCTTGTTCTTCCTGCTCCTCTTTTTCTTTATTTAGCAAATATCTGGTAGTTGTGATATAGAACGTGAATGTGGGAGTGAACATTCATCAGCCACCCACTCCGATCCCCTTCCTGCCGGAAACTCAGACGACGCCGGTCTTTCTGCCGATTCTGCCTCTCTCCAACCCCGCAAAATACTGAAAACTAGGATGGATGGAAAAGGACCTAAGGGTTGTCTTTCCAGGATCACCCCTCAGGAGTTGGATGACATATGTAAAGAGAACAACCTAATGCCTATTGACTTTAAGGCGCTCCTCCTATCAGGAATCAATCAATTTGCCGATGAGCCTCCGGTGAATTTCCTTACTGTATACGAAACCCAGCTCAAGTCAGGGTTGAGGTTCCCTGTCGACCCTGGAGTTGTCGAGGTCTGCAGGCACTATCAGGTCTCGGTATTGTAGATAGCTCCTAATGGGATTAGGATACTAATGTGATCCTCGATGATATTCCGGACCCTTTAGTTCCTATGAAGACTGTAGACCCGCTTGTGATTCGAGATGGGCCGATGACAAGGCTCCAAAAGAAGAAAGTTAGAGAGGCCTTGAATACTTTGGCCTTAGAAGCCCATTTAGAGCAAGAACCACACGAGAAGACCGAAGATCAGCCCACTAAGTGCACTATTTATGCTATTGGACTTGATGAAGGCATTATTGGGCCTAGATGCGAGTATGACCCATCAGAAATTAAAGTTGTCTATATGCTAGTATATTGAGTCAAGTGTTTGTTTTTAGCAAATAAAAGCCATTTGGGCTTATTAGGGTCAAGTTATGTCCACTAGAAAATAAAGTGGCGAAAATTACAATGTAACTTATCCCACATTGGTTAGCTACATTAGTTTCATGAATATTATAGCCTATATAAGGCACCTAGGTTGTTCTTTTACAGACATACATATTTTGAGTGAAATTATTATTGAGTCTATTGACTTGTTTATCACTTGCGAGTGAGGATCTCTTCGTTGTAGAGTTCCACCCCTTAGAGAACTTATCAGCACCTTGAGCAAACGTTGTGGCGTTCTTGCCAACGTTCTTAGATTGGATTATCTAAGATCGTTGTTTCGAGCTCTCTAGTTGTGGCGTTCTTGCCAACGTTCTTAGATTGGATTATCTAAGATCGTTGTTTCGAGCTCTCCATTGATTCCTTTAGAAGGTCCTAGGGCAAATCTCGTTCTTGATTCGTATCAAATACTCTATGGTTTTTTAGGTAATTGTCGGGTGAACATGGTATGTTTCACTGTTGAGTTGTTTAGATCTTTCTACAAACTCATCAAGTGTCCGGATCTCAGATGGTATTCTTTTCAAAAGAGAGCCAAGGTGTTTCAGCCCGTGTCGAAGGGGAAATCTTTGCATAGTGACTGGAAACCTCGGTTCTTCTTTGTCCGACATGGGAACGACGCCCTCATAACCGACTGGAGGGAAAGAGGTGACCAAAATGATGCGATTGGGCTGACTGTAGGAGTTTTACTTACTTTCTTTTTCTTGTGCACAATTATTCCTTACTTTATATGTTGTTTATACTTTGCGTTTGATTTTTTTGACAATGAACAAGTTTGGAAGTCTGGTGAACTGGTCAAGGCCCCAAAGTCGAGGGCCCCTGTTGCCCAAACTTCTGTTCCCGATGTCCCCGGCTCTTCCCAGAGCCGACCCTCTGCTGTCGAAACTCCGACTCCTGCTACAGCTGCTACACCGACGGCTCCCTCGACTTTGACCATCGAGATGCCACCTACGGCTTTCGGAGGACTCCGAGACGAACCAGATGATCTGGTGGATCTGACAGATGTATCAACCCAAAACCCTGAGGGTTCTCAATTCTCGGCCAAGAAGAAGAATGCCTTGGCGTTATTAATGAAGAAGAAACATCAAGAGGACCGCAGGGGGGGTGAAACAAACTCGCAAGTCGCCTGAAATTGACGTCGGTGACCACACGGCCCTTCTGCTGAAGATTACGACGCCTTGGACAATCAGAGGCTAGCATCCGTCCTCCGCCAAAACCTTACGTTAGTAAGTCTACCATTTTTAAACATTAGCTTCCTTTATTGCTTTCGACCTTCGACCTATATTGCCATATTAACCTCCCTTCTACAGATTAACGTTGCTGCCAAAGCTGCTATGAGGAGGTTGAATAAACCGGTGGATCGCGAAGACAAGTACAAAGCCCATGTCCGACAGCTGAATAACGACTTGATGGCATTAAGGGCGGAGAAAGCGGGTCAATTGGCCCTTTATGAAGAGTTGCTGAACAAATGTAAGGAGGTCAAGACCGAGCTAGTGAAGGCGACTGATGGTCGGGTGGCGGATCAAGACATGCATAAAAAGGAAGTCGAGGACCTGCAAGCTCGACTTGAGGCAGCTATATCTGAGAATGCTAAGTTGAAGGAAACCATTGATGGGTTTCCGTCCCAACAGGATTCTGCCGTCAAGTCGGCTGTTGAGGAGGCTATTCAGTCTGTTCGTAAGTCCGCAGATTTGGAGAGAGACATTGATTTGCTGATGGAAACGGCGATCCAGGGGAGGTATACAATGGCGGTCGATGACACGTTGAAGGCCATCCCAAACTTAGACCATGATCTCTAGGAGAATGCTAAGTTGTACGATGCGGCATCGATGGAGAGGTACAACATTTTCACTAAAGAGTTCCAAAATAGGGAACTGATTTTCCAGAAGTACCAAGTCTCGACGCCCAAGGTGGAAACGCCTTCTGACGCAGCTTTACCCGACCCGCCTGTAAATGATTCCAAGCCTGTCACAGCCTCAAATGTTGTCAAACTCCCTCTTTCTTCCGACACTTTTGTTTGAACTCTCCTTTGTTTATTTCTCAAAAAACTTGATGGAAAAACTTGATGGATTTATTTTGGCTCGTCGTATGTTGACTTGGCTTATTTTGCTTTTCAAAGTCTGTAATCACAACTTTATTTTTCTCTTGCTTGGTTTATATTTCTCTTTTGGCTTTATCTGTTTGTGGACTTGCATGTCGATCACCAACGGTCTTCTCTTTCTCATATTGATGTCTGAAGCCCCTCAAGTATGATAAGAATTGACAATTCTTATCTTACTTGCTAGACTGATTTGCCTTAGAGAAATATGCGAAAGGTGATTCTCCGCCGTGGAACTCGACCTATTTTGCCTTGCCACTTCCTTTGTCTATAACATTTATATCCAAGTTGGATTATAATGTTTTGACAAAATCGATGGTTTAGCCTTTTCGCCGACTTAGGATGTTACTTATATACTTCGCGTGTAATCACATTTACTTATCCATTTGGACTTTTATAATGTTATTACGAGTCAATTGTTATACGTTATCTGACCTGCGGACTTAGTATTTAAGCCTTGACATTCTTATCCCGTCAGACGTTGAAATGCCTTGACTTTATTATATCGTTGAGCAATATCCGACTGGCGGACTTAGCTTATTTGTCTTGACCTTTTTGTCCCATCGGACTGAAAGGGCCTTGACATTGTTAGAAAATGAGCCTTGTCCGGTGTATGGACTTGACTTATTTTCTCGTGTTATTTCTGCCTTAACATTCGCTGTCTCTGGGGACTTTGGAATGTCTTAACTGTATCGATTTTAGTATTATCCGACTTGTGGACTTAACTTACCCTACTGCATCACATCTCAATAAAAGCAAATTCATTAAACATGTCAAATAACTTGTCCGAAGTGGACTTATTACACTGCTTTGAAAAGAAATATGAAAAAGCAAAGGAAATAACATAAACTGAGGATTTACTACTTAGGCATAGTATTTCCTCAGATTGTTGGCATGCCAATGTCGAGGAACTGTCGACCCGTCTGTTCGACCTAGCTGATAAGAACCCGATGGGTGAGCTTTAAGGATCTGGTAAGGACCTTCCCAGTTGGGATCCAATTTCCCTTCATCTCCCTGTCGACTAATTTCATTTTTTCTTAACACCAAATCTCCGACCTTAAAATACTTGTGCCGTACCCTAGCATTATAATATTGGGAGACTTTCTACTTGTACCGTGCGGCACGAATTGAAGCCATTTCTCGACGTTCGTCGACCTCATCTTTTTCATTTCGGATTCTTGATTTGTTTGTTTCGGCATCTTAATATAGAACTCGAGGTGAAGGAACCTTGATCTCGACGGGGATCACAGCTTCACATCCATAAACTAGTGAGAAGGGTGTTTCTCCTGTAGCTGAATTCGAAGCTGTCCTGTATGACCAGAGAATGCTCGGCAAATGTTGGACCCAATCTCAAACTTGCTCTTTGAGACGTTTCTTGATCCCTGTCTTGATCTGCATGTTAGCTTGTTCTACTTGACCATTTGCTTGTGGGTGTCCTACAGCTGCGAAGTGTTGGGAAATTGTGTACTCTTTACACCATTCTCGAACTCTTCGATCCTTGAACTGTGATCCATTATCCGATA
This sequence comes from Gentiana straminea, assembly GCA_036785695.1. NCBI lineage: Eukaryota > Viridiplantae > Streptophyta > Magnoliopsida > Gentianales > Gentianaceae > Gentiana > Gentiana straminea. The sequence continues at coordinate 1,691,133 of JAVUPR010000501.1, read as the reverse complement.
TCAACACCTTAAGAATCCCATACCTGTATAGAATATTTGTCCACAAGAAACTCTTGATCGTTGCCACCTGGATGTTAATTAGGGCTTTGGCTTCGACCCACCTGGTGAAATAATCGATAGCCACTACTGCAAATCTATTGTTCTCTGGAGCTCGAGGGAGTGCTCCAATAATGTCAACTCCCCATTGGTCAAAAGGCCAAGCTGATGACATTGGAATCATGTCTTGCGCTTGTAGATGATTGATGTTGTCATAAACTTGGCAGGCCCTGCATGTCTGAACCAGAGATATTGCATCTTTCTGCATAGTGGGCCAGAAATATCCGGCTAAATTACACTTTCTTACGAGCATTCTAGCCCCACAGTGATTTCCGCATGCTCCTCGATGGATTTCTTCTAACAAGTACTTGCCTTCGTCTTCCGTTGCGCATCTCAAATAGGGTATAACGAAAGACATTCGATAAAGAACAGATTCGAAAAGGGTATACCTGACCGCCTGGAGTCGAAGTTTTCTAGCTTGGACTTTGTCTGTCGGGATAATGTTATCTTTCAGTTAAAGCGCGATTGGGTCCATCCATGTTGCACTCTGGGTGACCGGCTGAACTTCGACTTCCTTATAACTTCAATCTACAAGAACCTTGACCAACACTCTCTTTCATGACTCAAAGCTCGACGTGAGTTTTGAGAGTGCATCAGCTCTCTTATTCTGACTTTTAGGGATCTGTTCGAACTGGATGGTAGCGAACTTGGGTATGAGCTTCTGAACCGCTGCTAAGTACTTCTTCATAGGTTCTTCATTGGCCTTATATTCTCCCTTAACATGATTCACTACCAACTGCGAGTCGCTATGGACTTGTAGATTCTCGACTCCCAACTTCAACGTGAGCTTCAGCCCCGTGATCATCGCCTCGTACTCTGCCTCGTTGTTTGTGGCTTTGAAGTCGAATCTTAGGGCGTATGGGAATCTTCACCTTTTGGACTGATCAGTAACAAACCGGCTCCCGCCCTATCTTTATTCGAGGCCCCGTCGACTTGTAAAGCCCATTAATCTGCCCCGGCTTGCTTTTCCTGTTCTAACTGGATCGAAATCCCTTCCGTTAGGAAACCGGCTAGGGCTTGACCCTTGATTGCGGTTTGAGGTGCAAACTCGATGTCATACTCGGCTAGCTCTACTACCTATTTGGCTTATCGACCTGATGTGTCCGGCTTAGCCAAAATTTGTTTTAATGGCTGGTCGGTAACTACCATGATTGGGTGTGCCTGAAAGTATGCCCTTAATTTCCTTGATGCATAGACCAAGGATAGGGCTAACTTTTCTGCCGCTGTATATCGGACCTCGGGCCCATGAAGTGCCTTGCTTACAAAAAACACAGGTTCTTGCCCATCTTTACCTTCTTGAACCAGTACAGCACTTAAAGCTTCTTCACACGCCGCCAAGTAGACCAACAATTTTTCTCCTTCCCGGGGGGAAGTAAGAGTCGGCAACTCGGTTAGATAAAGTTTTAATTCTTCAAAGGCTTTTTGAAATTCTTCATCCCATTGAAACGGACTTGCTTGACGAAGGATCTTGAAGAATGGAAGAGCTCGCTGTGCCGACCGTGACAAGAACCGGTTTAGCGCCGCCATTCAACCCGTCAGCCTCTGAGCCTCCTTCACATTTCGAGGCGCAGGCATATCCCGTAGGGTATCGATCTTATCCGAGTTTGCATGAATTCCGCCTTTAGAGATCATATACCCTAGGAACTTTCCCGACCTGACCCCAAACGTACACTTTTTTGGATTTAGCTTCATCTGGGTTTTCCTTAACACCGAAAAGACTTCTCTCACGTCGATGATATATTGCTCTAGAGACTGGATTTTGATGAGAAAATCGTCTACATAAACCTCCATACACCGACCTATTTGGTTGGAGAAAATCTTGTTAACCGCTCTCTGATAGGTTGCCCCAGCATTTTTCAATCCAAACGGCATCGTCACATTGCAGAATATACCGAACTCTGTGATGAAGGCCGTTTTCTCGGCATCTCGAGGATCCATTAAAATTTGGTGGTATCCTTTATACGCATCTAAAAATCCAAAGATTTCATATTCAACAGTGGAGTCTACTAACCTGTCGATCTTGGGAAGGGGATAAGAGTCTTTTGGGCATGCTTTGTTTAAGTCGGTGAAATCGACACACATATGATGACGGTCAAATTATACCCGTAAAAGTCATCAACGTTGACCTTAAATCGAGACTAATAATATATATTTTGTGATAAATCGTTTATATGTATTATTTAATGTTATGTGATTTATATTATATAATTTGGTATTTATCCATTTATAAGATATAATTTGGTGTTTATCCGTTATTATTATATAAATCGGTATTTATCCGTTTTTATTATATTTATCCGTTTTATTTAAATATGATTTATTTTGGGATAAATATCTATTTTGCAGATTTGGATAATTTTGGAGGATAAATACAAATGGAAGAATTAAATCTCAAGATAAATCAAAAGAAATTCAAGATAAAGATCGGATAAGCACGAAAAGAGGAGTAAGGCAATCCAAAGAGTGGCGCCAACATGAAGGACACGCAACTTGGGGGGGGGGGGGGGGCGCATCATTTTATTGAGATCAACCGGGAGTTATCTCTTATTTGTTTTGATATTTTGATGTATATCTCTTAATTAGCTTGAACCCCTATAAATAAAGGCATGTTATACACGCCATATACACTCTACACGACCATATACACTTCTCAGTTTATAATAAAATCCTCAGTTTTTCTTACGAGCAGTTATTATGCAAGTTCTGTAATAATGTAAGTTCTTGTATTTATTTGTTCTTAGTTCTTTGTAATTAAGCCCCCAATTATTGTTTATCGTTTGAGGTTGTTTGTTCTTCACCGAACGATGTAGATCTAAGGATACGATATGAGGCAGTGGGGATTCCTTGTCTATAAGGATCCACACGCCCAGATCTGTTATCCGGTGACCTATAGATGACTTTGGTATGGTCGACAACCGTGTTTTTAGTAGATCTATATAATTTCTTGATGAATCTCTATTTTATCCGTTACGTATAGAGAAACGCTAAGATTTAGGTTTTCGCCGCGTCAATCTAGCCACGTCTTTATGGTGTGATTGTCCACCTAGAATTTATTATCTTAGTAGGTATGGCTACGGCTACGTTGCTCGTCTGTTTTAATTAGCGTATGATTAGAAAATACCAATATAGGACTCCTAGGTCGGCTCATGAATTGATCTTCCCGGACTTTCAGCGAGATCTAGATCTGTTCTGTATTCGGGAATTGCTAGCACCTAGTTATACGTAAATCGTAGATTAACATGATACCTAAAAAGTTAGTGTTAATGGGACGGAGACTGATGCGATCGCTTAGGAAGTACGCCTGAACAAAGGAATGTTGCATAGGTGAGGAATACGGTTAATATCGGCATCCTTAGTTTTGTAAGCGTGCGAGTCATATGAGATGGAGGCCGAAAAAGCGAAGTCACGTGATGTAGCATAGTGATCTGGATGGCCTACCCGGAGCTAGATCTAGTTTAGGGGATGACTCCCATAGCCAATATAAAAGAAATACGAATCGGATTAATTGTTGTCGAGTCTAGCTTAATTATATAGATTCTCTAGATCCAAACTATAACATAATAATTGGGGAGGTTAATTACGTGTCTTTATTTGTGTTGTGTTGAGTCGTGTCGTTTATCTTTTCTTGTCTCATGTTGGTCATAGACCGCTTTGTGTTCTTGGCATGAATGATTAATTGTTTGTATATAAATGACCCACAATTGGTTCCCTGTGGGATCGACCTTGATTCGCTATAGCTATACTACGATGGACCTAGTCCTCTTGCTAGTATTGGTTTATGGTGGTCAAGTATTTTATTATCACTTGATCTACGTCATCAAGTTTTTGGCGCCGTTGCCGGGGAACCAACGGTCAATTTTATATATAACTAATTTTTTTATTCATGTCGAGTTTTATGTTTTAGAGTCTGTTTTTACATTTTTGAGTCCCTCTGGTTGTCTGCTCTGTGTAAAAATTCCAAAATCTGGAACAGTTGGTTTCGCTCCCAGCGAGACTGCCTCTCGCTGCCAGCAAGCCTGGTTCTGTTTTCTGGAATTTCGCGTGTCTGTTTACCTCCGTATGTTTAATCCGTAGGTCTGATAACAGCATGGGAAACCATGTTAACATCAGTCTACGGTCCGTTTTGTTTTTCTTCTGTTTGCAGAAACCAGGGAACCAATAATCTTAGTCAGTAATTTTCGTGGGTGCTGAGAAAATAACCTAGAAACATGTGGAGCTACGAATCTACGATGGGAAAAGTGATGGAAGCAACACCTTTAAAGCACCAAGATGGCTCCGAGAAAATAAATATTAAGGTTCGAATTATTTGTGGTACAATGTTGAAGGCAAGGTACTACCTTTTTTGCTTATGTTTTACTATCTTTTGGTTTTTTTTGAACATAAGTTAGTCTTTACATGAACCTGAGTATGAATCTTAGCCCGGAGTTGGTTTGTAAGATTAATTTTATTAGTGTGGAAGGTTCGGCCCTAAATCTGCCTCATCTAGAGGGTATAAGGAAACATGTAGTAGTTGAAGGAAGCAGTGAATAAAGAGTTCCTCGTAGTTCTGTCAAAATCCCATTGTCCTATGCATGAGATTGCTTCTACTGGCCATGGGAGCAACAATTTGTGTAGTTTAAGCATTCTCAATCTAATGAAGACGCTGAGTTTTGAGAGAGCATAATGAAGCATCATTATAGAGGATATGATTAAAATGGGTCCCTAGGACTGAATCTCCTTAGAATTCACTAGTTCCTAAAACGAGAGCCGATGTAAGAGCTTCGTATAAATGGTATGGATAGATGTCGTTTCCTAGGTCTCACAAGCAAGGGAAGGGTATTAATCCGCAAAAGCTACGAGCCCACCTCTTATAGTGCTCAAGGGGTCAACATCTAGCGATCCAAGAAGGATAACTGACAAGGATAATTTTTGGAAAGTCGAGCTGAGGACTTTAAACTCAGAACTACTTCTTTAAAACCCTTAGGATTTCTTTTTAGGATTTTAGGTTTTTTGTCCAATAAGAGTAACGTGACATATGTTGAGGCTTTTTATTTTGCCGTGTTCCGATGGCCGTTAGGCTAAGGATGTGCAAAACTTTTTTACTCAATATAGGCCACGTGAAATAGAGTTCCGTAGGAGAGTCGAGAAATTTCTAAAGAAAAGGAAATATAGCAATCAACCTTAAGATGGAAGCATTAAGAGAGCTTGAGAATTACTGAAAATGTAACAGAGAATGATTGGTGCGAACAAGAACAATTTTGGTCAACTCCCAAAACTTTTTAGAATGGCGATCCGAATGAAAATCCAAAATTGTGTGAAATTCGTTCTGCAACTACCCTTATCCTTTCCTTTGTACCTTCTCACCCTTCAACCTTTCTATCTGCCTCACAGTTCACATTTCTAACCATTCCTTCATCCCCTCTCTTTCTTTCCATCTATTTCACTCTCCCACCCTAACCCAATCCCTTAACCAATACCCACCCAACAAACAATTTCTTACCCACCCTTTATCTTTTCTTACCATCCTTATATATCTTTTTCTAAACCCATCATACTCTCAACCTCCATCTTGTTTACCAAATAACCTTGTGTTGCGGAATTAGAAATATTGCTAAGTTTTATTGATTATCTTTTATCATTTTGGCTTTCATAATCCTAGCTGGGGGTAAGTGTAGCTCTGCACCTAGCTAGATTTTAAAAGTCTTTGGTTCGATCGAAATACAACTTCTCTTCCTACCGGAAGATTTTAAATTTCACACTTTTTCTGACCCTTCCGGCATATAGATGATGACGTGGTCAATCAGGTTATAATATACTCGACCACCATAAACCAATACTAGCAAGAGGACTAGGCCCATCGTAGTATAGCTATAGTGAATCAAGGTCGATCCCACAGGGAACCAATTGTGGGTCATTTCATATATAAACAATTAATTAAACATGTCAAGGACATAGAGGCGGTCTACGACCAACATAAGACAAGAAAGGTAAAGACACGACTCGACACAACGTAATTAACCTCCCCAATTATAGTCTTTATCGTTTGGACCTAGATAATTTATATAATAAACTGAACTTATTAACTGTCAATCCGTTTGTATCTATCTTAGATTGGCTACGGGAGTCATCCTCTAAGCTTGATGTAGCACCGATAGGTCACTATATCACTGTGTTATTGTTACGTGACTTCGCCTCTTGGTGCCTCCATCTCATATAACTCACACGCTTACTACTCTAAGGATGCCGATATTGACCGTACACCTCGTCCAGGCAACATTCCTATGGTTAGGCGTACTTCCTAAACGATCACTCAAGCTCTCGTCCAACTAGCAATTACCAAGTTATAGTCTCATGCTAATCTACGACGTACGTATAAGCAGGTGCATGCAATTCCCAAATATAAACCTACCTAGATAACGCTGAACGTCCGAAGATCAATTCATAAGCCTACCTAAGAGTTTTATATTGGTATTTCCTTTTTACACGTTTTAATTAAACTAAGCGAGTAACGTAGCCATAGCCATACCTACTGAGATAATAAATTCTATTAAGTTAACCTAACCATAAAGACGTGGCTATTTAACGGATGAAAACAGGGCTCGGTCGACCGAATAGGTGGGCTCGGTCGACCGAGTGAACTCATTCGGTCACCCGAGTGCTTAACTCCCCAGATTTACATCCCTGAACGTATCTCTCAGCGTTTCATCATACAGAACAGATCAAACAGAAAACTCGTAAAGAAATCATATAAACTACTTAGATACACATTAATTAAACCAAGCAGATTCATGAATAGACGTTAAACATATGACGTAGGTTATGGGATCCTCATAAACAAGGCTTCGCCACATCCCTAACGTCATAGCCTAGATCTACATCATCTAGCTATGAATTAACTAACTCAAACGATAAAGCATAATTGGGGGGAATTAATTACTTAAAAGAAAGAAACAGAAAATAAAGGCTTACATATTGCAGCCCTTAAATTGCTGGAAACCCTCAAATTATTCTACATTGTATCAAAGAGTGATTTTATTGAATGATATTCTAAGGTATTCAAGGTGTGTTTTACAATTGCTCATAGCTGTTGCTTATATAGGAGTTTCGGCCGACTTAGGAAGGATCTAGAGGATAAACACGATTAAAGTCAGAAACCGCCCCTGACCAGAGGCTCGGTCAACCGAAGGGATGCACTCGGTCGACCGAAGCATGAGGCTCGGTCGACCGAACCTGGATTTTCCAAGTTCTCCACGTTTTCTTCGTCTGCCTTGCTCCCCAATCCACGCTTCGTGCTGATCTGATTACTTCTTTCGTTTAATGCTCCGATTTTCTTCCTTTATCATCTTGAGATCATTGATTAATTAACATTAATCCTCCCGATTTGTTGTGATCTGCAAAATAAGCAATTATCACACAATAAATCGGTCTTTAATAATAAAAACATCTAAATACCAAATATCATATTAATAATCACTTAACATTAAATAATAAATATAAACGAGTGATTTAATATGAAATATATATTATTAATCTCGATTTAAGGTCTACGTTGATGACTTTTACGGGTATAATTTGACCGTCATCAACTACCCCCCACTTAGACTTTGATCGTCTCGAACAAAGCGTCAATAAGTCATTCCCCAAGACAACATTTTCTATGGTCAAATCATACTTACACAAGAAACTCAAGTCAACTCATACTAGTCATGCTCATAAGATATCCATTATTCACTACTCACTATGAATCGAAGTGATGTGTGCATGTGCATTTAGTTTTATATATTCGTAGCAAGATTTAGAGTTTATGCCAACTTCGTAATCTCAACCTACCAACCTCAGCATTCATACTTCTCGAGCCTTTAAATTTTTGAAGCACTAGAGCAATAAGCAAGAGCGTATCTATAGGGTTTTTGGACTTGGAGACCGAGTACTACTCAAAGCCTCTTAAAGAGTTGAATATTCTTTTCATATCTTCATATTTTTCAAATACTATTAATCTCAAGGAAGAAAACTTTTTAGAGTATCCCCCTATCTTAGATCATGTATAGCATCGAATATTACCACAAGCGCGGGGCTACTTTGGTAATGTTACTACAAGCCCAAATGTTTTAACGCATTGTCAAACACAGTACGTCTCAAGCTTATTACTCCGCTTTAATGGCTAAAATATAAGAATGCATCGACGATAGATATTGACACTAAGTTTACATAACCAATCATCTATGCAATGTACACATAATTTCTTCGCTTATTATGATTTGCGCGGTATACTCGATTCACAGATTGAGTAATCGAATAATAAATAACTACTTGCAAAAACGGGCATGAATATCCTTAAATTTACTTAACATAAGTATAAAATGATCACGTACTCATGAAACTTGGTTCCTTTCCTATCAATTCTTAGCTAGGAACTCACAATTCTAAGGGTACGAGATAAATAATATGGTATGCATTCATATTTTCAATTTTTCAATTTTTCTACCGTTTCATTCAAATTTTAATCATAACAACATAGCTCATAACAACATAGCTAAGTCTCTACCCCCCACTTAAACAAGGCATTGTCCTCAATGACAAAAATAAATGAGAATTTAAGAAAAAGACTTAGCTCTGGAAACGGCTCTCAAGTAAAGGAACAATATCAGAGTAAATGTCAGCATGTTGTGGAGAGACAGACACATCCTGCATAAGCAAACAAACTCCACGAAACCGTAAAATATCATGCCTTTGGAAGTTATAGAATAATGTGGCAGTAATTAGGTATGAATACCGAAAAACATTTTAAGCCACTTTATTTTATACAACCAAAGACAAGAAAAATACTAAATAGAAAGAAAAATAAACAAGCAACGAAAGATGGTAGTCTTCATCTACAACCTCCACCGCCTAATTATTCTTAAAACCGGGTGGAGAAGACAAAGATCAAAAAGCATTACCCGACGTGGGAAAACACGAGGGTGACTCGATCGAAAAGGTATTCAATCCAGAGAAACTTAGTAAGGTATAACAGATTGAATGCGACCTATTGGCTAAAAATAAAATCAAATACTTAGCGCAGAAACTTCTCGCTTGCATTGGATATCAACAACTTAGGGAGATGTAGCTACTCCTCGAAATTACTAATAACCCAATGTATCACGTAAAAGTCATAACCGTCATCAACAAGGTCGGATCGGTGAGATAGTTCAGAACAAAACTTATCATCTAGAAATGCCGGAATAGACGGAAAAAATGTGAAATTTAAAACTGCCGGTAGAAAGATAAGTTGTACTTTGATCGAACCAAAAACCTTTAAAATCTAGCTAGGGTCAGAGCTACACTTCCCCCAACTAGGATCATGAAAATCGAAATGATAAAAGATAATCATTAAAGCTTAGCAATATTTCAAATTCCGCAACACATAGGTATTGTGTAAACAAAATGGAGGTTTAGAGTATGATGGGTTTAGAAAAAGATACACATAAGGTTGGGAAGAAAAGATAAAGGGTGGGTAAGAAATTGTGTTTATGGGATTGAGAATTGTTAAAGTATTGAGATTGGGTGGGAGAGTGAAACGGATGGGAAGAAAGAGAGGCGGTGAAAGAATGGTTAGAAATGTGAATTGTTGGGGCAGATTGGTGAGAGAATCGAAAAGGTTGAAGGGTGAAAAGGTATAAATGAAAGGATAAGGGTGGTTGCAGAATGAATTGCGCACCACTTTGAATTTTCACTTGGATCACCATTCTAAAAGATGTTGGAAGTTGACCAAAATTGTTCTTGTTTGCACCAATCATTCTCTGTTACATTTTCAGTAATTCTCAAGCTCTCTTAATGCTTCCATCTTAAGGTGGATTGCTAAATTTCTTTTTCTTTAGCAATTTCTCGACTCTCCTACGGAACTCTATTTCACGCGGCTTATATTGAGTAAAAAAGTTTTGCACATCCTTAGCCCAATGGCCATCGGAACACGGCAAAATAAAAAACCTCAACATATGTCACGTTACTCTTATTTGACTCAAAGAAAACAAAACCTAAAATCCTAAAAAGAAATCCTAAGGGTTTTAAAGAAGTAGTTCTGAGTTTAAAGTCCTCAGCTCGACTTTCCAAAGGTTATCCTTGTCAGTTATCATTCTTGGATCGCCAGACTTTGACCCTCTGAGCACTATTAGAGGTGGCTTGTCGCTTTTGCGGATTAATACCCTTCCCTTGGTTGTGAGACCTAGGAAACGACATTTATCCATACCATTTATCCAAAGCTCTTACCTTGGCTCTCGTTTTAGGAATTAGTGAATTCTAAGAAACTCGGTCAAATTACGGCTTTGGCCTTGACAATAAGAAACAATGAATCAAAGTACTCCGAATAAGCTCGGTTGTGTAGGCAAGCCTACGCCGTCTTATTCGTTGGAACATATGTGACAGTTCAGGCCAATCCGTCAAGATAAGCCCCGTTTAGCCCAAATGCTTATCGGCTATGCTAAGTCTTGTTGAACTGCTGTAACGTACATCACACGTGGAGGGGAGTAGATTGAGCCGAAGCTCGGTTGAACTCGCCCAACCATGGTTAGACCATTTCCGAACCTATGTACAAAGATTCTTCGATTTCTAAATTGTCACCCAAAGCGTAATCTCGTTTCTGTTTAAGGTGGGTTCACCGAGAATCCATCACCATAAACATCAACGAAAGCCGAAGATTGCGTTCTTTCAAAACTCAACGTCTTCTTTAGATTGCGAATGCTTAAACTACACAATTTGTTGCTCCCATGGCCAGTAGAAGCAATTTCATGCATAGGACCATGAGATTTTAACAGAACTACGAGGAACTCTTTATTCACTGCTTCCTTCAACTACTACATGTTTTCTTACACCCTCTAGATGAGACAGATGTGGGGCAAAACCATCGACACTAATAAAATTATTCTTACAAACCAACTCCGGGCTAAGATTCATACTAAGGTTCATGTATAGGCTAACTTATGCTCAAAAAACCAAAAGGTAGTAAAACATAAGCAAAAAAAAGGTAGTACCTTGCCTTCAACATTGTACCACGAAGAATTTAAGCGTTAAAATATATATTTTTTTCGGAGCCATCTTGGTGCTTTAAAGGTATTGCTTCCATCGCTTTTCCCATCGTAGAGTAGTAATTCCGCATGTTGCTGGGTTATTTTCTCAGCGCCCTTGAAAAATTACTGACTCAGAATATTGCTTCCCTGGTTTCTGCAAACAGAAGAAAAACAAAAACAAACAGACCGTAGACTGATTTTAACATGGTTTCCCATGCTGCTATCAGACCTACGGATTAAACATACGGGGATAAACAGACACGCGAAATTCCAGACTCGAAAAAAAACACAAATCAGAAACCGTGTAAACAAAACAGAACAAGAACAAAACAAAACAAAACAAAACAAAAATTCTAAATTCTCGGTCGACCGAATGAGGTCTCTCGGTCGACCGAATAATTTTTTTATTATTTTTTTTTTTATTATTTTTTTTTATTTTAAGAATCTGGAATTTTCAGACAGAGCAGACAACCAGAGGGACTCAAAAACGTAAAAACTGACTCTAAAACAGAAAACTTGACATGAATAAGAAAATTATTTATATATAAAATTGACCGTTGGTTCCCCGGCAACGGCGCCAAAAACTTGATGACGTGGTCAATCAGGTTATAATATACTCGACCACCATAAACCAATACTAGCAAGAGGACTAGGCCCATCGTAGTATAGCTATAGTGAATCAAGGTCGATCCCACAGGGAACCAATTGTGGGTCATTTCATATATAAACAATTAATTAAACATGTCAAGGACATAGAGGCGGTCTACGACCAACATAAGACAAGAAAGGTAAAGACACGACTCGACACAACGTAATTAACCTCCCCAATTATAGTCTTTATCGTTTGGACCTAGATAATTTATATAATAAACTGAACTTATTAACTGTCAATCCGTTTGTATCTATCTTAGATTGGCTACGGGAGTCATCCTCTAAGCTTGATGTAGCACCGATAGGTCACTATATCACTGTGTTATTGTTACGTGACTTCGCCTCTTGGTGCCTCCATCTCATATAACTCACACGCTTACTACTCTAAGGATGCCGATATTGACCGTACACCTCGTCCGGCAACATTCCTATGGTTAGGCGTACTTCCTAAACGATCACTCAAGCTCTCGTCCAACTAGCAATTACCAAGTTATAGTCTCATGCTAATCTACGACGTACGTATAAGCAGGTGCATGCAATTCCCAAATATAAACCTACCTAGATAACGCTGAACGTCCGAAGATCAATTCATAAGCCTACCTAAGAGTTTTATATTGGTATTTCCTTTTTACACGTTTTAATTAAACTAAGCGAGTAACGTAGCCATAGCCATACCTACTGAGATAATAAATTCTATTAAGTTAACCTAACCATAAAGACGTGGCTATTTAACGGATGAAAACGGGGCTCGGTCGACCGAATAGGTGGGCTCGGTCGACCGAGTGAACTCATTCGGTCACCCGAGTGCTTAACTCCCGCATTTACATCCCCGAACGTATCTCTCGGCGTTTCATCATACGAACGTATCAAACGAAAAACTCGTAAAGAAATCATATAAACTACTTAGATACACATTAATTAAACCAAGCGAGATTCATGAATAGACGTTAAACATATGACGTAGGTTATGGGATCCTCATAAACAAGGCTTCGCCACATCCCTAACGTCATAGCCTAGATCTACATCATCTAGCTATGAATTAACTAACTCAAACGATAAAGCATAATTGGGGGGAATTAATTACTTAAAAGAAAGAAACGAGAAAATAAAGGCTTACATATTGCGGCCCTTAAATTGCTTTGGAAACCCTCAAATTATTCTACATTGTATCAAAGAGTGATTTTATTGAATGATATTCTAAGGTATTCAAGGTGTGTTTTACAATTGCTCATAGTTGTTGCTTATATAGGAGTTTCGGCCGACTTAGGAAGGATCTAGAGGATAAACACGATTAAAGTCGAAACCGCCCCGACCGCAGGCTCGGTCAACCGAAGGGATGCACTCGGTCGACCGAAGCATGAGGCTCGGTCGACCGAACCTGGATTTTCCAAGTTCTCCACGTTTTCTTCGTCCGCCTTGCTCCCCAATCCACGCTTCGTGCTTTGATCCGATTACTTCTTTCGTTTAATGCTCCGATTTTCTTCCTTTATCATCTTGAGATCATTGATTAATTAACATTAATCCTCCCGATTTGTTGTGATCTGCAAAATAAGCAATTATCACACAATAAATCGGTCTTTAATAATAAAAACATCTAAATACCAAATATCATATTAATAATCACTTAACATTAAATAATAAATATAAACGAGTGATTTAATATGAAATATATATTATTAATCTCGATTTAAGGTCTACGTTGATGACTTTTACGGGTATAATTTGACCGTCATCAATAGATGATGAGTTTTGTTCTAAAATATCACACCGATCCGACCTTGTTGATGACGGTGATGACTTTTACGTGATACATTGGGTTATTAGTAATTTCGAGGAGAAGCTACATCTCCCTAAGTTGTTGATATCCAATCCAAGCGTGACGAGTTTGCACTCAGTAGCTGATCTTATCTTTAGCCTATAGGTCACATCCAATCTGTTATACCTTACCAAGTTTCTCTTTTCTGCTGGATTACATACCTTATCAATCCAGTAAACCTCGTGTTCTCCCACATGGGGTAATGCTTTTTGATCTTTGTCTTCTCCACCCGGTTTTAGGAATATTTAAGCGGTGGAGATTAGAGATGAAGACTACCATCTTTAGTTGCTTGTTTATTTTTCTTTCTATTTAGTATTTTTCTTTTTGCGTCTATATATATTTTTTAGAATTCGTGGCTGAACAAGTCGTTTTAACTCTTTGGTTTTCCTTGTCATTGGTTGTATGGAATAAAGTGACTTAATTTGTTTTTGGATATTTTATATCTAATTACTGCCACATTATTTTATATCTTCCACTGACATGTTATTAACGGTTTCGTGGAGTTTCTGTTTGGTTTGCTTGAACAGGTTTTCACTTGCTTCTCCACGACGTGCTTAGATTACTCCGATGATCTGCATCTACTTGAGAGCCGTTTCCAGAGCTAAGTCTTTTTCTTAAATTCTCATTTTTATTTGTCATTGGGGACAATGACATGTTTAAGTGGGGGGTAGGAGACTTAGCTATGATATGTTATAATTGAAAATTGAATGAAACGGTGAAAAATTGAAAAAATTGAATAAATGCCATATTATTTACCTCGTACCCTTAGAATTGTGAGTTCCGAGCTAAGAATTGATAGGAAAGGAACCAAGTTGCATGAGGACGTGATCATTTTATACTTGTGTGAATGTAAATTTAAGGATATTCATGCCGATTGTTGCAAGTAGTTATTTATTATTCGATTACTCAATCTTTGAATCGAGTTTATCGCACGAATCATAATAACTGAAGAAATTATGTGTACATTGCGTAGATGATTGGTTATGTAGACTTAGTGTCGATATTTATCTGCTGATGTATTCCTATCTTCTGGCCATCAAAGCGGAGTAATAAGCTTGAGAATTATCTGTGTTTTGACAAAGCGTTAAACACTGGGCTTGTAGTAACATTACCAAAGTAGCCTCGCGCTTGTGGTAATATTCATGTTATTGACCAATCTGTGAAAGGGGATTCTTGCAATGCATAATTTACTTTTAAAGAATGTTTCTTTCTTGAGATGTGTTAATGCTTGAAGATATGAAAATATGAAAAAAAATTCAACTTTTTAAGAGGCTTCGAGTATTTTTCTCGGTCTCCAAGTCCAAAAACCTTATGGATGACGCTCTTGCTTATTGCACCATGTCTTTACCCATTGCGAGGCTTAAGAAGTGGGAATACTGATGTTGGTATGTTGAGATTGCGAAGTTAGCATAAACTTTAATCTTGCCACGAATAGATAAAATCTAAATGCACATGCACACATCACTTCGATTCATAGCGAGTAGCGAATAATGGATACCTTATGAGCATGAATGGTATGAGTTGACTCGAGTTTCTTGTATAAGTATGATTTGACCATGAGAAATGTTGTCTTGGGGAATGACTTATTGATACTTTGTTCGGGACGAGCAAAGTCTAAGTGGGGGGGTAGTTGATGACGGTCAAATTATACCCGTAAAAGTCATCAACGTTGACCTTAAATCGAGACTAATAATATATATTTTGTGATAAATCGCATGTTTATATGTATTATTTAATGTTATGTGATTTATATTATATAATTTGGTATTTATCAATTTATAAGATATAATTTGGTGTTTATCCGTTTTTATTATATAAATCGATATTTATCCGTTTTTATTATATTTATCCGTTTTATTTAAATATGATTTATTTTGGGATAAATATCTATTTTGCAGATTTGGATAATTTTGGAGGATAAATACAAATGGAAGAATTAAATTCTCAAGATAAATCAAAAGAAATTCAAGATAAAGATCGGATAAGCACGAAAAGAGGAGTAAGGCAATCCAAAGAGTGGCGCCAACATGAAGGACACGCAACTTGGGGGGGCGCATCATTTTATTGAGATCAACCGGGAGTTATCTCTTATTTGTTTTGATATTTTGATGTATATCTCTTAATTAGCTTGAACCCCTATAAATAAAGGAATGTTATACACGCCATATACACTCTACACGACCATATACACTTCTCAGTTTATAATAAAATCCTCAGTTTTTCTTATGAGCAGTTATTATGCAAGTTCTGCAATAATGTAAGTTCTTGTATTTATTTGTTCTTAGTTCTTTGTAATTAAGCCCCCAATTATTGTTTAGCGTTTGAGGTTGTTTGTTCTTCACCGAACGATGTAGATCTAAGGATACGATATGAGGCAGTGGGGATTCCTTGTCTATAAGGATCCACACGCCCAGATCTGTTATCCGGTGACCTATAGATGACTTTGGTATGGTCGACAACCGTGTTTTTAGTAGATCTATATAATTTCTTGATGAATCTCTATTTTATCCGTTACGTATAGAGAAACGCTAAGATTTCGGTTTTTGCCGCGTCAATCTAGCCACGTCTTTATGGTGTGATTGTCCACCTAGAATTTCTTATCTTAGTAGGTATGGCTACAGCTACGTTGCTCGTCTGTTTTAATTAGCGTATGATTAGGAAATACCAATATATGACTCCTAGGTCGGCTCATGAATTGATCTTCCCGGACTTTCAGCGAGATCTAGATCTGTTCTGTATTTGGGAATTGCTAGCACCTAGTTATACGTAAATCGTAGATTCACATGATACCTAAAAAGTTAGTGTTAATGGGACGGAGACTGCTGCGATCGCTTAGGAAGTACGCTTTGAACAAAGGAATGTTGCCTAGGTGAGGAATACGGTTAATATCGGCATCCCTAGTTTTGTAAGCGTGCGAGTCATATGAGATGGAGGCCGAAAAAGCGAAGTCACGTGATGTAGCATATTGATCTGGATGGCCTACCCGGAGCTAGATCTAGTTTAGGGGATGACTCCCGTAGCCAATATAAAAGAAATACGAATCGGATTAATAGTTGTCGAGTCTAGCTTAATTATATAGAATCTCTAGATCCAAATGAAAACATAATAATTGGGGAGGCTAATTACGTGTCTTTATTTGTGTTGTGTCGAGTCGTGTCGTTTATCTTTTCTTGTCTCATGTTGGTCATAGACCGCTTTGTGTTCTTGGCATGAATGATTAATTGTTTGTATATAAATGACCCACAATTGGTTCCCTGTGGGATCGACCTTGATTCGCTATTGCTATACTACGATGGACCTAGTCCTCTTGCTAGTATTGGTTTATGGTGGTCAAGTATTTTATTATCACTTGATCTATGTCATCAACATACGCCAACTCTGATCCGGCTTCTTGACTAGGACTGGGTTAGCGAGCCACTCTGGTTAAAAAAACTTCTCTCACGATCTTGGCTGAGAGTAATTTCCCCACTTCCTTCATGATAGCTTCATTTCGTTCCAGGGTGAAGTTCCTCTTTTTTTGCTTGACCAGTTTGCGAGACCCATCAATATCAAGTTTGTGAACTGTGATGTTGGGAGAGAGACCCGGCATGTCGTCTGCCTTCCACACAAAAATATCTCGGAACACATTTAAAAGTTCCACCAACTCTTGTTTTCGATCTTTCGGAATCCAGACTCCGACTTGCACACAATTGTCTTCCTCGCCTCACCAAAGTCTGATTTCTTCCACTGGTTCTACCGACCCCCAGCACTTTTCTTCCTCTTCCTCAGGAATTAAATCTTCCAGGAGCACCAAGTTGCAGGTCGATTTCGCGTTCATGAAGATCGAGTTGCAAGTTCTCGCCGCTTCCACATCTCATCTGACTTCATGTGAACCATGTCTGGTGGGAAATTTGATGCTATTATGATATGTAGACACGACCGCTCTCAAATCGTATAATGCCGGCCGACCGACCGAGGATAACATTGTAAGCTGAGGGAGCCTTGACCACCACATAATTCAGTTCAAGTGTGCGGCCTTTCTCCCCTTCTCCAACCGTCGTTAGCAATTTGATCGACCCCTTAGGATGGACTGGTTGTCCTGTGAACCCTAGTAATGGTGATGCCAACGGAGATAGCGCGTCGTCTTTCAGCTTCATGGCTTTGAAGACGGTATAGTACAGTATGTTTATATCGCTGCCATTATCGACGCATACCCGTCCGACTCTGGTTCGAATTATAACGGCGTCTATGACTAACCCCTCATTAAATCCCTAGGAAGTGGGGACCATGTCTTTGGGCCCATAACCCACTTCAGTGGTGAATTTTAATCTCTTCGAACCGTCGGAGGAGCTTTCGACATTTTCTCCTTATCGTTGTCCGTCTCCCCGGACCCAAAAATGGTTCCAACGTAGTTCGTAGGTTTGTTATCTTCATATCGATCTCGATTACGTTGGTCGGGAGTATGAACCCTGCGTCTATCCGGAGTGCGATCCCGACGCCTATCTCGATCGTGCGATCTTCCACGACGTTTATTGGGTTCAATGATGAGGGCAAATTACGTCCTCATAATTTAATCGGGCTAAGCTATGAATTTATGGCCAAATCACAGAAACCCTAATGATCTAAACCCTAATTACACGTGTGTTGTGTTGGCGTTTATGGCTGAGTCTAAGAATGGATCTTAGATTGCCTACGTATCCTATTTCATTCCAGGAATCAAGACTTACGTAGTTCCTGGAAGGTCGTATTTATAAGGTGGCATATGTGACCTAAACCTAATTAGAGTTGGTGTAGGCTTATTCCATAATTGACCCTATTGGGCCTTGTATGCAATTATCCTGCCCAAGTAACTAAGACTAATGGGCTTTATTAACAAAATAGGACTCTGTCTCGTCTTCGACCTCCCCGACTTACAGGATCGAGACTAGACTAGAGCCTTTATCTGGGCAATGGCTCCCCCGACATCCGACAATCGTGCGGGAGGCTGTTACCAAAGTCGTGTTAGAAAATCTACGCGGGAAAGCAGCGGAATTTAAAATTTTATTTCCTTTTAACCAGGATCGACTTCGTTTAAGCAATAAACAAACAAGTAGTAGACGGTGGTTACCTTGGTTGATCTATAAGATCGACGCTTTGACCGTCTAAGGAGAGTAGTTCTGCATAGAGCCGCCCAAGTGTTCGGCCTCTACCGCTAGACCACACGAACACCCCGCCGGAATCCCATCATGGATTGCTATTGGAAAACTCCGGTTGCTAGACCGGCCTTTTTCCCCTCTCTCCAACTCTCTATAGGATGCTCTCTATTTTACACAAGAACTATTAGCTCTTGGAATTGTGTTGTACAAAAGAGCTTGACACCCACCTCCTACTTATAGTAGAAGTGGCGCCCCAAGTAGAGTAGAAAGGAAGAAAACCTTTTCCAATAAAATAAGGAAAATATAATTGATTGATTTATCTCATTTATTACAATATCTCATATTAAATAAATCTAGGATATTGTCAATATCTCATATTGAATATTCCCAAGATATTGTCAATATCTAATATTGACAATATTTATCTTTTATTATATTACCATAAATCAATTTACACATGTGTATATATCACATATATATAAATCTATACATATTATATGTGCACACTAAATTAGTGCGCATGTACATCTCAAATGTACTTCACACACGCATGTGTGTATAATATATATAATATTAATATCTTATATTAATATATGGTAACACCATTAATTAAATTGCACAATCCAAGTGTATCTTATACACTCCAAAATTGCGCCACCTTTAGCCAATAAATTGGCGTCCGGAATATTCTTTAATTAATCAATATTATTAATATCTTGTATTTAATTTATTCATAATAAATAAATACCACCATATTAATTTACCACTATAACCTTTATAGTCTCGAGATAAACTTTCCTTATTTGGTTATCATCTATAACCACATTTTAATCCGGCTAGATGTTCTTATGTGTGTGACCCGATAGGCTTCCGAATATGTTGGCCGTAGACACAAAGTGCAAATTACGAAAATGCCCTTCATGCCTAACGATCACGGGATAGCATCTAGCAACACACCGTGACCCCCAATCATCGGAAGAGTCAAATGCAATGACTACTACCTTTCATGTGAAACGAGCTTACCGTGTAACTTACAATCCTATCGCCGTAATAATATCCATACGGTCGTTAGTCGAGTGTCAAAACATCAACGCCCGTATCTTATAATCTGGATATCATGCTCTCTCGAAGTAACTCGTTTACTCCCACTTTGCAAAGATTCACGAGAGTAAGACATTCCTTATAAGAAGGCCATTTCGGATATTCGATCCCAATCATAGGATACGCGATTCCCGGACGACCAATCATGTATACTCCGCATGCTTCAAGATCATACCCAATCACTACCGCATGATCGCCCCGTGGCTGGGGAAACCTCAATAGTGTCAAAGCATGACAATCCACACCGTGATGCCATGAAGACTCCGGTCCAAAGGATAATTACACAACCGCCACATAGTGTGACACTTATCCGTGTAAGTGGGTCGATCTAACGTACGCATTCTCTAATACACGTCCACGTACGGTCCAAGTGTCTCTACACTTTGATAGACGAGATCTATCCCCGCCCTAAAGACAAGACATCTAATACGTGCTAGTCCGTTTATACTATCAATGCCCCGTTTAATAGTACATCGGCCTAGAGACATTTAAGTATCAAACTTATTAAAGTGATTAGAGATCTCATCAACCATAATCGCCTATCATGGTTTCTCTATCACGATCCTAATACTAAGGACGTTATCATATAACAATTCACAATTGGTTCTTTAAAAGAACATATATATGACAACAAGAAAAGCCATTTAATATATGTATAAACATAAAGAAATAGTAGAAATGATCCGACCCGGTCGGATCCGGTCCAACCCGATTGGGTTTAGGACACTATTCCAGCAATCTCCCACTTGGCCTAAAACCAATCACTCGCACACACAAGACCAAGTTGAAACACAAGAATCTTATGCAATACTCGCAACTAGCCCTAGCCATAAACGGATCGCTATCCATGGGGACTCATACTATCTTCACATCATGTTCCAAATGACCAAGTCAAAGGAACTGCCTCAACACACACACGAATCTCTGACGAGTCCCTGGTCCTCGCTTCAAGCAATGAATCCACTTACTATATCAGCTATATAGAAAAGGTGGAAGAACCGTACAAGGTTCAGGAATGAACCTTCTAGATCCATGTACTGCTCCCGCTGCGCCTCTAAGGCACTACCGTGTTTTGGCCTAGTTGTAGAATTTACGATGACCCATATGCTAGAACATTTCCACTCACCGTATCACTTAATCAAAGTGACTGCAAACCCAGACAGTAGCTCCCACTCGCCTTCATAAGACTCAGGATATACGTCTGTACATCTACGTTTATTTAATTTCAAGTTTCGATAAACTAGGAAACTTTCCTTAACTTGTTTAAGGATATTCTCGACATTCACCAGATCTACTTTCATACTTGCTCATGACTATTCATGGAGTATGAACATCCGGCATTACCTTTATGATGATTCCTATCGCAGTAGCAAAGGAAACCTTCATAACCATCATCTTTCACCTTATCTTTAAGACTAACGTCCTAACATAGATAGATCTTGAGAACACCGGCTAGCAGTATCTCCTTACGTGATCTATGCTAAACCCCTTTTAGCATCACATCTGTATAGGTAAACTATAATCTAATAGCAGTTAAATCTATCGCTATAGATTCTTATTTCTAAAACAAGAACTGCCAATCCAAGTGCTTTCGTAAAGACCTTGAACTACCAAACATTAATTGACTGTGACATGGGGTGATAATTCTCGAGATAGATATCTAATACCATGCTCAAAAATCATAACACACTCCCACTATCCATCTTGCACATTGGGCATATCCTTCTTTTGACTAAATCAAACTCTTTTGATTATCAAACAAAGAAATTGTCTAGAGAAACTTGTTTGAGTCCATAAATGGATCTCGTGGGCTCACATATCATGTTATCGTCTATGAACATCGAGCTGTTTTCCCAACGTGTTCAACACTATCATATAGCCATGATACGAAGTTACGACAACCATAGTCTGAATAGAACTGGGCTCAGCCTTACAGGGACATTCCCTCTAGGTGAGACAGACTAGGTTCACAACCTGGTTGTCACTGATGGAATCTAATTCAGATATTATGGTTCCTGGCCATATCTCTCAATCTTTCCTTTCAAACATTCCTTCATAAGTCGTGAGATATTCATTCTTCAAGATGAACTTACCAAATAGCCTTTTCGGGCTTGAGGTTATCCACGGACTTACGTAACTTTTGTGTGCACCGAGCGTGTGATCTACACCTCATCGCTATGTGGCGTCCGCTCACGTTCCTATGGTTGAATAACTCCCCGTGGTTCTCAAACTACCTTTGAGATCTAAATCTACTCCCACTTGTTTCTTTTGGAAGAAACACTTCCTCTAGAAGACGGATGTTTGGAGACAAACATTTTGCTCCGCGGACAAGTAAATAATATCCAACGTACTTGCTAAGATATTCCACAAAGTTTCATATGTCGTACTAGGCTCCAAGCCTTTCTGACTTTGCCTATGATAACTTCAAATCATCGGTTAAGATAGATTCAACATTATCCTCTTTCCATATCTAATATGGACTTTATTCAACCTTTCATTTTAGGAACTCGGTTAAGTATAAGGGCACTATCCCGAAACAGATAAGGGATACTTCGCATGGCTTGCGTCACACCTTTATCATATAAAGTGTTGTTTCCATTTTGGGAACACAATCCAATTGCGTATCCCGAATATGGTATCCTTGAGGGGAGAATCTTATTCTTTTTCAGACGACTTCTGAAACACCCTTCAGGTATTAATTACTTCAATCCGATTGAATATTAATTCCTAAGTAGCTCGTCAATCTCATATTCGTACTAGCTCGAACTTTTCGGGCTTTCTGAATTATGCACTTCATTGAGTACACTTGACTATTTCTAAAAATAGTCGTAGAGATTAACAAACAATTATTTGTGGCATTAATTGTCATAAGCCAACAAACATCGGTATGTTTAGGCTTTGGACAACTTTCTAGATTTTATAACCTTTTCATAAAAGGGTATTTTAGTCCTCTTTGGATAAGATACGTTTAACCCACATGATTCATAATCATATGGTTCAACATCATCAGAATGACGTTTAATTTCACGCTTCTCTTCCAGAGAGACTATGTCTAGAACAGCCACAAATCAAGGATAACAGCCATACAAATATTTAGTTGAGATCTCATCACATATATCAACTATATAGTGACATCAATCTAGTATGTTAGATTCAGTGACCTTTCAACTTTATCGGAATAACGTTTATTCTTTACAATTGAATATATCTACTAAATCCTAACAAATAACTGAAAGCATGTTCTTCATAAGAACCGGAACATAATAACATTTATTTAGTTCCCTTATCAGTTTACTAGATCCAGAATATGGTAAGTGTTACAACGTTTGCTTCACCTTCCATATCTGTATTTAATCTTTCTAATTTAATCACACTTGCAAGATATCATATATCTAAGAGTTGACTTGAACTTAGATAGATTTATCTCAACTCACTTGCCTATAATAGAAACTTCAATAAGTTCTCTATTTAAGCACATGCCCTAACTTTCCTTTTTAATCCTTTAAGCACTTGTAAATGTTTCTTAGTGTAGTCTTCATAAGACTTAAGAAAGATCACAAGAGCTATGTCTTTGATTTCCTTTCATAAAGAAAATCTAAAGTTTATTAAATAGTTTATTCAACCTTTTGAATCGTATCAAAACATTGACCATTTAATTAACCTTTAAGCAATGATAGAATTAAGTCGATACTTAAATCTTACAATTTTGAAAACATCATTTCCAAAATTCGGTCTAATCATTCTTATCCAACGTTTGAATAACTCGTCATCGTATGACCGAATGATTATATTGGATCGTATCCACTATCACGAGCTTCCGTTTTTCTTTAATAATTAAAGTCTTGGATTACTTCATCAGATATGTAGTCTCCTTGTCTCTAACTACTATAACGGGATTGCTCATGTCATTGCTTATTTTAAAAGGATTAATATTACTTAACCATATTTGAGAACGTTTCTCAAAAGGTAACAGTCATAATTTGGTTTTACTAATCGAGAATAAAACATAAATATAAAGTTTGCTAAAACTACAACATAAAAATGAAAGTGTTGTTGTTTATACACGCAAAATCAAAAATGGTGTTTTGGTTTATGATTTTGCTCCCACTAGTCAACTACTTCCAATTGACTTTCAAGAATTATTAATTTCTTTAGTGGACAAGATCCCACTAAACTACCGTGACCCCCGCTTTGGCTGGTGGGCCGAAAATAGCATAATAGGTAGACAACATCCCTTTGTCAATCGTATCCTATACGACTCTTGTTGTTTGACTAGTCAACTCTTTGACAAATTTTTATCTTATGAAATAGTCAAACCCTTGCCTCTAAAATCCAAACGACCACGCTTTGGCTGGTGGCCGAGAGAATTCTTAGTCAAGTCATAACCCCAATATTCGTGAGATCTCATACGATCATATCTCGATAATAACGATATACCCGAGGTAGGTCAACCCCCTGCTTTGGCTGATGAGTTGGATCCGAACAAGGACTCTTCACCGTCATTATAATATGGGGAGGCAATTTCAACTTGATTCTTTTGAGGTGGAAGTATTTATGTAAATTAATTCACTTAATTAATTTTTAATCATGGTCTCATCATAAATATGTCTATCTCTATAAACATACATCCTACACATTTATCTAATCGTGCCTAGTCATGCATCTATCGTATCATGTAAAATAAATACACGCACAAAATAAATAAATGCGTAAAGTAACCGGTATGATCATGGACTTTTCCTAGGTGCGGTTTCGAATACAAACGACGAAACCGCGGGTCACAATCTAAGGTAGCTTTGCAACCGCCAATAGGATCTTTAATGCGCCATTCTCCAACGGGATCTTTATTCTTCTTTCTTTGGTCTCCATCTTCTCGCTCCATTCTTGTTACATTTAATTCTATCTAATAAAATAAATACACCCGCCGCACACGGGGGGAGTCAACGGAATGGGATAAACGCGAGAAAATAAACTAGGTCACGTTCTTCATAACGGCCTAGGACAATTTTTAAACCAACAGAAAAATTAAATCATTCACATCTATCCTATCGGTCGAGTCCATGATCAATCGGGATCCATATAATCATATTATATCTACTATATCTAATTCATACAATAAAATCTTATGAAAAAGATAAAATTAAAATTTAACTACTTGCGTCTTAATTAATCAATTAACATTTAATCTATTAAATAATTTTATCCAATCAATTAACTAATTAACATTTAATTAATTAAATGATTTCAACCGAAATAAAATTAACGATTAATTTTAAACGATTTTAGTTTTAATTTTAATTAATTAGAACTATTCCAAAATAAATCAAAATTAAAATTATTTCTCTTTTGTTTCTTTCCTTTTGATTCGTAATCAAAAGGGATGCCGTTGATTTCCTAAACCAAATTTGACTTAGGCCTGGCCACTTTCCAAAATCAAAATTTTGGAAGTGGCCTAGGCCTAGGCCTTTTACAAATCAAATATTTGGAAAGGGCCTAGGCCTATTCCAAATCAAATATTTGGAAAGGCCAAATAATTTTGGTTTAGGCCTGGCCACTTTCCAAAATCAAAATTTTGGAAGTGGCCAAGGCCTAAGCCTTTTCCTAAATCAAATATTTGGAAAGGGCCTAGGCCTATTCCAAATAAAGTTTGGAAAGACCATTATTATTTTAATGTCATGTGGCATTCCAATGGCCAAACTATTTGAACCATTGGTTAGCCACATGACACAATTAAACAAAAGAGGAATTACCAATCACAACTATGAACCATATTGAATCACAAAATACACAAAACAAAAATTTGGAGATCCGCCAGCATTGACCGGTCAACCGACTGCCGGCAGCAGGTTGCCCTGCTGCCGCCGCCGCCGCCCAGCCGCCGCCTGTGGTGGTGCCGCCGCCAGTCGGCCGAGCACCACCCGGTCTCCTTTTTTTTTTCTTTTTTTCTTTTCATGTATCAATTTTGCAAATCAAAAATCTTTCATCTTTTAATTACGTGATTTAAACGATAAAATTAACTACGCAAAATAACATGCTTATTGCTTAAGCTCGAAACTCGCTCTGATACCACTGTTAGGAAATCTACGCGGGAACGCAGCGGAATTTAAAATTTTATTTCCTTTTAACCAGGATCGACTCCGTTTAAGCAATAAACAAACAAGTAGTAGACGGTGGTTACCTTGGTTGATCTATAAGATCGACGCTTTGACCGTCTAAGGAGAGTAGTTCTGCATAGAGCCGCCCAAGTGTTCGGCCTCTACCGCTAGTCCACACGAACACCCCGCCGGAATCCCATCATGGATTGCTATTGGAAAACTCCGGTTGCTAGACCGGCCTTTTTCCTCTCTCTCCAACTCTCTATAGGATGCTCTCTATTTTACACAAGAACTATTAGCTCTTGGAATTGTGTTGTACAAAAGAGCTTGACACCCACCTCCTACTTATAGTAGAAGTGGCGCCCCAAGTAGAGTAGAAAGGAAGAAAACCTTTTCCAATAAAATAAGGAAAATATAATTGATTGATTTATCTCATTTATTACAATATCTCATATTAAATAAATCTAGGATATTGTCAATATCTCATATTGAATATTCCCAAGATATTGTCAATATCTAATATTGATAATATTTATCTTTTATTATATTACCATAAATCAATTTACACACGTGTATATATCACATATATATAAATCTATACATATTATATGTGCACACTAAATTAGTGCGCATGTACATCTCAAATGTACTTCACACACGCATGTGTGTATAATATATATAATATTAATATCTTATATTAATATATGGTAACACCATTAATTAAATTGCACAATCCAAGTGTATCTTATACACTCCAAAATTGCGCCACCTTTAGCCAATAAATTGGCGTCCGGAATATTCTTTAATTAATCAATATTATTAATATCTTGTATTTAATTTATTCATAATAAATAAATACCACCATATTAATTTACCACTATAACCTTTATAGTCTCGAGATAAACTTTCCTTATTTGGTTATCATCTATAACCACATTTTAATCCGGCTAGATGTTCTTATGTGTGTGACCCGATAGGCTTCCGAATATGTTGGTCGTAGACACAAAGTGCAAATTACGAAAATGCCCTTCATGCCTAACGATCACGGGATAGCGTCTAGCAACACACCGTGACCCCCAATCATCGGAAGAGTCAAATGCAATGACTACTACCTTTCATGTGAAACAGCTTACCGTGTAACTTACAATCCTATCGCCGTAATAATATCCATACGGTCGTTAGTCGAGTGTCAAAACATCAACGACCGTATCTTATAACTGGATATCATGCTCTCTCGAAGTAACTCGTTTACTCCCACTTTGCAAAGATTCACGAGAGTAAGACATTCCTTATAAGAAGGCCATTTCGGATATTCGATCCCAATAGGATACGCGATTCCCGGACGACCAATCATGTATACTCCGCATGCTTCGCATCATACCCAATCACTACCGCATGATCGCCCCGTGGCTGTGGAAACCTCAATAGTGTCAAAGCATGACAATCCACACCGTGATGCCATGAAGACTCCGGTCCAAAGGATAATTACACAACCGCCACATAGTGTGACACTTATCCGTGTAAGTGGGTCGGTCTAACGTACGCATTCTCTAATACACGTCCACGTACAAACCCAAGTGTCTCTACACTTCGATAGACGAGATCTATCCCCGCCCTAAAGACAAGACATCTAATACGTGCTAGTCCGTTTATACTATCAATGCCCCGTTTAATAGTACATCGGCTTTAGAGACATTTAAGTATCAAACTTATTAAAGTGATTAGAGATCTCATCAACCATAATCGCCTATCATGGTTTCTCTATCACAGCCTAATACTAAGGACGTTATCATATAACAATTCACAATTGGTTCTTTAAAAGAACATATATATGACAACGAAAAAGCCATTTAATATATGTATAAACATAAAGAAATAGTAGAAATGATCCGACCCGGTCGGATCCGGTCCAACCCGATTGGGTTTAGGACACTATTCCAACAAGTCGATATAGACACGGATCTCGGACTGGGGCCCAAGACTTCCCATTTCTTCCTTAAGCATATGGTCCAATCATTCGATGACACGTGTATGAGTCCAACCCTGTATCATCATTCCCCTGTTTGAACCCTCTTCGCCCTTTAGGCTCTGGATTTTGGGATCGGTCTATCATTTCATCTAGTTTCCCCTCTTGGACGGCCGAATCAATGTCCCTTTTCAAATGGTCACAGTTCTCTGTATTGTGGCCAATATCTTCATGATAGTCACAACACTTGTTCTTGTTTCGCTTGTTTCGAGCTTTCTGCATTGGAGGCGATTTCCGGGCAATGCCCTTCGATATCATGATCGCCAAAACTTCCTTCCGAGATCGATTGAGCGGAATGAAGTCCTTTTCCGTCAATGCTCCTTTCTTTCCTAGTCGATCAGAGATAGGAGATTGCATTCGACTCCATACAGAAGACCTCCCTTCTTGAGCTGGCTCTCTGGACGGGTTCTTGTTCGGACCTCGCGTGTCCTTTTTCAAACCCATCTAGTCTGCCTGCTCGTGGCGACGAACCAATTCTGTTCATTGACAATACAGATGGACGGCGTTGACACATTCATCCATCGTCCTAGGGATATACCTACTCATCTTAGAATATAGCTTCGAATCCCGCAGACCTTCGACAAAAGATGTGATTTTGAGTTGATCATCGGCATCAATGACTAGCATTACCTCCTGATTAAACCTCTTGAGATATTCTAAAACCGTCTCATCTGTTCTCTGCCTTACATCCATCAAAGCGGTGGAACTAAGATGGAACTTCTTGTTCGCGATGAAAGCGTCCCGAAACTTTTGTGACAAGGTCGGAAAGTCTGAGATCGATCTTACTGGGAGTTTGTAAAACCAAATTCACGCTTTTCCCTCTAGGAATTGGTCGAAAACTTTGCATCGTATCGCATCCGGGGCATTTTGGAATCGCATCTTGGATTGATATCGATGCAAGAAGTCCTCCGGATCTCCTGTTCCATTGTATGGAGCAAAACCGGCTCTTTGAACTTAGGCGGTTTCGGGTATTCTTCGACCTCTATGGTGAAGGGTGACTCTAATTCTAGCGAGACATCTCTTCTCCTCCTCCCGAGTACAAAATAACATTCATCTCGATCACTTTCTTGGATTTGCGGTTGATGCTTCTTGTGGATCTCCTGTCTCCTTCGATCCATAGTGCTATCAACTGTACTAAGATCTACCCTCGGCGGTGTCTTTCTACTACATCCTTCTTGCTCTCGGTTGTTGACATTGGCGTTAGCATTGGCACCAGGGACTAAAAACGCAGCGGCCACGATCCTTTTTAGCGAAGTTTGATCTGCCGCCTTCAATTGATCCACCACTGCTTGTTCTTCAGGAGTCAGCCCGGGTATCGCGACCGTGTTTTCCTGATTTACCAAATTATGCATATCTTGAACCTCCTCAAGAGGATCTTTGTCCTTCTGAGCCAACGTATCTTTTATGCCTTTCCCATGATCCTCTGGAGGATTAGTCTTGCTCGTGTTTTTGCTCTGCGCCCTAGTATTTGGTGGATTGGCTGGCTTCGGTGGAGGATTTGGACCCATGATCTTGATGATTTAGCGATAAAAGCGCCAATGATGAGGGCAAATTACGTCCTCGTAATTTAATCGGGCTAAGCTATGAATTTATGGCCAAATCACAGAAACCCTAATGATCCAAACCCTAATTACACGTGTGTTGTGTTGGCGTTTATGGCTGAGTCTAAGAATGGATCTTAGATTTCCTACGTATCCTGTTTCATTCCAGGAATCAAGCCTTACGTAGTTCCTGGAAGGTCGTATTTATAAGGTGGCATATGTGACCTAAACCTAATTAGAGTTGGTTTAGGCTTATTCCATAATTGACCCTATTGGGCCTTGTATGCGATTACCTCCTGCCCAAGTAACTAAGACTAATGGGCTTTATTAACAACATAGGACTCTGTCTCGTCTTCGACCTCCCCAACTTGCGGGATCGAGACCAGACTAGAGCCTTTATCTGGGCAATGGCTCCCCCGACATCCGACAATCGTGCGGGAGGCTGAAGTCGATATAGACACGGATCTTGGACTGGGGCCCAAGACTTCCCATTTCTTCCTTAAGCATGTGGTCCAATCATTCGATGACACGTGTATGAGTCCAACCCTGTATCATCACTACCATATGATAGAAAACGATATATTCAGATTGCCTGAATAAGCGGAAGCGGAAGAAATCATCTGGATCGTTCCTACATCCATTGTTATTCGACTCTGTTTTTCCACAACGGTCCAAGCCCTGAAATAGAGAAGAGCTCTATATGCACGTGACGGCATATGGTGCTATTAGGTCTTCTGGTCAATGCCTATTTTCTGTATGATCACCAACCGATGGTACCCAGGCAGTCTATATATAGGCAAAACTAGAGACCTAAAGCATTATGGAATATTCCGGATGAAAAGACTAACCATCATAGGATTTCCAATAATACCCTTAATTAGATAATAAACCAATAATATATTTACCAACATAATTATTAAATAACTTAAGGGCCACATATAATTATCTTTTAGTAAATGATAATTCTTACACCTGGTTCATTCTATGAGAGGCTTTTCCCATCACAAAGTGTGCACTTTGTTCACCCATCTTACTCACTACAATTGTTGGCGCAGGTTTGTACGTACGGGGAAAGAGAGGTTATATATAAATATAAATATGGGCCTTGGCATCTGAGTTGTACACGGATACGAATTCTTCGAAAACCGAGCCGACCGAACCGATGTTAATTGGTTCAATTCGGTTCGGTTAATAACTACTTTCGGTTCATTTTGGTTAGTATTTGGCGCAGGTTTGTACGGTGAAAGAGAGGTTATATATAAATATAATTAGGATCGGGTTGGGTCTCATCCTATAACCCTTCAACCCAATTCCCAATCTGATAAGATTTGGGAAACAATTTTGCTCCCCGATCCCAAACCCGACAATCGGGACTCCCGAATATTTAGGATCGGGTCGGGTAGGGAATAGATATCCCCGCAAATGTTATCTTTTCTTTTTAATCCTTTTTTTTTTGTAATTTCTCATCGTCAAAATCTAATTCGGCATCACCATCAAACAAAAATATCCATAATTTAACAATTTCATAAAGATAAATACACAAGTTCACAATACAATACATTCAAATCCAATGGTGATCGTAAGACTTTATTATCATATATATAGTAATCGATACACCAACATATTATTCATGATTCAAAAATTTAGACTAAAACCAAAGTTGCGTTTTTATTATAAATGCGCAACCTCCAACTTAAAATATATATATATATATATATATATATATATATATATATATATATATATATATATATATATATATATATATATATATATATATATATATATATATATATATATATATATATATATATATATATATAGTATCATTTGATTGATTCACTAGCGCAAATTAAGGAAATTTATAGACAAGAATCAAGCAAATGTTTACATTTTTTTTGCAGTTTGTGCGTATCAATACATATATAAACAATAAATAATTATTTTTGGAAAAAATAAGAAATAGTTATATAAAAAACAATTAATTTGGTCGGGTCGGGATCGAGACCCGTCGGGATTCAAACATTATACCCGGATATTTTTCCGTCCTTGTCCGGAAAGGGAGAACACCCGACAAAATCGGGTCGGGGAAAATCGGGTGGAAGAGGGATGGGAACCGGATCGGCTCGGGTTTTAAGGGACTTTTGTCCTAAACATAAATTGTTTTTCACACCTAGTACCGATTTTTTTTTTTAATTCATGTCGACTCTCCAAATGACTTGTAAAGGGTCGATTCCACTTAATAAGTATCAACTTCAGTAATTCGATATTTTAAAATCGATCTTTCAAAAGTTGATAACCTTCAAGTAGGGTGAAAATAAATTACAGATGTGACATGTCATAATATGAACGATATTTTGGTAAATAAAAATGAAAAAGTAGATCCGATAAACCTACAAAGGTGTGGTTTGGTGTCACTTAATAGTGCCATTAAAGACTCTCTAAATTATCTTGAAATTCTAACCTTTTGAGGTTTATATTTCACGCCTAGGCCCCTAATGAAGTAGAGGGTAACAAGGGTAACATCTACATATCATCTACATTCTACAAGCCCTTCAAACGTTGTAAATGCATACCTAAAGCAATTCCCGAAAGATTTTACGGCATTTTTAGGATGTCGTGCCGCGGAATTAATAGATGGTGGGCGCATAGTT
Source organism: Gentiana straminea (assembly GCA_036785695.1). Taxonomy (NCBI): domain Eukaryota; kingdom Viridiplantae; phylum Streptophyta; class Magnoliopsida; order Gentianales; family Gentianaceae; genus Gentiana; species Gentiana straminea. The sequence goes on along the minus strand of JAVUPR010000501.1, from coordinate 1,659,017 downwards.
CTTACGATCATAGGGAGGTGACACGAAGATCCCAGTGCTTGGGAGAGCCAAGGCCTCTTAGGGCCTCTATCTAAAACCATCAACGATATGGTTAACAAGGTATATATTGATATTTTTATAAAGTTATTCGCCGTTTTCTCTTAATCTGTAAGGACTCGTGACGTTTTTATACATTACTGGGCTTTAATTGAGGATGAGAAATTAGATTCACTCAATTTTCCTACCTACTACCCTTCACTACTCGAGCTAAAAGAGCTAGTTGAGACGGAAGGATATTTCACAATCACCCGCATGGGGTTTGCTAATGTTTCACAATATTACCCTTTAATTTCCTTGAGGAAAAAACATGTTGATTATGCATTAAAATGGATGGTATGCTGCTGCGGATAACCAATCCGTAGACCAAATTCACTCACCTAACCACCGGTTCAAGGACGGTTCAAAGATGTCGGTTTGACAGTTTGCCAATTCAAAATGAGCATCTTCTCATTTGTTGTTTGCGTTAAACACTATACACAATAACTAACAAAAAAATAACGATACGGGCAAAACTGTCATGTCACGGCCATCATTTGCACTGTTCATTATGATAGATTTACATAATAATCATTTTAGACCAAACTTGATCAATATTAATTATAGATAACTGTAACATCACTCGTTATGATACAACGGTTGTTTCCGTATTATCACTCAATAAAAAATATAACGGTTTTCACTGCTTTTGTTTTCTCTTCTTTAAAAACTCTATTGGAACTTGGGACACAACTACAATAAAATGCCAAAGTACGTTGACGAAGGCTAATGCCTTTATTTTGGTCCAAATGGATGAATGATATATATATATATATATATATATATATATATATATATATATATATATATATATATATATATATATATAATACTTTATGTTACAGGGTTATTTTGTTAGGTATAGTGCCCGAAAGACAATTATGTAATTGTTTTAAGATAGAATTAATAATTCATCTTATTATATGCATGTATGCTTATAATTAAGACACTACTGAAAACCCTAAGTAACTCGTTTATGTAATCACATAACTCAGTGTATGTCTATACACAAGAAGATTGAGTTAGTGAGATGTACTTAAAATTAACTTAGTCCGTAGCGTTTATTAATCTGAGTACGGGTCTCATGATTAATTTGCTATTAATGCGCCCAAAACACTTTAGGTATGACAGTCTTATCCGGACTGTCGGTAATAGGGTACCTAGTGGGGCATTTATATATGATGATAATCATATAGGGCCAGACCGATTTGATTTGAGTTCTCGATATAATTCCGTAATCGAGAAGTCTTATCGAATCACAAGATGATCATATATGGATTAATCTCAATCCTGAGGTGATCACAGACAACTGCTTAGACTATGGTGGAGTTTGATGTGTTAGTAAGGATCACTTCATAGTATGTGGGCCAACACTTCTCGTTGGCTCTATTCTAGGATGAGTGAGTAGTCTGTGCTATCACAGATATGGAATCCATTCCTTCCCTCGGGAAGTAGACATCAGTTCCCTTATTTGTTGACCCTAGAAACTGATCGATCGGCCGAGTTCATATTATCTTGGATATGAACTAATTGATCACTAGGGGGTTAATGGTAAATAATGATAATATGTTTCGAGAAGGGTTTACGGAAATATCCCGAATCGAAGTGAACAGTCTATGGAGGATTTATCCGTATGTAATGATTATATCAGTGGACGCTTTCGACTCATAAATTGAGTGTAATTTTTCTATATTCGATAGAGTTCAATTTCGGGTTTATGGTGGTGTAATCCCGGAATTAATAGGTTGGATATAATTATTATGTCTGATGAATAATTTTTATTCGATTTATTGTAGCTACTGAATATGGGTCAATGGTCCCCGACGTGGCTCCTAATATAGCATATAGATTTCTCGTCGTTGCACCTCAATTATAATTAAATAGTTGGATTGTGCTATTTAATTGATATGTGGATTAATTGTTTAGTTTGACTAGATGATTAAATACATGGAAAATAAAGTTTTCGTGGACTCGGCCCAATATGTGTGTAAAATGCGTGGCCCTTATTTCTAGGGTATTTGGGGCGCATTTTTTTGTCACATAATTATTAAGAAATTAGTTTTCTTGGATAATTATTTGACATGTGATTTATCTTTTATTTGTTAATTGATAATTCATGGAATATTAGATAATAATATGATTTATCCTAATTTGTTTGGGATAATCATTTTATTTATCTTTTATTTGGAAAAAGGATTAATGTAATAATTATCTCTTAATTATTAAATCCTTGGAGGACAAGGATTACTCTCATATATAAAGAGAGTTCTCCCAAGCCTTTTGACACACAAAATACACGCCATATTGACTAGTACTTGGGTTGATATTTTCGACCAAGTGCTTCGGGTTTCGAGTTGGTATAATCTTCGGGATTATTCCGGTAGCATATTAAGGAGGTCCGGCGGCGGGAAACACCATCCACTTGGTGTTGCTGGGAGACACACGTTGGAAGGTTGTGGCTTCTCAAAACACGTGTTCTTGGAGATCTATCGTTCTTGGAGTTAAGCACCATAAAAAGGTAGGCTCTTAAACCCCCTTGTAGTTAGATCTTTAATTTGTGTTCTTTGTTTCGTTTAGATCTAGATCTGATGCATTCCGCTGCGTAATCGGGTCAATCTATGATTGATCCGACGATATTACATCTAACATATTATTCGCACCCTGAGGCAGCAAAATGGTCCACTGAGGCAGTGAGTTGAAGAAGTCAATACATGTAATTAGTGTACTAAAATGTTGTTAATCATTTTTATCGGATGTTGTTATGTAGATACTGGCCTTTGCTGGTTATGCAGTGGCATGCTTTTTGTGCTACACTTTTGTGCCTATTGTTTTAAAGGTAAAGGTTATTGCATTCTACTCTTTTCTTCATTTGGTTCCGATCGAAGGAATGCCCTTTCCAGGATACTCAAAAGGGTATGTATGTCTTCTGTTAGTTTGGCTTTGAAGGTATATGAGAGAATAGATATCTTTTGGATATCTGTAAAATAGAGAATCCGTTACACTAATGGCAGCTAATTGGTGCAGATAAGTGGATCCACTCTGCTCAATCTATCACAACTCACAACTAATATGTGGTCGGTTGTGATTCGGATATTTTTCTACAAACAAAAGGTCATCTTTTTCTTCTGTTTATCCTTTACTTGCTGCATACATTTTTGTGTAGCCGCTAATCTTTGATGAAAATTAAGTTTTTGAACCTATGACATTTTCTGTTATCTTTACATGAAATATTCTCCGGCTTGCCATCAATATGATCTAGATCATGAGAAACCAAAGGCAATATAGGGGCTGCATTGGATGTATCCAACATCCCGGTTTCCTCCGCGTGTGGATGATCCACATGTACCTGCACAGAAGACAAAATAGAACTCGAACACGCGGTCGGTGAAGTAGTACAAACCACCTCATTCTCCGCAATTTTCTCAACCACCAATTGAAGACTATGCTCACCATCAGTCTCCTCCACATGCTCATGTCCCTCTGCAATTTTCTCTTCCACAACTGATTCCGCACGCTCAACATTACTCTCAACTTGATCGGCAACAAACTTCTCATCAATATGAACTATCTCATCCAATGATCTTCTGACCAATGAGTTTAACACAATTTTCAGGTCATTGCCAAGGTTTTATGAAGACTTGAAGGAACATCTGGGTTCCGGGTTCGGATCTTGTTTCTTAACTGGAGTTCATAGTTCATTTTATGAGAGGGCTTTTCCTTCTCAAAGTCTGCACTTTGTTCACTCATCGTACTCGCTACAATGGTTATCTCAGGTGTGTATAAAAAAGGGAGTCTTTCTGCCGTTTAAGATCAAGCCGACCCCTAAGCGACAAGGTATGCAATTACGATGGATGACTCCGCCTCTAGGAAGATTCAAGTTGAATGTTGACGGGAGTGTGCGTGATGGTTTAGCCTATGGGGGAGGTATCCTCCGCGACTCTCTTGGACGGTGTATTATGGCCTTTCAGATGTGTTTTGGGCAGGGGACTGTTATTGACGCGGAGATCAAAGCTCTCCTTTACGGGTTGCTTAAAATTCCTGACGGCTTTCATGTGGATGTCGAGACTGATTCCCTTTATGTCTATCGTGTTACCACTGGAGATGGTACTTGGCCACTCAGTCTCTCTGTGACCCGCATACGGGCAATTCTGGGGAGGATGCCTTATACAATATCCCATATCTACCGTGAGTGCAATAGAGTCGCAGATGCTTTAGCAACTTTGGAAGGGGGGAACCAGCTTTATGATCATGAGGAAGGGGTCCCAGTACATATTCGATCACTTATACATGATGACCTCCATGGACCATCACTTATACGTTATATCCCTGTCATTCTGGGAAGCACTTTTCACTTGTGAAGGGTGCAATCCAGGTCGTTTCTTTCTTTCCCTTAGCTCCCCTCATGTCCCCCTTTTTTTGCCTATCATTGTGGTTCATACATACATGGGTTGTGCTTCCCTTTTCAGACACTGGGCGTACCTGGCGCTGCTGCACAGTCCTCAACTTGCCTAATAGAGGGATATACGGCTTTGAGCATCTGGACGCACCCCTCCCTCTTGGTTGGGGTGCTTATCAGGTGTTTTTGTTTCTCTCTACGACTAAATTCGTGCGATATAGGAATGCAATATATTTGTTATACGTATTCTTTTGATGCAGAACATCGGAACCAAGTGTCGGCGACATCCCCTCGTGCAGGTTGGATGCCTCATGATGGAGTTCGAGCTAATCGGTTTGGAAGACATCCTACGAGTCGTTTGATGATGGGCTCTGGAGCGGTCAGACTGCGCTTGAGGCATAGAGCGAAGACGGAGATCCGTTCATTTACTTTATGTACCAACACTATTGTAATCATCTGTGGCGGACGATGTTTTTATTGGGGATGCATAGAGCAAGTACTCTTCCCAATGTGATGGATTTTCCCACCCTGGGTTTGACACACATTGGGTTTAAGGAGGCCATGCTATGCATTCCATCACGTAAACTTGGGGCGGGCCAGGATAGGGCGTTGAACTTTGTAGCTCTTTATTAATATCAATAAAAATAAAGATGCTTCAAAAAAAAAGAAAAAAAGAAAAAGGGAGTCTTTAAGGGCATCGTACCCCAGCAAATCTACATTTGACTTTAAGAAAACCCCCGGTAACAATTTTAATTTTAAATATTGTTTTGGTGTCCCAAGTAGGATTTGCGAGGATGCCTTTAAAGGTCCCGACTCCTGAAAAAACAAAACAATTCTTACTTTTTGTGATATATATTTCACACCTAGGCCCCTGAAGGAGAGGAGGGTAACAAGGGTAACATCTACTTATCATCTACGAGCCCCTCCAAAGTGGTAGATGCATATATATCTAAAGCAATTAATTCAGAAAGGATTTCTCATCATTTTTTAGAATCCGTACTGTGGAAATAGTGAAATTTTAAAATACAACCGTTGTAGGAAGGTTTTACCAAGTGTCATACATTACAACCACTCATTTTTAAAATACAACCGTTGTAGGAAGGTTTTACCAAGTGTCATACATTACAACCACTCATTTCTAACATCTCACACACGATAAAAGTGTATTATGTGAAATTTTAAGTTTTTGATTTCTTGTATTTTTCTTTTATTTGTCTTTAATTTGAGATGTGTAATGGGTTCTCACGTTAGATGGGTCAAATGTTGGTCATGTGTAACTTGAGATTCATCGTTTTTACAATTATGTTATCGTTGTTCAATATAAAAATAAAATAAAATGCTTTTTATTTATGTATTCCTCAAATTCAATTCTTAAAAAAAAAAATTTAAAACTATATCCATGCAAAGTACTAAATTAGACCTTAGTTCATTTCTTTTATATTATTATTTTGGTCGAAACCGGATCTTTTACGATAAATTATAGTACAACAGAAAGTATGTACACACCCCACAAAAACACCGCTTATACGGACTTTTATATACATCAAAACACAAAAATGCCGTGAAAGTTGGCCATCGTTGCAACGACAACCCCTGCATTATGCACCAAGAATTAATGCAAGCAGTTTCTAAACAGCCATAAATTTTAAACTTTATTGACTTCCATGTCTTTTACTTTTATTTTATTTTTAAAAATTGCTCCTTTTTTTAGAGTGTATAAATGAATGGGCAGTCTACATTCTTTTTTTTTTTTTTTTTTTTTCCCTCATAAATTCATACTATAATATAATGGAGGCTATAAGAGTTCTTCATATGAATGGAGGTACAGGGTAAAAAAGTTATGACAATAACTCATCGGTTCAGGACACTTTAAATTACTGTAAAAGAAAAATATTAATTCTGTAATTCTGTAAATTAGCCTAATTAACGGATTAGTTCTATTTTTGCTTCAACGCCATTTGGGGATTCAACGACTACATGTAGAGAGAGATTGTTTGGGTGTATCTCGAGGCTCCGTAGACCTGTCGAAGATCTTACGGCACATGGATGTCTAGTATAAGACGGTTTGGCCATGTTATCTAGTTTCACTTCTGTTTCTTTTACTTTTATTCGGCGTATGGTGAATGTCTCTGCGCACCTTTTAGCTCGACATGCTTTGTTAGTTTTTGTTAAAGCTAACTGTGACAAGTGTCTACACATTGTGGTGCCATGTGTCAATCTTATCTCACTTGATTCTATCCTAGATTTGGTGGTACAATTTTCTGTTTTGTAATTTTGTCTTCTACTAGTACTAAGGTGTATAATACACCTCTGCTGTAATATTCTCTGGTTTTATGCATGAATTATCTTTCCACCTAAATGTTAAAGTTCGAACTTGGTATCAGAGACGACGATAGCCAGAACCACTGTCTCTGCATCAACAGCCGTCACCGGAGCTTCAGTAACAGCTGGAGCTTCAACTACATCAACTCCGGTGACCGGAGCTTCAATAACAGCTGGAGCTTCAACGCCCAGTTTCTCTCTTGGAAGCTTTCCTTCCTTTTCAATCCCTCACTATACCTCTACCACAAGCTTTGTTCCTGTCACCACTCAACTTACCTTCAATCTCCCACCGATTCCTTCAACCCTTGGAAATCAACCAGCAGCAAACTCTTCTCCTTCAATTCCTACACTCACTGGAAGTTTGAATCAAAGCTGTAATGTGAAACTGGACAGAAACAACTATCTGCTCTGGAAATCTGTTGTAATACCATTTGTTCGTGGCCACAGATTAGATGGGTTCTTGTTTGGAACCAAGGCACCACCCTCCATATTTACTCAGGCAGCTAGAACAATGAACATAGAACCAAATCCTCTATATGAAACATGGATTGCCACAGATCAATTGCTCATGAGTTGGCTGATGAGCTCAATGACAGAGAATGCTCTACAGGAAGTGGTTGGATGCACAACATCAAATGAGGTATGGAATACTCTTGAAACCCTTTTCAACAATAGATCTGAGTCTCGGATGCTTGAATATAAAACTGCATTAACATGATCAGAAAAGGGATCTAAGAGTATGGTCGATTACTTAGCTCAAATGAAAGGTTATTCTGATGGTTTGCAAGCTGCTGGTTATCCTATTTCGGTATCAGAATTAATTCTTGCCACACTAGGAGGTCTCAATCGAGACTATGAATCAGTGATAGTTAATATCACTGCCAGAATTGGTTCTCTTACCTGGCAAGAGGTCCACTCCCAACTTATAACTCATAAAAGGCTGATAGCAAGGTTCACACCTTCCACCACTCTTGACCTAGGAACACCATCTGCAAATTTGGCTACTAACAGGACTGGACAGGGAAGAGGACAATCCAGACCACCTAACAATGGGAATTTCCAAAATAATGGCTTCCAGAATAATGGCAGAGGCAGGGGTGGCTATAGAGGAAGAGGTGGTAGAGGCGGAGGTGGTAGAGGATATTCCAACCAAGGAAATGCTAGGCCTACTTGTCAAGTGTGTAGCAAAGTTGGACACACAGCAGTTGAATGCTATTACAGATACAACTCAAACTACAATGTTCAAGTGGCAAATGGAAACTCTGGTGCAAATGTGAGGCCAAATGGTGGACAATACAACAACTATGGTCAACAACCAGCTGCTTACTTTGCCTCTCCTGAATCTGTAAGTGATGGAAGCTGGTATGCTGACAGTGGGGCTACAAACCACATAACAGCTGCCACATAACAGCTGATATGAACAGCTTGCAATTGAGCCAAGGATATGATGGTTCTGATGGTCTAACCATTGGAAATGGTAAGAGTCTTCCTATTACGCACACTGGTAGTTTTTCCCTACAAACTGACAAAACTGATCTTAATTTTAATAATGTCCTACATGTTCCTCACATTACCAAAAATCTCCTAAGTGTTTCTCAACTTACCTCTGATAATCATGTTATCATGGAATTTCATTCTGATTGTTGTTTTGTGAAGGACAAGATCACATGGAAGGTTATGCTGGAAGGCATAGTTAGAGATGGTCTCTACCAGATGAAGTTTCCTCATGAAGTCACCAAGAACTCCCCTCACTCCAAAGTCAGTCCTAGTTCTCAGTCCCAAGTCAGTTTTAGTTCTCAGTGTTTCAATTCCAGTGTCTGTAATAAGTCTGTCAATGAAGCCAATGTATGGCATAGAAGATTAGGTCATCCTTCTTCTAAAATTCTGAACTGTGTCTTGAAATCTTGTAATTCTGTTTGCAATGAAAAGATTGACTTTTGTGATGCTTACCAATTGGGAAAACAACATGCTTTACCTTATCCTGCTTCTCATTCTAAAAGTGATTTTTGTCTTGACTTAATACATTCTGATCTTTGGGGGCCTGCCCCAATCACTTCTGCAAAAGGTTTCCAGTATTATATCAGTTTCATTGATGACTACAGTAGATTTGTTTGGGTTTATCCTTTGGTCCATAAATCTGATGCTTTAAAAGTCTTTATCCACTTTAAAACTATGGTTGAAAAACAGTTTGAGAGAAGCATAAAATGTCTTCAAACAGATTGGGGGGAGAGTTTAGAGCCTTTGAAACCATGTTGCAAGATTTAGGAATCATTTTCAGGCATCCCTGCCCTTATGCACATGGTCAAAATGGTAGAATTGAGAGAAACACAGACACATAGTTGAAGTAGGGCTCACCCTTTTAGCCCAAGCACAAATGCCTCTAAAATTTTGGTGTGAAGCTTTCCAATATAGTGCCTATCTCATAAACGGACTTCCAACCCCTGTCCTGTCCTTTAAATCTCCACATGAACAACTGTTCAATCAATAACCTGATTACAAGCTGATTAAGACTTTTGGCTGCACTTGCTATCCTTATCTTAGACCTTTCCAGAAACAAAATTTTCAGTTTCATACCACTAAATGTCTTTTCTTAGGAGTGAGTCCCTCACATAAGGGTTACATGTGTCTTGATCCATCTGGAAGAATCTATATGTCCAAGGATGTCATTTTCAATGAATTTGAGTTCCCCTACAAATATCTTTTTCAAGTCTCCAAGTCTGCCTCTCAATCTTCATCTCATGTCCCCTGTCCTGTAATTACTTCAAACTCCTTTTCTGTTCTTTCATCCAATGATCATGAGGAAACAGCATCTGGAAGAGACACCCCTGTGTTTGATAATGAAGGTATACAACATTCTCACTTCCTTAGTTCTCCTAGTCCCACTGTTTCTGGTACATCCCAGACACCAAGTGCTAGTTCAACACCTCATATATCCATCAATTCTGCCACTTCCTCACCACATAATACTAATCCTGAATCACCTGAGTCACCCCCTCTTCATCATCTACCAGCACTGGCTCACCCTCACCCTCACCACCTGCTAATCATCATCCCATGAAGACTAGAGCCAAGTCTGGCATCTTCAAACCAAAAACCTTTTCTTATTTAGCCTCCAAGGATTCTGTCCATTGCCAAGTGGAACCCACAAGAGCATCAGAAGCTATTGCATCCCCTTAGTGGCATGCTGCAATGAAGGAGGAATTTAAGGCCCTTGTGTACAATCATACCTGGGAACTGGTACCCCCCAGGTCTGATCAACATCTGGTAGGCAATAAATGGGTCTTCAAGTTAAAACTAAAACCAGATGGGTCAATTTTAAAGTACAAGGCTAGGTTGGTGGCCAAAGGGTTTCATCAAACCCCTGGATTGGACTATGGAGAGACCTTTAGTCCTGTTGTTAAGGCCTCCACCATTAGAGTTGTTCTTGCCATAGTTGTTTCCCTAAACTGGAATATCAACCAGATTGACATTAACAATGCCTTCTTGAATGGCACTCTCTATGAAGATGTGTTCATGCCACAACCAAAAGGGTTTGTAGATGCATCCAAACCACATCATGTCTGTCACTTGAAGAAAGCCCTATATGGCCTCAAACAAGCTCCCAAAGCTTGGTTTGATGAATTGAGGATTCAGCTTCAAAAATAGGGATTCCATCAATGCAAATCTGACACATCCTTATTTATTTTTCATGCACAGGGTGTACTAATGTATGTGCTTGTATATGTAGATGACATATTAATTACAAGTAAAAATGCCAATCTGATGCAAAAATTCATCAAAATGCTGAACTCAAGATTTGCTCTAAAGGATCATGGCCCTCTGTCTCACTTTCTGGGGATGCAAGCGCATAAGGATCAGACAGGGCTCTATCTTAAACAGCAACACTATGCATCTCAACTTTTGAGCAAACTCAATCTAGAACATCTGAAGCCTGTATCCACACCAATGACAACAAATGCTGATCTTACCTCTGAAGCCTCACCTTTACTGCCCAATGCAACTCAGTACAGGCAAATCTTGGGAAGTCTACAATATTTAACCTACACCAGGCCAGATATCAGTTATGCAGTTAATCAACTGAGTCAGTATATGCATGCTCCTAGAGAAGTCCACTGGTTTGCTCTTAAAAGATTGCTCAGATATGTCAAAGGTACTGTCAGTCATGGGTTACACTTTGAACCCAGTCAAGCTCTTGTTATTACGGGTTTCGGTGATGCCGATTGGGCATGTAATGTGGTAGACGAAAAGTCCGTGGTCCGGTTCTTGTGTATCTGGAGGATCCTTAGTGTCCTGGAGTTCCAAGAAACAACAGGTTATGGCAAGATCAATTACTGAATCTTAATATAGGGCTCTTGCAAATGTTGCTGCTGAAATTCTGTGGTTGAAGTCTCTTTTATCAGAATTACATGTGTCTATAACTGCTAAACCTGTTACTTGGTGTGACAATTTAAGTGTTGCAGCCCTAGCCTATAATCCAGTGTTTCACTCCAGAACGAAACACATTGAAATAGATGTACATTTTGTAAGAGATCAAGTGCTGAAAAATCAACTTCAAGTTGCCTATGTCCCTTCATGTGATCAAGTAGCAGACTGCCTGACCAAAGCTCTGTCTAATACTCAGTTTCAGATCAACAAGGCCAAACTGAATGTAGTTACCTTCAGTTTGAGGGGGGCAGTTAAAGCTATATAGTGACTGTGACAAGTGTCTACACATTGTGGTGCCATGTGTCAATCTTATCTTATTAGATTTTATCCTAGATTTGGTGGTACAATTTTCTGTTTTGTAATTTTGTCTTCTACTGGTACTAAGGTGTATAATACACCTCTGCTGTAATATTTTCTGGTTTTATGCAATGAATTATCTTTCCACCTAAATGTTAAAGTTCTAACTGTTTGACTCGGACATCTTGAGGCACTTCGTCTTCGGGTGACGATTTGGCCGCCTGCTTGGCGGATATTCTTTAATAAAAATTCTTTTTCCCTCAAAAAGAAAAGTTCTATTTTTGCTTCGGTTGCAACTTTAGTCGTGCATGTAATTTTGAATTTTTATTATTTTTGCAAATTTAATCCTCTATAACAGAGATTTCGGATGTGGCAAAATTTAGCAAGATTTTACTAACGTGTCTTTAAAATTGTAGATTTTTTTATTTTTATTTTTATTTTTATTTTTTGATTTTAGCACTATGTCAAGTTAGATGAATAATTTTGCAATTCAGCCTTTAAACTACGCACGCTAGCAGTTTTTACGGTCGCACACAACCAAGTAATTAATTATTTTGATCTCTATCCCGTATATATAATAGGCGTCATTATTGATATCAGAATGAAATGAATGTATCGTGAAACAATATTTCGAGCAAAGTTTAATTTTATAGAGATCGAAAATTGAAATCTGATATCTACAAAGTCGAATGTTGATTGTATATTCGATTTTTCAAAGATCGGATATCAATGTGAACAGATTTGTTGTAGTACTATTGACAAATCCCATATATAATTCAAGTTTTATTAATTGTTTGCAAGGTATTGACAGCTTAAAGCTATAACGATTGCAAAGCCGATAATAGAAGAAGCCATTAAAGATGCATTTCTGACATGGGTTGTTCAATTGGACCCAATACTTTCTATGCAACTTCTCTGCTCATTGTGCACGTAAAAAATTAGGCCGTCAATCACCGGATTTTCTGATACACTTCAATGATCTTCGGAGCAACGATTTTAACACGGTTTTCAGACCCTTGCCCGGGTTTCATGTAGTTCTGGGTTCCGGGTTCGGATCTTGTTTCTTGACTTGTTTCTTGACTGGTGTTCCTGGTTCATTCTATGAGAGGCTTTTCCCATCACAAAGTGTGCACTTTGTGAACCCATCTTACTCACAACAATTGTTGGCGCAGGTTTGTACGTACGGTGAAAGAGAGGTTATATATATAAATATAAATATGGGCCTTGGCACCTGGGTTGTACACGGATACGGATTCTTCGAAAACCGAACCGATGTTAATTGGTTCAATTCGGTTCGGTTAATAACTACTTTCGGTTCATTTTGGTTAGTATTTGGCGCAGGTTTGTACGGTGAAAGAGAGGTTATATATAAATATAATTAGGATCGGGTTGCGTCCCATCCTATAACCCTTCAACCCAATTCCCAATCCGATAAGATTTGGGAAACCATTTTGCTCCCCGATCCCAAACCCGATAGGTGTCGGGACCCGACAATCGGGACTCCCGAATATTTAGGATCGGGTCGGGTAGGGAATAGATATCCCCGCAAAATGTTTTCTTTTCTTTTTCATCCTTTTTGTAATTTCTCATCTTCAAAATCTAATTCGGCACCACCATCAAACAAATATCCATAATTTAACAATTTCATAACGATAAATACACAAGTTCACAATACAACACAATCAGTCCAATGGTGATTGTAAGACTTTATTATCATATATATAGTAATCGATACACCAACATATTATTCATGATTCAAAAAATTAGACTAAAACCAAAGTTGCGTTTTTATTATAAATGCGCAACCTCCAACTTTAAAAAAAAAATATGCATAGTATCATTTGATTGATTCACTAGCGCAAATTAAGGAAATTTATAGACAAGAATCAAGCAAATGTTTACATTTTTTTTTGCAGTTTGTGCGTATCAATACATATATAAACAATAAATAATTATTTTTGGAAAAAATAAGAAATAAATATATAAAAAACAATTAATTTGGTCGGGTCGGGATCGAGACCTGTCGGGATTCAAACATTATACCCGGATATTTTTCCGTCCTTGTCCGGAAAGGGAGAACACCCGACAAAATCGGGTCGGGAAAAATACGGGTCAGAGAAAATCGGATGGAAGAGGGATGGGAACCGGGTCGGGTCGGGTTTTAAGGGACTTTTGTCCAGCCCTAAACATAAATTGTTTTTTCAGCTGAGGTACCATTAGTCAGTGGCGGATCCAGGAATAAATTTCAGTGGGGTCGCCGGAGTCTAAAACTACATATTTTATCCAAAAAAAATTTCAGTGGGGTCACCGGGGTCTAAAACATCAATTTTTATCTACAAAATGACACTTTTTAACAACAAAACTACATAGTTTTAACATTAAATTTTTTATTTTTTTTTTTAAATTCCAGTGGGGTCACGTGCCCCTCCCCTGGGGTACGTGGGTCCGCCCCTGCCATTAGTAGTGGCAAGATCCATATATTGGTTTTTTTTTTTTTCACACCTGATATCGATTTTTTTTTTTTAATTCATGTCGACTCTCCAAATGACTTGTAAAAGGTCGATTCCACTTAATAAGTATCAACTTCAGTAATTCGATATTTTAAAATCGATCTTCAAAAGTTGATAACCTTCAAGTAGGGTGAAAATAAATTACAGATATGCCGTGTCATAATATAAACGATATTTTTGTAAATAAAAAAGAAAAAGTAGATCTGATAAACCTACAAAGGTTTGGTTTGGTGTCACTTAATAGTCGGTGCCCAAATAAAAAATTTGTAGTGCCATTAAAGACTCTCTAGATTATCTTGAAATTCTAACCTTTTGAGGTATATATTTCACGCCTAGGCCCCTAATGAAGTAGAGGGTAACAAGGGTAACATCTACATATCATCTACAACAGGGCAGGTCCTGGAATTTTTTTGGCCTAAGGTCAAGTCGTCGAACTAGGGATTTAATTTGAAATTTCATACTTATCGATTTGAATTCGGTTAAGTAAATTTTTTTTGGGCCTTTATCGGTTTGGTTTTTTTTGGGCCTACGGATACCGTTGGGCTTAAGACCACCGTCTCCTTGGCTTTAGTGTTGGGCCGGCCCAGATCTTCAATCCCTTCAAACGTTGTAAATGCATACCTAAAGCAATTCCCGAAAGATTTTACGGCATTTTTAGGATGTCGTGCCGAGGAATTAATAGATGGTGGGCGCATAGTTCTTACGATCCATGCATAGGGAGGAGACACGAAGATCCCGGTGCTTGGGAGAGCCAAGGCCTCTTAGGGCCTCTATCTAAAACCATCAACGATATGGTTAACAAGGTATATATTGATATTTTTATAAAGTTATTCGCCGTTTTCTCTTGATCTGTAAGGACTCGTGACGTTTTTATACATTACGGGGCTTAATTGAGGAAGAGAAATTAGATTCACTCAATTTTCTACCTACTACCCTTCACTACTCGAGCTAAAAAAGCTAGTTGAGACGGAAGGATATTTCACAATTACCCGCATGGGGTTTGCTAATGTTTCACAATATTACCCTTTAATTTCCTTGAGGAAAAAACATGTTGATTATGCATTAAAATGGATGGTATGCTGCTGCGGATAACCAATCCGTAGACCAAATTCAATCACCTAACCACCGGTTCAAGGACGGTTCAAAGATGTCGGTTTGACAGTTTGCCAATTCAAAATGAGCATCTTCTCATTTGTTGTTTGCGTTAAACACTATACACAATAACTAACCAAAAAAAAAAAAAAAAAAAAACGGCAAAACTGCGAAAAGCGTATGTCATCGCGATCATTTCAGACTGTTATTATGATAGATTTACATAATAATCATTTTAGACCAAAACTTGATCAATATTATTTATAGATAACTGTAACATCACTCGTTATGATACAACGGTTGTTTCCGTATTATTACTCAATCAAAAATATAACGGTTTTCACTGCTTTTGTTTTCTCTTCTTTAAAAACTCTGTTGGAACTTGGGATACAACTACAATAAAATGCCAAAGTACGTTGACGAAGGCTAATGCCTTTATTTTGGTCCAAATGGATGAATGATATATACCTATTTATAATCCCTGGTTGGGAAACTCCAACCAAGGTGGCCACGTATTTTTTTTTTTTTTTTTACTGTTCATCAGCGGCCCGGCCCAGAAAAAATGTTTTTTTTTTTTTTTTTTTTTTTTTTTTTTTTTTTTTTTTTTGAAGGGTTTGAGTTAAATTGTTACATTTTAGAGGACTCAATTGTATTTTTAATCTACACATTAGCTTTAATTTATTCTTAATCTTATTATGTGTGTTGTGCTTAAGATGTATCCGATTCCGATTTAAACATTTGGGAAATGTCAAAGAAGCACTCCACGTGTTTTTTTTTTCTTTTTTTACTGTTCATTGGGCGGCGCAGCCCAGAAAAAAGTGTTTTTTTTTTTTTTAATTTTATTTTTTATGTATCCCCCATTTCATATCCAACGACGAGTGTGTACGCGCGCGCGTTGTGCGCTTTCCCATCTAGTATATATATATATATATATATATATATATATATATATATATATATATATATATATATATATAATACTTTATGTTACGGGGTTATTATTCGCACCACAAATTTCTGTCTATCCGTTGTCTACCACCTATGGTCGGTGCACCACATCCTATTTACAAATACTGTGAAAGTCAAATCTATAGCCAACATACGACTTAATGCGCTAGCTGTCGAACCAGGATATATATCGACACTGAAAAAGTCGAACGTTGGCTATAAGTTCGGCTTTCACATGCGATACATCGATAAAGTCGCGATGGTGCAAGTAAAATTCGTTTATGTTATAGTTTTGAGTTCTTGGACTCAGCACTCCATGTGTATATGACACTAGAAACAAATAAAACGCGTTTATTTTTTACTATAAATTGAAGAATTTGTGAATTACTATTTTGCAAATTGCTATGCTGCATCCCCCTAAAGCAGGCCGAGAGATGGGCAAAATCAACTCCTACAAAATTCTCATTTTTCTCATTGCCTTCGGTTAGTATCATTTTTATTAGGGATATTTACATTTTAGTTTCCCATGTTTTTTTAAAAACTTTTATCTATCTTTCATTATTACGATAAACACCCTTATATATGTCTTCGTTTTTGTTACGATGAACACCTCTAGTATGTGTTTTTGTTACAATTATGGGACACATAACATAGTCATTATCGTAACAAAAACACATACATACAAGTGTTTATCGTAACAAAAATAATACATGTGAAGTGTTTATCTTAACAATGGTATACGTAGGGGTGTTTATCGTAATAAAAATGAAGACATATGAGTGTTTATAATAACAATGAATGATAGATCTTAGTTTTGAGAAAATAACGAAACATGGTCTTAAAAGTGTAAATATCTCTTCGTACTCTTAACTCGTTCGTACATTATGTCTTTATAGGAATCGCCATTAAATTGATCAATATTAAACTGATGAGCGCGCAATGACAAGTCGCAAGCGTTGTGTCACAACGAGTGTCAACAATTGCTAATTCAATTACGCACCAGATCATTCTCGAAAAAAATAATATTAATAACTCACCGGCAAGAAGATGATTTGTAATCGGCGAAATCTCAATTCCAATAAAAATTGGATTGTTGAAAAAATTGTTTCCTTGTGGGTCGAATTGTTTTTATTTATTTATTTTTGGGTTAATTCAGAGTCAAGAGTTTGTCTTGTTAGCGTAAAGACAAACGCATCAGATAAAGACTAGTCGAATGCCTAGAAGCACACATTGGGTGTGTTAAAATACACATTATTTAGTTATGGTGTATTAGGAAAATGATCCAACGGAAATAACTTTTTAGATAAGTTTTCAACGGTGCATATTAGAAACCGGACCAAAAGGACCGTAGTAACTAGTAACTCTTCTATTTATACATTTGTATTAGATATTTTTAATATATTACTTATTTTATATATTTTCTTCGATTATTTTATTTTATATATTTAAACATCATATTTCTTTGAATTTTTTAATATTTTTATGTACTATGACCTGCATTATAATCTTTACATTAATATATCTATAACATTAAAAGTAAAGAATTTGTATTTCATGCCGTTGATGTAATGCAGAGTTTACAAGATTTGTATTTTGTAAAAAAAAGTAAAAATGTATATCAATCGGTATAATTTTTCTACATCCATTGCATCATAAAATTTCTCGTCGTTTATGTGATGCATGATAATTTTTCATTATAGATCTAAAGGATTTGATAATTACACAAAATACAAATTTACAAACATTTCTAAAAGAAAATCAGGTTTTCCAAAAATAAACCCGGTTTCTTGATTTCCTATAATTACCAAACGAGTCAACGTCAACTATTAGGATAATATTATTATTATAGTATTTACCTTAATTATTATTATTTAACATAAATATTATTGTAGTGACTTACTGACTAAATCACCGTAGTCTATATATTTATACTCTCCATTCAGTTGAATCAATGCAATACAATTACTTTTACCATTATTCTATCGTTTCTCCTCGTACTAACGTCTTTTTCGATCTTGAATTCTTACAAATAAAATGTCCGGGTCGGGTGGGGGTTCGTAACATTGATCTAAACGAACCCTCACCCCCTGCCCTTTCATAATTCATCTCGGTTTTTTTTTTCCAATCCTTCAATCTTTCTCAACAAAAAAAAATCCCACAATCATCCCGTTTTTTCCGTCTTTTTTTTCCAGCCAATCGTCCCTCTCCTTCTTCCTGGCACAATTCTGCAAAACAAACCCTAGCAGCCGCCATAGCTTTTTTTTTCCTCTGTGTAATTCTTTCTTCCCATTCCATAGCTTTTTTTCCTCCGACATCAATACACAGCAGCCCCTGCTGCAAATTCAGCCTTGACTCAGCCCCATCACCACTGCAACTTCAGCTTTGATTCATCCGCTCGCCGCAGTAAAGCTTTCTCCTCCATATAGCAGAGCTTTCGCTCCAAGCCGACCCCTCCATCTCCTCATTGTCTTTTCTGCCGACTTCGTTCTTGTTCTTCACCGATTTCTTTCTTGCTCCCTGATCACTACTCGATCCTGATTCTTTCTCGCCTGTGCTTTCTTTTCTTTTCTTTTTATTTTATTTTAATTTTATTCTTTACCTTCAGCAAAAAAAAATGATGTGCTTGTTTTCCACAATGAAGTCAAAGGGTACAACCCTTCTCTTTTTTTTTTTTTTTTTTGTGTTTGTTTCAACTAGGGTACAACCCTCCATCTCAATTTTTTCATTTTTTTAATTAGGGTACAATCCTCCGTTTCTTTTCTTCCGTTTATTTTGTTAGGGTATATCCCTCCATATCTTTTCTTATTTTTATTTCGTTAGGGTACATCTCTCCATGCATTTTCTTACTTTTATTTCGTTAGGGTACACATTTCCATGCATTTTCTTACGTTTATTTCGTCAGGGTACGACCCTCCACTCCTTATCATCCGACCCATGTGTTGGTCGCACGATTGCCACACATCCAAACTTTTATTTTTATCCCTTTCTATTCCTTTTTTATTTTTGTTTAGGGAGTCAAGTTCCCTCCACGTATTCGTTTTTTTATGACTCCACTTTTTAGAGTCATCCGGCTATCGTATTGTTTTTTAGGGTATATCCTTCCGCCTATTTCCTAGGATCTATTCTTCCGATTGTTACCTCCCTTTCTCTACCTCTTTCCAGTTTTTTGAGTCATCGCTTGCAGGTCCAGCAAAGTCGTATCGTGCTGTGACGCAGTTGTTGCCGTTTGATTCGGAGAAGCTTGTTGCCGACATCAGCGAGTCAATCTTCATGTTCATTACATTACCATGAGATTGCGGGAGCGTGTTAGGATAATATTATTATTATAGTATTTATCTTTATTATTATTATTTACCATAAATATTATTGTAGTGACTTACTGACTAAGTCACCGTAGCCTATATATTTGTACACTCCATTCAGTTGAATCAATACACTACAATTACTTTTACCATTATTCTATCAGCAACAATTGAAAATTTTTAATTTGTGAAAGAAGAAGACTGCTTTTCAAGTGCGTACATAATCAGCTGAGAGATGTTTTTCAATGTTTAAATTATTGAAAATCCTCTAATTTTTTTATTATTATTATTGAATCACAAGAAAGATAGAATGATTTGTCTATTTTAGGTGTTAAGAAGGATATGTTGAACAATATTGTTCTTGAAACTATTATTGATGATTTTGGATCTAGAAATGCATAAAGGTATTTTTTTTCACGATTAGCTTGTTATTTGATGATTTTGCCACAACCCGGTAGGACCTACAGTAGCTTATTATTTGCTTAGTGCTACGATTAGCTTGAAAATTTTCCTGACCGATAGGTGTTTCACAATCTATTAATGTCGAGTACCAGCAGGTGCAGCTCTACTCGGTAGGACGGGGTGCGGCCGACCTCCTAAAATAAAAACATGTAAAATAAATATATTCATATATACTGCAGGTGCTCTTCTGGCTTCTCAACACTCTACTGCAATCTCCAACAATGCAAGATTTATTCATTCAAAGGTTTTTTTGCCTTCAATTTTCGAGAATGAAAAAGTTTTATGTGACACAATTTGGTGCAGCAACGCACCAAGTGCTGATTTATGTGGGAAAAAGCCGGGTTGTGGCTACTGTCAGGAAAATTTCAAGTGCTCTTATGCACTCGTATCAACTCAAGACGACGACGGGGGTTTCGGTGATGTCATCATTGATGACATCGATGAGAGTGCTGAAGACACCGAAACTTGATTTTATATATGTAAGAAATGTACAGAATATATGTACGTAAAGTAATATTATTTTGCTTCAAAGTAATATTTACTTCACATAATTTCTGTACACTTTTCTATTATGTGTCGACTATCTGTTCTGGGTTGTTATGTTTGGTTTAATGCCAACCGCTACTCGGTCACCGAAACTTTTGTGTCATGTTTATGCAGAGTCTGTCACACCAATATAATAAAGAATTTTCTTTTTTTTTTTTTCTTTCTGAGAAAGGAACTATTTACTTTTAGTCATTATAAATTACTTCTAGTTTAAATTACTTCTATGTCAAGCACTCACCGTAGAAAATCATGTCCAACAACGTATAAAAAGAGATGTCTCATCCTTAAAAACTTAGGTTGTGTGGTGTAGGAAATCCGAAAGAGATGTCTTATCCTTAAAAACTTAGATTGTGTGGTGTAGGAAATCCGTCTCGAATGTGGTCAATTTTAACCAACTCCCCACTCAATTAAACTCAAGGGGTGGAAACAATATTCAGTTTGTATCTAAATTCTTGAAATTTGGTGCTAGAAAATGCCTAAGTGAAAACATCGTAACAAAAACGAATAAATATAGGTGTTTATTATAACAATGAAAGATATGCTCAAAATCTCAGTGATTGCATGTCAAAGAAGAATAGTCACCCTTTCCTTGAAGAAGAAAATATTGATTACAGGGATGCGAATTTTTTTATTTCTTTACATTACTATATTTCCTTATGTCTTTAGTTTTCACAAGGTACTGGGTGTAAGAAAATTATGTCTTGGCTTTTATTGTGCGAGATTAATTTCCTTTCCCGTAATAGTGGTCTTACAGGAAATTTGTTTTCCCTAGGAAATATGCTATTTATTATTATTGGTTATTTAAAAGGAGTTTTAATCCGATTAAAACTCTGCTTTGATGGACGGCCGAGATTAAAGCTAAAACCTAGATCATTCGGATTTCGGCCCTCTCTCCGCCTATAAATGTAATGCTTTACTCCATCATAAAGCATACGAAAGAAACCAACACTTAACGGTTGTAGGTAAGGAGAGAGATATCGGAATCCTCATCAAGGCGTGAAAGTCCATCATGGCAAAACGGAGACGTAGTCGAGTAACAATGGATGTAGGGAAATGATCTTGATGATTTCTTCCGATGTTCAGGTACTCTGAATCTATTGTTTAATTTACATGTGGTATCAGAGACAACCTATTATCCATGTTATTCGTTGTCCAGTGCTTGCATTGTAATTTAGCATCAATAGCTTCCGCTTTGTTTTGTTGAAAATCAAATTTGGAATTCCGGTCATCAACCCTGCATCCGTTTCTATCAATATGACACAGATCGTTGGTTTGGTTTGTTTCTATTTGTTTTGATTGGTGATAACAAATAGCTAGGTAAATATATTGCGATCATGTATATCTGGTTGTGTCTTTTATCAACAACCACCCACCTTTTCCAAACCTTCGATCCAGTGGGCGTTTCATGTAATTAAATAAATAAATAATTAGGGTTGTACACCGTAATATTCCATTATGCTTTTGTGATTATCTGTTCTTTCCGGCGGCAAGTCAGTAGATTGACTACTTAGGGTATTGTGCTATTAATCTGTCATTATTATTTTTATTTCAAGCCTTAATATTGTTCAGTGCTTGATTCACGTGAACGTAAAGTGCTATTAAGGTGAAGTATATTAAGGTTTATTTATTTATGTATTTTAAGGATTAAAAAAAAAAAAATTTATTGATAAAGCGGCGGCTGCAACAAAGAATTAGGGTTTAATGAAATATTTGTTTACCTGCTTACCCCTGTGCATTAAAAACAAAAAAAAAAAAAAATAATAAATTAATGCAATTACGTTGCTGCCGCATTAATTGAGTGGTGTACGTAGCAAATAACGTTTACTTGTTTTATTTTATTTTATTATTTTTATTTTATTTTATTTTTTAATTTACTGTCAAAAAAATAATAATAATAATAATTGTCGGCAGAAATAATTCACTAAAGAAATAGTAAGTATATCCTTTTGGGTCAACCTATTTGTATTATTTTGTGCGAATCAGTTATGCCGTATGATTATCGCATTAACAATTAGCAATTATGTTCCTAAACAAAGGTATGATTAAATGAGTTTATTATTTAATTATCCAATAAAGTCATGAGTATGCATTATTTGTAATGTATACATAAGTGGAGTCTATTCGAACATACCTTATATGCTATACAAAATGAAATTATTTTGTGTGATAATTGATGATATTTGATACATATTAACTTACCCACAACACGAGTAAAGTGTGTGATGATTGATTAATAGTATTAATCTTCCGTTTGTGTTATTAGTGAGTTCTCTTCTTTTTATATATTATGAAGACTATAATGCATTTGTATCATATAATATAATATAATATAATATAGTGAAACATTTAGTAGGTGATAAATAGTGACACATAAAGAAATTAGTCACATAAAGCCAATCAATTGGTATATTGGTCCCTCCTTATATAAATGATCTTTTAGTACATTAAGTGATAAACAATATGTGATTAATGCTATTGGTTCTTTTTATAATAGCAGTTCATTTCTGCTTTTACTTTCTATTTGTGTACTTAGTGTGTACATACTTTTGTGATGACTTTGAAGGTCTATTAATTCTTTTGAATATTAGTTGTCTCATATTGTGTGTTAAATCATTTATTGTTGATGATTAAGTTATGACATCCGAATCTACAAAGTCAAATATTGATAAAGTGACTAAATATCATTAAAGTGCAAAATTACATATTTTGTTGATATTTGGTTCATATAAAAGTTGTGACATATCATAAAATTTTGGCCTTTAAATTATTGACTTTTGCAAAGATTAGAAATATGTCATTATAGTCGTGTCAAGTTTAGAATATTGCCACAACAGCTCAAATTCTTGACATACTATTCATATTATGTTTAGTGATTAGATCATGACATATTTATTTTGCAAGTCTAGTAAGGCAATTTATATGCATACTTGAATCATATTTAAGTATTACATTGCACATGTTTATGTCAACATAAGATTTAGTTGACCTATGTATGATTGTCAATGTTTTGAGTGTCAATGGCGTCAAATGTTGGGTGTAGCCACAGCAGCCTGACATTATGATGAATTAATGTTTTGATCACATTATGTGAAGTGGTTGAAATTTATTGATATTCAGTTGAATTGACAAATGGTTCAAATTAAGGGATATGTCAATTTAAGGAATAAATTGGTTTAGACCCTAGTTTGGTTGGTATTAGCTACTTCTATATTGTATTATGTTGTTAGCTTTTAAGTGTAGCCACATAAGTTCAAATGATTGGCAAAGGGGACCTCTTAATTTGTTCAAAACTCTAGATAATAACATGGATTCTGGGATTTTGATTGATGATTATAAAATTTATCTTGATGCTCTCTTTGTTGAAAATCATCTTACCATCACAACAAAAAGATATATTGAGTGTATATTACGAAGGTCAAGGATATCCACAGATACATTGTTCGTCTTCTTTACAAAAATATCACTCAATTATGTGTGAGTATCACGACATTATGTGTAGAATTTATGGTGACTACCCACAAGAGCACCTTATTTTCTTGTGTATACTCTACTCTTATGCAAGTGTTGTTTAACTTAGCCTCATTAAATATTTTATATCTCAATTTAGCCACAAGAAGTACCCAGCTTCTTGAAATAATGCATACATACATTTGTGGACCTTTGATGCTCCCACATTTGGAGGAGAAAAGTATTGTATCACCACTATCGATGATTATTCATGTTATTGTTATCTATACTTGTTGCATGACAAATCTTAATCTGTGGACACTTTACAAATGTTCATAACTGAAGTCTAGAGGCAATAAGATAGAAAGGTGAAAATCATAAGGTTGGATAAAGGTGGTGAATTTTATGGAAGGTATGACAAAACAGGTTAACATCCTGGACCTTTTGCAAAAATTCTCCAAAAGCTGGAATTATTGCTCAATACACAACGCCTGGATCTCCATGGCGGAATGGTGTAGGAGAAAGGCAGAATCGTACGTATATGGAAATGGTTAGATCTATGAGTCATGCTTACTTGCCTATATGACTGTGGATGGATGCCTTAAGCACAGCTGCTTATATTTCAAATAGGGTTCCTAGTAAAGCAGTTCCAGAGACACCTTTTGAACTGTGGAAATAGTGGAAACCTAATTTGAAACATCTCTAAATATGGGGTTGTCCAGCTGAGGCTAGAATTCACAATCCACAAGTAAAGAAATTGGATTTAGAACAATTAGTGGTTACTTCAAGGTTACCCAGAAAAATCCAAAGGATATAGGCTTTATTGTCCTAACCATATTACGAGAATTGTTGAAACCGGTAATGCTATATTCTACAAGAATGGCGAAATCTGTGAGAGTGATAAAACTCGTGATGTGATCATAAAGGAAATAAGGGTACCCGTCCCGTTAACCCTATTTCGAAAAGTATTGGGAATCTCTCCATTGTTGAACCGCCGAACAATGAAGAAAATACAATAAATGATCAACAACTCCATGTTGAGATTATCGCCAATGAGAATATAGATGAAGCACCACAGACTATAATTAAGAAAATCTGCTAATCCTGATGATTATATGCTTTATCAAGTAGAATATGAAGAAGGGACAAGTAAAGATCCGGTTTTGTTTTCACAAGCCATTAAGGATGTTAATTCTAGTAAGTGGATTGATGCCATGAAAGATGAATTGAAATCTATGGATGAAAATCAAGTATGGGAAGTTGTTCAATTACCTTCAGGACACAAACCAGTTGGCTATAAATGGGTCTTCAAGACTAAGCACGGCTGTAATGATAATATTGAATGATATAAAGCCTGACTTGTTGCCAAACGTTTCAATCAGTAAAAAGCATTGATTATAAAGAGACATTTCCCTTGTGTCCAGGATAGACTCTTTTAGAATTATCATGGAACTAGTAACTCATTATGATCTCGAGTTACAACATGTGGATGTGAAAACAGCCTTTCTGGATGTAGACTCGAAAGAAAAAGTCTATATGCGTCAGCCTAAAGAATTCATTGTTGACGGTCAGGAAGACATGGTCTGCAAGCTTAAGAAATCAATATATGGACTGAAACAAGCTTCGTGGCAATGGTACTTAAAGTTTCATGAAACCATTAGTGTTTTCGGTTTCAATGAGAACACAATCGACCCTTGCATAAACCTCAAGATCAGTGGGAGTAAGTTCATATTTTTGATTTTGTATGTTGATGATATATTATTAGCCAGCAGTGATCTTGGTTTATTACATGAAGCCAAGGCCTATCTCTTCATGAACTTTGAAATGACAAACTTAGGCGAGGCTTCCTAAGTGTTTGGGATAGAAATATTCCGTGACAGGGCACTTAATGTTTTGGGATTGTCTCGAACAACCTATATTGATAAAGTTCTGGAGAGATTTGGCATGATGACATGTTCTTCTAGTATTGTTCCAATATTGTTCTGCAGAATGAGTTGGAACGTAAAGAAATGGAAAAACATTCTTATGGTTCTCTTGTATTTACAGTATGTACAGGTTCATACGAGACCTAACATTAGTCATGTTCTTGGCATGATGGGTACATTTCAAAGCAATCCAGGGTAGTCGCATTGGAAAGTTTCTAAGAAAGCACTGAGATACTTAAAGGAACATGAATTACATGCTCACATACTGAAAGTCAGGACACCCACAGGTGACTGGTTATTCAGACTCGGATTTTGGAGGATGAACTGATACCGGACATTATACTCTTGGCTACGTGTATCTTACAAACGGAGGTGCCGTATCACGGAAAAGCCGAAGTCATAGTTGACTAACTCATCCACCATGAAAGCGAGTACGTGGCATGTTATGAGGCAATCTAGGGGACATGGATCCTCTAAGCATGACATGATATCTAAGGGACCAAAACACATGGACCTTAAATATCAATTACTGAAGCAAGATGTTAGAAGATAATTGTTTGTCTTTAAACACAAATTGACAAATCTTATGGTTGCAGACATATTTACGAAATGACTACCCCAAGACATAACAGAGAGACACTGAAGAATGAGTCTTGAGTATAGCTCCTAATTATCATGTTCTGCTATTTATTTTGTACTTATGTTTGACATATGTTGAGCTCTTAATGTTAATCTTCTACATTCATTATTGTTTTCTGTTTTCCATTGTGTACACCTTAAGAATGGATTTATTAAAACAGAAATTGTCTCTTGCAAAGACATAATGGGACCGTTTATGTAATCTCCGCTTATGGTCTAGTTATGACGGCTGTCAATGTTGTGGTACATAGAAGGGAGCATGTTGCAGAATGATGTGTAACCGCTATGACTCCCATTGATAGCTAGATTAATGATGACACTTACGCTAACCGACTAAAGAAATTGTTTAGCATATAACGCGCGTCTTATGATCCTTACAAGGAAAACATTGATGAAATGTTCCTATCGACCAAGTGGGAGAATGTAAGAAAATTATGTCTTGGCTTTTATTGTGCCAGATTAATTTCCTTTCCCGTAATAGTGGTCTTACAGGAAATTTGTTTTCCCTAGGAAATATGCTATTTATTATTATTGGTTATTTAAAAGGAGTTTTAATCCGATTAAAACTCTGCTTTGATGGACGGCCGAGATTAAAGCTAAAACCTAGATCATTCGGATTTCGGCCCTCTCTCCGCCTATAAATGTAATGCTTTACTCCATCATAAAGCATACGAAAGAAACCAACACATAACGGTTGTAGGTAAGGAGAGAGATATCGGAATCCTCATCAAGGCGTGAAAGTCATCATGGCAAAACGGAGACGTAGTCGAGTAACAATGGATGTAGGGAAACGATCTTGATGATTTCTTCCGCTATACAGGTACTCTGAAACTATTGTTTAATTTACACTGGGTGTCGTACACTTTCGTTTTTCTGAAACTCAGACAACATCGAAGTCTGAGATATAGCCCTTAACGACAATAATACAAAATATATAAGTATCAATGGAGAAAAAATATATCGAGACAAAAGTACCGGATTTAACATGATTTAATTTGTCAACTGACATCGGTATGAACAGGGCATTTTTTGGCTTGTTCATACCAAAAAACGCCCTGTTTATACCGATCGCCATATTAATTACCTGTATAAATCTTTCACATGGCTCACGAGGCAAGCACTTTAATGTGTTTAATTATCAATTGTTGACTTAAATTTCCTTGAAAAGGGGGTCCAACAGATGGCATCACATTGTTAATTCATTCCCTCACATGCAATACAGATCAATTTCGATACATCTACTTAAGAATTATACATAGAATGAATGGGTGTAAATGAAGGAGCACTCCGCAAAAATTGAGATAGGTAATTAAGGATGAAGGCTATAGAAGTTCTTCAAATGAATGGAGGAACTGGGGAAAAAAGTTATGCCAATAACTCATCACCTCAGGTACTTATTCTTTATGAGGAAATGCATATATATATATATATATATATATAGTAGTGATCGATGCACATTCGTAGTTGATGTATCATTATCTAAAGTATTTATTGTTTGCATCGCGGTTGATTGACAGCGTACGGCTATAACGAATGCAAAGCCGATAATAGAAGAAGCCATTAAAGATGTTTACTGCAGACTGTTTCCAAAAACCTTATGCATTTCAGACATGGGTTGTTCAAGTGGATCGAATACTTTGTATGCAATATCTGTGCTTATTGAGGCTGTTGACGGTGCACGTCGAAATTTAGGTCGTGAATCGCCCGAGTTTCTGATACACTTGAATGATCTTCCGACCAATGATTTCAACACGATTTTCAGATCCTTGCCCGGTTTTTATGAAGAATTGAAGGAACATCTGGGTGTCGTCGGGTTCGGATCGTGTTTCTTGACCGGAGTTCCCGGTTCATTCTATGAGAGGGTTTTTCCTGCCCAAAGTCTACACTTTGTTTACTCATCCTACTCACTACAGTTGTTAGATCATGTATGTATATATATATATTCCAAAACACAAAATAAAGAATTATATAATTTTTTTTTTTCCGATTCTAACCTTTGACTTTGAGGTATTTCTTTCATATATAGGCCCCTAAAGGAGTGGAGGGTAATAAGGGTAATATCTACTTATCATCTACAAGCCCTTCAAATGTGGTAGATGCATACTTGAAGCAATTCACAAGAGATTTCTCAGCATTTTTGAGATATCGTGCTGTGGAATTGATAGCTGGTGGATGCATGGTTCTTACGATATTAGGGAGAAGACTAGAAGATCCTGGTGCTTGGGATAGCCAAACTGTCTTGGGGCCTCTATCTAGGACCATCAACGATATGGTTAATGAGGTAGCACCGTTGAGAATTATTTTAAAACACAAATTAAGTCGTACCAAGCTATATGCATTAATTATATCATTGTATTTGCACTTTTTACACATATATAGTGTGAGTATATGGTGAAATAGCTAGGGTGGAACTTTAAGGATACGATGCATGTAACTCCGTATAACGCCACAAACACTGCGTACGCGTGACTTATTGAGCCATAATCATATACGGATCTAAATGGAAGCAAATTAAATGAGGTCCGCGGACCTCGTTAAAAGTAAGAATACTCTATATTTTATCTATAGAAAAATATTTCGAACCTCGTGAAAAAATTATTTACTTTGAAACTATTTACGGACCCCGTTGAATATAATTTCTGGATCCGCACCTGGACATAATGGATCCGGTTAACTACTTAATTAGAGCATATCGTCCTCGCTTGGTCTAAGAGTTAACAATTCCATTATGTCTCACACTTATATAAACGTGATGTTTCTCCCACGTTAGCAATTTAAGATATTGACATTGTTGTCTACGCCTTTGGTCATCTGCGCGCAGGGCATAATTGAAGAAGAGAAATTAGATTCGTTCAACCTTCCTATCTACCTCCCTTCACTACTAGAGCTAAAAGCTTTGGTTAATATGGAAGGATCTTTCACAATAAGCCGTGTGGGGCTCGATGATTTCAACTGGAATATTGTAGACGACGATGAACCTTCTTCTACTCCTGATTTATTAAAGTATGCTGGACTGAATGTAGCAAAGACTATACGAGCGGTATTTGAACCGTTGCTTGCTAGTCATTTTGGTGATCATGTGATGAATGATCTTTTTAGCAGATTTGCTATGAATGTGAGTGATTGCATGTCAAGGGAGAATATTAAAAACCATGTTATTACAATTTCCTTGAGGAAAATAGAATGATTATCCATTAATTTAGATGGTATGCATGCTATTATGGGTAATTAACCCTAACCTACTTGGGATGCCACTGTGATATGATATGAAGTTTGTGATTTCCATGTATTTTTATTTTTACTTTTTTCATTAGATTTGTATGCGTAAGTTATGTTATACTCTTCCCTTTTTTTTTTTTTTTTTAAATTATGAATTTCCTATGTTAGCGATTTGCCAATCTAATGTACTTCTAAGAGACTGGAAATTACCAAGGGTTCCCACATTATTTATTGTATTTTTCTATATTTACCATTATTTATTAAAGAGTGAGAGATTGAAAATATCATTGCATTAATCATATTCAAGGGATGTTATTGTCATTTTGATGTTAAGTCAAAACATTAACTACTCTCCTTAAATGTGTGTTTTT
The DNA here is from genome assembly GCA_036785695.1 of Gentiana straminea. Classification (NCBI taxonomy): domain Eukaryota; kingdom Viridiplantae; phylum Streptophyta; class Magnoliopsida; order Gentianales; family Gentianaceae; genus Gentiana; species Gentiana straminea. The sequence goes on along the minus strand of JAVUPR010000501.1, from coordinate 1,629,041 downwards.
ATTTAACTGTCGCACTTGTTAAAATCAAAAATTTCGTAGTTACATTTTCAAAGCATTATTTATTGTATTTGTCTATATCTACCAATATATATTAAAGGGTGAGAGATTGAAAATATCATAGCATTAATTATATTCAAGAGGTGTTATTGTCATTTTGATGTTAAGTCAAAACATTAACTACTCTCCTTAATATATGTGTTTTCGGCAACTATACAGTTAAATAGGAACGGATGGAGTAGATGATGAGTGTGCGTGTGAAGTTTAAGATTTAAAAAATAAAATAGCATTCGCTTAAATTTATGCTCCGATTAAAATCAAAGACATTAATTCCACGTGAATTGTATCCAATGACGGAGCCATAAAATGAAGCTATGGTATCCTACTTGTATTGTACACGAGGGGTCGGATGGGCAAGATTATGACGACTTGCTGGATTGAATTAGATTATACTACCTCCGTCCCAAAATGTAAGTCCTTTTAGGGTATGTCGCACATATTAAGAAAGTTGGTTAAATTAGTTATATGTCATTAATTTTGATGAAAAAGTCTAAAATAACCTTTGACTATTATTAATGTAGAGTAGTAAAAAATGGGTGAATAGATAATAAATGAGGGGTAAAAATAGAAAAATGTAATAAATGCTTCCTTGGTTATTTAAATGGACTTACATTATGGAATGAAAAAAAAAATTTAAAAAACTTATATTTTGAGACGGAGGTAGTATAAGTTCTTTTAATGTGGGACAAAAAATTGGATGGGTCCAGAAAAACATTTCAGTAGGTGCACAGTAATCTTCTTATAAGTATTTGTTTTTCAGCAGATGCATTTTTTTTCCAGCTATGCTTTTTTTTCGGTTCAGCAGGGTCCGTGAACCCCGTTGGATGTATGGGAGAGATAGATATGGAAATGTTAAATTTAACAAGAGAGTGTAAATTTATAAGCGTCCTCGCTTGGTCTAAGAGTTAACAATTTCATTATGTCTCACACTTATATAAACGTGATGTTTCTCCCACGTTAGCAATTTAAGATATTGACATTGTTGTCTACGCCTTTGGTCATCTGCGAACTTGTTTATTTTTTTGAAAAATAATCCTATCTGCCGGAAATAGCTGATTGAGCACCGGAATTTTTAAAAAACGCTTACGGCTGCCATATTGAATCCTACATGGCTATGGACCCCATTTTACTTTTAAAAAAAAAAGGATTTATCCTTCCAATTTCTCTCAATTTCAGGTAATACCTCTTAACAGTCTTCACGGGTAGACATACGTCAAATTTAATCCTTGCTTGCTTTGACGGAAATTTCTCCCAATTTCAGGTAATACCTCTTAACAATCTTCACGGGTAGACATACGTCAAATTTAATCCTTGCTTGCTTTGATAGAACCATAAAAGACAAGAAATGACTTAAAATATTATGTATGAATACCAATATGATACACAAACTCAGACTAATTTAGTCTAAATCTCAACATAAATTGGACATTACAAATTTGTATGTGATTACCTTGTAAACTTTGCATCCAATCTAGCTTGGCTATGGCTATGATCATCTCAATCCCAATCCCAATCCCAATCCCAACCAAGCAATCCATTGTCTTATGAAGAAGTCCAAAGATGACATTGATGCTCTTCACAAATTTAATCACGCTGCTAATCTTAATCACACTATTTTTATGCAATCTGGTAATTATGGAGCATCTCAGATCGGTCTTCAAGAGTTCAATTCATTCATATTACATTCAATCACAATATGAAAACAACAGCTCAAGAACAAAAATTTAGTGATTAACTTCCTTAAAATTCATGAAAATTACAATTCCATAAGAGCCCATTAACTACAGGTCTGCTATTTGAGGAACATAATAGATTTTTTTTGTAAAAATTCATTCCAAAGTTCGAGCCCCGCAGAAACTTTCAGAGCAAAAGCAACAACTATATATCCCATTAACATCACATTTTCTAAAGTCTACTAAAGATTCAGGTTCACATCTATTAATATGCAGACCATACAAATATCATCCCATGGTGTGCCAACTATAGACCATACCAATGTGGCAGCCTAGTGGCTGCCACGTAAGCGTTTATTTAAAGATTCCGTGCGTTTTTTAAAGATTCAAAAAAAATACAAGTTAGAGGACCATTTTCCTCATCGGAGTAGGAGCGGCATTTCCGACGGATAAAATCTATTTTTCAAAAAAAAAGAAATTACGTTCAACCTTCCTATCTACCTCCCTTCACTACTAGAGCTTAGAAGGACCATTTTCAACTGGAATATTGTAGACGACGATGAACCTTCTACTCCTGATTTATTAAAGTATGCTGGACTGAATGTAGCAAAGGCTATACGAGGCGGTATTTGAACCGTTGCTTGCTAGTCATTTTGGTGATCATGTGATGAATGATCTTTTTAGCAGATTTTCTATGAATGTGAGTGATTGCATGTCAAGGGAGAATATTAAAAACCATGTTATTACAATTTCCTTGAGGAAAATAGAATGATTATCCATTAATTTAGATGGTATGCTTCTATATTTACCATTATTTATTAAAGAGTGAGAGATTGAAAATATCATTGCATTAATCATATTCAAGGGATGTTATTGTCGTTTTGATGTTAAGTCAAAACATTAACTACTCTCCTTAAATGTGTGTTTTTATTTAAGCTGTCGCACTTGTTAAAATCAAAAATTTCGTAGTTACATTTTCAAAGCATTATTTATTGTATTTGTCTATATCTACCAATATATATTAAAGGGTGAGAGATTGAAAATATCATAGCATTAATTATATTCAAGAGGTGTTATTGTCGTTTTGATGTTAAGTCAAAACATTAACTACTCTCCTTAATATATGTGTTTTCGGCAACTATACAGTTAAATAGGAACGGATGGAGTAGATGATGAGTGTGCGTGTGAAGTTTAAGATTTAAAAAATAAAATAGCATTCGCTTAAATTTATGCTCCGATTAAAATCAAAGACATTAATTCCACGTGAATTGTATCCAATGACGGAGCCATAAAATGAAGCTATGGTATCCTACTGTATTGTACACGAGGGGTCAGATGGGCAAGATTATGACGACTTGCTGTATTGAATTAGATTATATAGGTTCTTTTAATGTGGGACAAAAAATTGGATGGGTCCAGAAAAATATTTCAGTAGGTGCATGGTAATTATTTTTATGAGTATTTGTTTTTCAGCGGATGCATAAATTTTTTCCAGCGTAAAATCTGTCTCCATTGAATACATGGGAAGGATAGATATCGAAATGTTAAATTTAACAAGAGAGTGTAAATTTATAAGCGCTCGGAACAACAATTGAACACACTTATGCCTCTCTGTTAAGGGTGATTTTATATGATTTATATCGTTATATTTTATAATGATTTCCTCCATATTCATATAATTTGCATAGAAATTAAGGGTTTAATCGAAGTATTGAGCAAATGAGTTTTAAAAGTATTAAAGTGCAAAACCGAGCTAATTACGTGGTTTTATTGGTGATTTTTGTATGGTTTTACACTTTGCACTTTTCTATCAACTTGCAGGTGCATTTGCATGGCAATGAATGAGCTTAAAGGATGTCCAACTGAAGATTAAGTGGAGAGAAAGATGCATATTGAACTTGGAGTGAAGATAAGGAAGCTTTGAAGAACTAGACGCGCGTTTATCTCCGTTCAGCTTGGACTGACGTCCAGAAGCATGGACCGGCGTCCACTGGAGCTACTCAATTCAGGAAAGCATGGTTTTTACCCAAACGGGCGTCCGTAAGAGTGGACTGGCGTCCAGGAGGAGAAGTTGGATCAGGATGTTCAGATTTTTAGTGAACGAGCGTTTGAAAATGTATAGGACGGGCGTTTGAGAAGACTCGGCCCGACTCGAAGATTTTTGACACTATGGACGGGCGTCCAGCCCTGTAGACGGGCGTCCAGCCACCGCCTTTGCTGAAACCGACCTAGTTTTCTATAAAAGCAGCCGCATTCTCAACCCTAATTATCATCATATCGACTGCAGCCGCCAGAGAACCCTAAATTCTGAGCAGAGGCAAGCTCGGTCGGCAGAGCCTTGTGCTCTGTCGACCGAGGTTAGTTAGGTTTTTTTATTTTATGTCGTTTCTTCTTGTTCGATTCATGAGGATGGCTTGAAGCTGATCAAACTTGGAGCAAGCATGTAAAACTTTTCAGCATCGTTTTTATTTCTTAATTACTTTGGATGATTTCGTGAGTTTTAATTAAGTTGTTTCTTTTCTATGATTTTCATGCTATGCAATTTAAATCGAGAGATGTTTTGCTATTGATGTTTGCCATATGATGAGAATCGGTGTAAACACTAGATCACCATAGGAAAGAATAGATCTTTTTTAACCTAAAAATACGAGAGTTGCTAGGTTAGAATATCTAGATTGTTAGATTGAGAAATCTTGCACCTTGGTTTGATAGCGTTAATCTTTAAGATCGAAAGATAAAAGATTGATAGGCGAACTTTTCTAAGAGATTAGGAGTTCATACCTTTGGTAGGTGAATCACAATTTTAGTTAAATCATCATAAGATAATCTAGAGAGGAAATTAAGGGTTGCGGGACGGTGGATCATTGCTTGTTCTATGTTTAATCGCTATAGTCATTATCATGCTTTTATGAGTTTTATTGTTTTTTCTCGTTTATAGTTTAGTTATGTTCGCAACGATCTTTCCCGCTTTGACCGACAATCCTTTCGTCAGCTTTATCTTTACGTTTTGTTATTTTAGGCTTTAATAATAATGGTATCAAACTTAGGAAAATTAATGAACTAGATACCCCGATTCTACGAGATCGACTCCGTATTAATCGCTATCTTCTACGATCCTACACTTTGTGGTATCTGGGATTTATAAATCTATTACTTGTTTATTTTGCTTAGATAAAATCCGTGACACTCCCCAAAAAATCACAAAGCTATGCCACCAATCAACCAAACCAAAATCTTTCACGTTTTCTAATTGTTTTTCTTAGAGTCACCACGAACGGAGACTTTCACAGTAGAATTTCCTGCCTTCCACACGATCACGAAACCTTTTTTTATTTATTTATTAAAGATAATTGATTTGAAGACAATTAAGCCAGCAAAAACAATTGGGCTCCAAATCGATCAGTGCCACAAGCCAGCAAAAATAATTGGGCTAGTGAAGACAAGCACATGCATCTAAAGTTTGTCAATGTGGTCCTTAGGATTTGAAGTATAATTTGAAAGAACTAAAAATAATAATAATAGTTTGCTCAAAAACAAAAACAAAAATTAATAGCCAACTAGCACGGCTCAAGTGATAATGATTTGAGAATTCCTAGCTAGGGAGGTCACCGGTTCGATTCTCCTATGATGCGTCTATTTGAAAGAGTTTTTGGTCAGACCTTACCCTGAATAAGAGTCGGACTCTGCAGCTACGACTCGAGCCGAACTTCGGATTAGTAGAACCAGTTTATTTCGGATACGTGGGCTCTAGGGGAAATTTTTTGGAGAAACAAATAGTAAATTCACACTTATTTACTTATTACTTTTTTTCCCAAAATTTTATTTATTACATTACTTTATTACAATTTTTTTATTCATTTTATTACAATTTTACTCATCAATCATTTCTTTATCATGCAGAAAGGAAAAAAAATTCTCAAATCTCGTCAATATTTCACTGCTAATCGAAATAAATAATGTCAACATACATTATAGATTCTATTTACTCCATTCGTTCCAAAATAACTGAGGCAGTTGTCAAAAGGTTTTGTTCCAAAATAAAATCCAGGGGGTCATCGAAGTCTAAAACATCATTTTTTATCGACAAAATAACACTTTTAACAACAAAACTATATCGTTTTAATACTTAAAAAAAATCGGATCTGAGTGGGGTCACGTGACCCCACCCTACAACATGTGCCTCCGCCACAGATTGCATCCTTAAAGTCACAGTACTAAATCAAATTCTTAATTCAGTGTGGTTTTCGCAACTGTCTCAGATATTTCGGAACGTAGTTTTTATATAAGATAGCACATAATTTTTATTTTTTTTTTTTTTTTTGAGAAAAGACAACTCATTTTTTATGTTACGTAAGAAATAAAAACGGGTTTTACAACAGAAATGAGAAATAATAGAAAAATACATTTGATTGATACATTTGGACAATTAACGACTTACCTTTTCTAACTTAGTTACCATTGTGGGGAAGAGAATGAGAAAAATATACATGTAATTTTGTTCAAATATGGAAATAAAAGGGAAGAAACACTTACGGGTCAACGAAACGTCAATCAATGGTGAACTCTCTTCCGATCATCTCTCGTTCATAAACAAAACATTTTTTTTATTTGCATCCTCGACCTACTGCACTCTTGCTGTTTCTAGAAAATGATTTCGTACTCTTTTTTACATCTTTAAAGAGGGAAAAAAAAATGACTAATTCTAAGTTCATAACAAAATAGATGTAGTAAAAAGTCTCAAAACATCTTATACGATTGATTATGGTGTAAGACTCATTAATATACAAAGAAAGCGACTGTAACGCCCGTTCCCGAATACCAAGTCCTTACGTACCGGAAAAAAACGCTCGGCACGTTTAACATTAATTACATATAACATTATACGTAACCCTCACATCATCGTATCATAAGTAAAGCGTCGCGGAAGATAAAAAGACTCGGGACATATAAGCCAAGATATAAAACGAGTTATAATGTTGCCCAACTAAAAGGTAGAAACGATATGTATTACAACAATGAAACCAAATCTTGCAACACACGAAGTCTACAACTTAAAGGAACTTATCTTACATCATATGTCTTACACAAAAGTCAAATAAAATTACAACACGTCAACAAAAAAAAATACAGGGTCGTTACAGTACATAAGTAGAAGTAAAAGCATGATATAAAACTCCAATCAGGCATAGCTCAAACATTCTCCTCGTCATCATATATAAGATTATCCTGCACATCTTCTCAGGAAGAGAAACGTACAGACATGCAAAGGAGGTAAGTACATAGCGTACTTAGCAAGAGGTAAAAACTCTTGAACAATTAGGTTTTATAATGAAAGGAAAGTAGTACATTATTAATTAGATTATATTTATGTACCTAACTCAAACTCTAGAGTTCACTTAATTCTCATAACATGTTGTGAGATTCCTATTTTGTTCCTTACTTAGCTTATCTTTATTACATCAAGTATTCAAGTGCACTACGCACAATGTTGCTCACCGTGGAAGCTTCAAGTGCAACCTACTAGCGATACATACACTAGCAGCAACGGGCTGGTCCCGATAGTATGTGTTTTCGGCGGAGTCCCTTCACTCTTAACGACCGTCTTAAGAATCAGTGAAGATATTCACTTATATCTAACCACACCACACATCACGATATAGTAGTGTGTCTTACCAAAAATAACATTGAAGTTTAGGCTTTTAACTACACAAGTATGTATGTTATTAATCATTAACTAGCCACCTAATTGATTTCAAGTAAATGCTCACTTAACATCCTACTCCCTTGTTTTAGATCACTAGACTTTATCATAATCCTAGCACATACACCGCCAATGATGAGTTCTAACTCACCAAAGCATAAGGCCAAGACTAAACTTCCAACAGTCCCGAACTTCAACTCTTAAAAGAATTCATTCGGTGTCGGAACCAAACACATTAAAAGCTTATTCTGGGCTTCGTTATCTTCATTTACTTTGTTTATATTAGTATAATAAGGTTAGGAACCATTTCCAACTTTCTACGCTCGAAATAAACTCCCAGCATCAACTTTTTATTTTTTTATTATTTAATTGTTTATTATTATTATTATTATTATTTGTCGAAAATGGGGATTTAAGGGACTAAATTCCATATTACCCTTTAAATGACAAATTACATCAACATAATGAAATGTGTAGAATATATAAGAATATTGTGTCGCTCTTTCTAAAAAGAATATTGTGTCACATAGTTCCCTATTTGCATCCAGATTTATATATGGATACTAAATTTTTTTTTTCTGTTGTCTTCAATGTCCAAATACTTTACTCTGATTTTTAGGATAATAGTTCCATAAGATTTCATATTATTATTATTATTATTGAGAATCGTTGCCTTATTTAAATTGCAATTAACAGTGTTTTCCTCGAAAATGTGTAGCACGTTTTTTTGGTAATAATTCTACTACGCGCATCAGGCGGTCCACATTTCTTTGTCAAATTTAACATAGCCATGAAAATTTTCTTTTCAAAATGGGTATAAATTAATTAAGTTGTACTATATATACATACAACCTCTATATATTACACATATATAAATTGATAATATAATTGAGATCAAAACAGTACGTGAAGCATGGAGGCTATAAGAGTTCTTCATATGAATGGAGGTACTGGGGAAGATAGTTATGCCAATAACTCTTCACTTCAGGTACTTTAAATCATATATATATATATATATATATATATATATATATATATATATATATATATATTATACAAATACACTTTAACAATTCTTAGTAGTCTAAAATATTTATTGTTTGCCTGGCTTTATTTGACAGCGTAAGGCTATTACTATTGCAAAGCCAATAATAGAAGAAGCCATTAAAGATGTTTACTGCAGACTACTTCCAAAAACCTTATGCATTTCAGACATGGGTTGTTCAAGTGGACCGAATACTTTCTATGCAACTTCTCTGTTCATTAAGGCTGTTGACGGTGCCCGTCTAACTTTAGGCCGCGAATCGCCCGAGTTTCTGATACACTTGAATGATCTTCCGAGCAACGATTTTAACACGGTTTTCAGATCCTTGCCCGGGTTTCATGAAGATCTGGGTTCCGGGTTCGGATCTTGTTTCTTAGGTGGAGTTCCTGGTTCATTCTATGAGAGGCTTCTTCCTTCTCAAAGTTTACACTTTGTTCACTCATCTTACTCACTGCATATGTTGTCTCATGTAAGTATTCTTTCAAAATTTCATGTATCTAGCTAGGATGCACGGATACGGATATGCGGATACAGGATACGCGAATACGGGATATATAGATACGGGATTTTCGTAAAATATAGGATACGGATATGGGGTGTATTTGTAAATAAAGAAAATAAAAGGACTAAACTGTAAATAATTAAAATGCGAGGACAAAACTGTAAATATAAATACCCAAGAGTCCATATAGAGAATAACAGAGAAGATGGAAAGAAAAGTTACAATTCTTGGGACGGAGGAATTTTGGGACTTTGAAAGAGCACAGAACTTAATCTTCACGACATTATGAAAACAAAAATGAAAAAAATATCAACTTTTCTCGTTGTAGCCGTATCCGAAGACGGATACGCGTATCTTATTAGAATTCGCGTATCCGAAATGCCGTATCCGAAGTTTTCAAAACTACAAATCAGCCCAATTCGTATCCCATCGCGTATCCGGCGTATCCTTGACGTATCCGTATCCGCGGCATATCGGATACGCGATACGTCGGAAAACCCACGTATCCATGCATCATAGGTATCTGGTTATAGGTGGCATTATAGGTGCATAAAATATAGTATTTTTTTGAATTCTAATAAGCATTTGAGGTATTTTACTTCCTAGGCCCCTAAAGGAGCAGAGGGTAACAAGGGTAACATCTACATATCATCTACAAGTCCCTCAAATGTTGCAGATGCATACCTAAAGCAATTCACAAAGGATTTTACGGCATTTTTAAGATGTCGTGCTGTGGAATTAGTAGCCGGTGGGTGCGTGGTTCTTACAATGTTAGGGAGGATACTAGAAGATCCCGGTTCTTTGGAGAGTCAAGGCATCATGAGGCCTCTATCTAAGACCATCAACGATATGGTTAATGAGGTGTTATATATCTTCGTCCCGTTCTATCATATTATCTTTCTGTAAAGTCCCACGTATGTAAACTAATAGCATGCACATCACCGTATAAATGTGAGACATATAAATGTCTTGTCAACTCGGGTTAGCCATTTTAGACCAAACAAGGACGACGGTCTAAGCAGTTGACCAGGTCATTTATGACTCATTTAGCGCCATAAGGCCCGGGATCTGGAGGCGTTACAGAATGGTTTTCAGAGCCGACTATCAGAAGGACCAAAGTGTCACACCGTGAGAGACGGTGGCGGCCACCTCTAGACTCCTCCGGTAGGGACGAGACTGGGACTAGTCCTGGCCAAATCGTGGCGAGGACGTCAGTCCCTTATAAAGGGGGAGAATTTAAAGTCCACATCCGTAAAGTAATAGCTTGTTCACCCATATATAAGTGTCAGACATAAAAGTCATGTCAGCCCGGGTTAGCCCTTTTAGACCAAGCGATAACGATGGTCTAAGAAGTTGACCGGATCATTTTATTACTCATTTAGCGCTACGTACCAGGCTCGGATTCGCCTTACGATAAAGTTAATTAATGGGACCTAAGTTTCTTTGCAGGGCTTAATTGAGGAAGAGAAGTTAGATTCGTTCAATATCCCTATCTACTACCCTTCACTACACGAGTTAAAATCTTTGATCGAAGTGGAAGGATCTTTCATAATTAGCCGCATGGGGTTAGCTGATGTCCATTGGAATGTGGATGACATTGAACTTTCTACACCTGATCTATTGAAGAATGCTGGATTGAATGTAGCAAAGACTCTTCGAGCAGCAAGTGAACCTTTGCTAGCTAGCCATTTTGGTGAACATGTGACAAGTGAGTTGTTTAGTAGATATGCAGAGAATCTCAGTGATTGCATGTCAAAAGAGAAGACTATGTACCATAATATTACTATTTCCTTGAAGAAAATAGATTGAAGTCTGTATTCATCATCAAATTCAAAATTTGTATTTCATATATATATATACTAGTGGGAAAACCCGTGCGATGCACGGAACGCTGTAAAATTTGTATATGATATATAGTTTGAGACATGTGAATGTTATCCAACAATATTTATTAAAAAAAATGCAACAATGTGAAGAACACAATTCAGGACATTCAGAAATCATTGAGTGGAAAAATGCACATTACTCATCACTACAGATCTCCTCTTACATAAACAACAACTATCGAACAAACAGTCTACGAAGATCGATTACTCCTTATGAACAATAAAATCAACCCCCGTTATAAGCTTGTTTAAAATATTCTTTTAGTGAATTTATCTTCGAAGGAATACGTACTCCCATATTTCTCTTTAGGTCAGGCTATCAGGACATCTCATGTCCTGATAACTTCGCATTATACTCCTCTTAGTATAAGTTTTATTACATCCTCATTATGCGCAAAAATCATCTATAGATTATTTGCAAAAGGGCTCGAAATTTCTTTTTAACATTTCAATCAATGGTGGATAAGCAAGAGGAAGTCGGAGGGGAAAAGAAGAAAATGATGAACAACTTGAAATCTAGTGGAAACTTCACAATAAATTGCTAATTGACAATGCCAATATCCGGATTGTCGCACTATGCTAAATACGTACGGAAGATAAATTATTTAGAAAAACAAACAGAAGTGATAATAATATCCTAAATGCACTTATGCTAATGACCCTGTATATATCATGCAACAACATTTCCTTTCAGAAGCAAAGAAACATATAAGAAATGAAAGTACCATCTCCAATAGGCTGCTCATCCCACGCGAGGATGGGCAATATGGGAAGTGTACTTCCAACATACATCATTTCAGCGGACTGTTTAGCTTCCTCCACAATAAGATCATCGATTCTAACGCTTTTAAGTCGTCCCTGCTCGACCGATTTAGGAGCGAGTTCAAGTAGCCAAACGCCCTGAAAGACACAAAATTTAACCTTAGAATTTTCAAAATTCAGCATAGCCGCCAAAGAGGGATGGGATTATTACACTTTTCAATAAGCTGAAACGTACTGGACTAAAGCTTGAAACTAAAAAGGATGCATAAACCAATACCGTAAAGTCCTTATAATTTTCTCAACTTTGATGCAGCTGCAAGCTGAATAAGAAGTCTTCTGAGTGTCGAATGAGAAAAAGGGGATGTAATCTTCCCCTTTGATGCCGATCTTTGAAACCGATGTAAATGGACATCCAACTCATGAGGTGTCGTGACACAAAACAATCGTATAATGTACATGTTAAACACTTGTAATCACAATAATTATTTCATATCGAAATGAAGAATCAAGAGCCTTAACAATGAGACATGGCAGCTTTTCAATATAATCAAGCATTCTCGGTAAGTATCATCTAAAAGTAGAAGAGGGAAAAATGTGAGCTTTCGGGAAAACATACCTTCGGATCAACCGTTCATGTGTATGTACCTTCATCTCCCAAACAACGTGGCATACGAAAAGCAAGAGCGAAAGGATGAAGCAAAATGAACTTATTGGCTCATCAACACCATCACGTACACCGTACATTTAGAAAACTCGATATACAAACAGATCATGGAAACAACATGATAAATAAAGAAAATTTTGAAAGCTAGATGATAAGCTTAATGTCATTTAATGGAGCTTAATGAGACAAAATGAAACGCGAAATGATAAAATGGCAAGGAAAGTATACCGAATTTCGATTAGGCGACACGGTGGATAAGTACAATTGATGCCGTTGCATGTGATTCAATCGAATTTCTGAAGAGAGAAAGAGGAAAAGAAAAAAAAACAATTTCAAATAAAACTGAATCAAAGAAACAAAGAAACAACATTTTAAGTAGAAACAATTCTCACCATGCCGATAGTGAGAATATCAAAGTTAACGGGGCAAAGATATTCGAGAAATATCACACTACTCCACTCCAAATCGACAGTTTAATATCAATGACAAATGACAAGAAAGAAAAAAACACGGACAAAAAAAATCCAAAGCAAGTGACGAACATTCATCTTAATGGTCCAGGTTGAAGAGTTCTAGTGTGGATTGAATATAACCTACCCACCATCATATAATCTTCAATTGAATACAAACACAAAAGCATCATTTGAATTAAAAAATAACACAATGCCTCATTTACATACAAACGCTAGTTACCAAACTTTCTGATGACAATGCATTTTAAAAATACGAAAGTACAACCATGCATATCAGAAATAGCAATCCTGATTTGACAAATGTTTAACATTACTGGATTACCCATCATTATCATTAAAATTGAAAAGTACAACCAAACGAATCCATTGAAGTTGTGAGGAAGTACAATACCACCTCTTAGTGCATAACATTCTAATTAAATTTGTTTTCACGGGTTTTCACTACACCTTTGGCCTTGCATCTTTTGCACTAAAAGAATCCAATTTGAAATTTCAAAACTCCAAAGCTAGGTTGAAGACATTATTTGATCCGCAAAAAATTAAGAATGCCTCATTTGCGAGCGCTAGTAATCATAAGTGTACATATTTCCTTAAACTTAACCACCATATTGGCGAGAAAACATAGTCCAAAAAGCAGAAATGATGTAGGACGACTGAAAAAAGCTTACTCATAGTAGATATGATAGAGTACAATGTCTTGGTCCTTCCAAAGCAGCAGCAAAAATGGCTTGCATCCTAACGTTTACAAATGATGAAACAAATAAGAATTTGATAACATCATGATAGAATATCATGTAAAAAACAAACAAATTTTGTAATATTATATTCATGGAGAAAGAAAACACATCATAAGAAGATTAATATCCTACCCATAAAAAAATAAAAGATGAAAGATCGAAACCTGCGTACACATTGCTATGAAACAACAACCTTTAAAGTGCATAAATTATACATAAAAATAATAGAACTTTACTTGCTCACATACAATGGTTCTCTTGTCGATTCGGAGACACATTTGATAAGTACAATTGATGCCATTGTATGCGATAAAATCGAATTTCCAGCCCCAAAAAAAAAAAAAAAAAAAAAAAAAAAAAAACCAAAACCAAATTCAAATGAAACTGAATCAATACCAAGACAAAGCCCCATCTGATTTCCTGTCCACCTATATCTCATGATTCTCAAAGCCCCATCGGATTTCCTGTCCACCTATATCTCATGATTCTCATCTGATTTTCATTGCATTGAGGTGGAGGCTATTAAATCGGGAGTTGCGTAAAATTAAAATTTGCGAAAATGATATGGCGTGGGAGGATATAAAAGTTTTCTTTCCGAGAACCGAGTGAGGAAGTTATTGGAGAGGAGGAGAATCGTCGGAATGGTAAGTTTTTGGGCGGTTAATTTAGCGTAATCGTGAGAGTCTTGTCCAAAAAAGGTGGGAAAACAATCCCGGTTATGCGGTTTGTTTGGGGAGAAGTTGGAAGAGCGGGAGTGGAGGTGGAGCACGTCCGTGTGAAATGCGTATTGAATTGCCGGATGAGGGTTTTTTCTTTTCTTATTTTCTTTTTCTTTTCCTTTTAACCGGGTCATGGAGCGGGTCAATTGACAAAATAGGGTCAATTGACGGTTTTTTACTTGAAAATATATATATAGATAGATATAGATATATATATATATATATATATATATATATATATATATATATATATATATATATATATAGTTAGTTAGAGGACAAACAATGTAATAATGAATAAGATAAGGATTATTTCTGTAATAAGAAGAAAATATAAGAGTAATGATAGAGGCACAACAAAAATTACACAACGGATGCCACAACATGATCATTCACCTTGATTTTGATGGGTCCACATCATAATCAATTAACACTCATCAAAATCAAGGGTGGATGATCATGTTATGGCATCCGTTGTGTAATTTTTGTTGTGTCTCTATCATTACTCAAAATATAATGGACCAAAAGCAACGTATTTAATTATTGGTCGGTTGGCTGCTGTGCCGACATCCCGGCAGTTGTTAGGGCAGCCCTAATGAGACTTGTGTAGAGAGTTTTTTTTCCTATTTTTGTCAGAGTAGAAGATTTCTATTTTGAAAAGTAAAATAATAGGAAGAAAAGAGAGAGATTTTTTTGGAGATTCTCTACTCCATTATCTAGTTCTAGATAATGGCAGAGAGAGTCTTCTACTATTGCTCCCCCCCCCCCCACCACCCCCCTCTCCTCCTCTGTTGTTCGCCCTCTTCTTCCCACCCCTCCATATATCATCTTAGTTATCTCCATATTATTTCTTCAATTCTTTTGTTTGAAATCGCTTTCACCATTTTTACTGATTTTTTTCTTCTTTTTGGCAAGAGAGTTGGGATGGATTTATTTGTTTTATTTTCTGTTGATGAAAATAAAATTGTTGCAAGAAAAGCATTCGCATTTCATACTCTCATCTTTGGAACCCTCAGATCTGCATAGTGTCACAGTAAGTTGTTTGTGGTGCCCCCTTTAAGGGTCTCGTCCTGAGAAACTACAAGCATATAAACTGGCAAAATTAGGATTTTAGTCCTCTAACTTGGCGTATTTTGGATTTTAGTCCTGCTTCTGCTCCGGTGAGGAAAATGGTCCTCTAAGTTTTTTTTTTTTTTGATTTTAGTCCTATCCGCCGGAAATAGGCGATTGGGCACCGCACCGAATTTTTAAAAATAGTCCTCTAACTAGGCTGCCACGTAAGCGTTTTTTAAAGATTCCGGTGCCCAATCAGCTATTTCCGGCGGATAGGACTAAAATCCAAAAAAAAGGCCAACTTAGAGGACCATTTTCCTCACCGAAGCAAAAACATGACTAAAATCCAAAATAGACCAAGTTAGAAGACTAAAATCCTAATTTTGCCCATATAAACTAGTAGGCTAAAAACTCACTCTGCCGCTGTAAAAAGATTCTCGTGGTCTGTAATAAACGCAAGCAAAGCCTGGAGGATAAGAATAAACAAAGACAATGAGACAATTATAACAAGATAGTAAAATAAATAAATAGTTAATAATTTCCAAGAAAAAAAAAAGAAGAAGAAGAAGCATTTATTTCGAATGGCATGTTTAGAAGTTCATAGTATGTGCGTACGCGATCAAGGCTCAATTGTACAGCTTCGCTGTCAATTGAAGGTAAATCAATTGACAACAATGCAGATAAAATAAGAACATGTTATTTTTACCGTAAAATAAACAATAAAGATAAAAACTACTAGACACGTCGTTAAATCGTCAACATACACTTGTGTTGTTAAATTGCTTTCAGAAGAAAATCAGGGAGCTCAAATTTAGATTAAAGAAAATAAATTTAAAGAAGGGTATAAGCATTCGCATTCGCATTTCTTTCCGATTTCATGCTAAAGAAAAAAAGTATTCCTCACTCCTCTCAGATGTGAAGAAGGTTTGCCTATTAATTTTTTTGTCGAGAAATCAAATGGATTGGCAGAAGGTTTTCTAAACATTAAATTATGGAATTTTGATTTTCATCAGTATAAAGGTTGGAATTTTTGGGTGTACATACACTCCAGAAAATTCAATCTAGGTGAATTTGATATTTTTCCGGAATGCCCATAGGTTATATAAAGCTCATTGAGAAGAGTAAAATTCCATCTACGAAATTTTGATTGTTTTTGGATGGCTCAGGTGCCATGGAGTCCGGCAATGGCAACGGCAACGGCGGTGAAGAGGATGAATTGGCCGGAGATATGAAGACATACACATCTTATCAACAAATATCACATTTAACTTTATTCCACATTTTTCCTCCAATCTTTATTTGCCATGTGTCATCAACTTGTCAGAAAAGAGAGCTAATCATTACGGTTGCTCTTAGGCCCAAACTCTTCGGCTTAATGTCTTCTTTTGATCGCATTGTCCATTAAGGCTTCTAAGTCCTTGTTTGAAATCTAATTCAATTCTACAATAAAATCCTCAAACTTAGTAATTACTCGACCCGCAACCCGACTCGATATGTCTTTACTTATTCTCGTGCTCCAGAAGCCTTATCGATACGTCATTCATCCACATTATCAACCAAACACCAACAATCAACACAAATTAGGCTCTTTTTCTTGACAAAAAAACATAGAAAACTCGTTATCACAATCACGAACTACAAAATAGTATTAAATTAGCTCATTTAGCTCATGATATACTCGCATGAGAATACAATTACGCTCATAATATGGGATAAATTAATGATAAATACATAGTAAAATTGAGTCACAGCAACAAACCACTCATAAATCCCCTGTTTAGTTTTAAAACTAGTCTTCCACTCATTAGTAAGGTCAACCTTGGTGAAAATTGTGGCACCAGGTTAGAGCAGATATGGGACAAGTCCAACAAGTCTTCCGATAAGGAGTCACATACGTGAGCATTTGACCACACAATTTCATTTCGTTACTGAAAATAAAACTCGCGTATTGGTCAGATGAGCAGCATAGCGCGACTCTCATATGGGAGTTCCACCTTAGAATTTCCCTCATTTGTTTAGCTAGCAAGTTGTCTACATTGCCTTGAATTATTTCATGTTCCTTTGGGCTCAAGCTATAGTGTGGAAGATTATGTAGAGAAACATCTAGGACAAGGTCTATATTCTGTTGAATAGCTCTCAAAAGTTGTAGGACTATTGGAAGTTCATCTGGGTATAGATCACTGAATTCTTCAATCAGACCTTTCGGCTTCCTCATTAAGAAGGTCAAGTTTTGAAGTTGGGGCAGAGGCTTCACTGATTAACAAGGCAATTTTTCAGGGCTACTTTGGTTCCATCCTTTGGCCGTAGTGTTTCGCACACAGGACCCATTTCCCGACGCCGTTTCGAGGTCAAAATCAGTTGTTTTCCTTCCATTTTGGGCGCCGAAGATTTTTTTTTGCATGTTTTTGACGTTTTTATTATTTTAATTGCGTATTTAATAAAGCTCCGATTTCGGATCCGTTTGTTAAGGAAGGTCCGTGTGTAATCAGCGTCTTGATTTCTGCATTGATTTGTTTTCATAATCATTCTGGAATTTTCTATTTTTGAAAAATATCAAATTCGGACGGCTTTAAAATCCTGGCTTGTGGGATTGTTTTAGAGCTCAAGGGGGTTTGGTTTATCCCTACACCAAAAACTCTCATAGAGGATTGAACCCCTCTTTGGTTTCGGGTTGGATTTGGGTTGAATTGAGTAATGAGAGATAAAATAAAATAAAATAAAATAAAGTAATGATTATAAAGTTGAAATGTTGTATTGAAATTTGTGTAGATGAAGAAATGATTGGTGAGAGAAATTTTAATGAAATATTATATTGATAAAGTAATGGTTGAATAGTGTAGTGGTGAATAAAATGAATTGATTAATATTATTTTATTTATTGATAGTGAAATAATTAGTGAGAGAAATTATAATAAAATAATAAAATCAATAAAATAATAGTAAAGAAGATAGTGGATGAATAAAATATTGAGTTGGATCCAAATGGATCCAATCCAGTCTGAAACCAAATCTAGGTTGACAGGCTCATTTAGTTTTTACCTGAAGTTCATCACCTAAACATCCCACAAATCTGGCTATTGAATTTGTACTTCCTCTTCTTCAAGGGTGATAGTTTTAGAGCCTAGAGTCCTAGACAGTAAAACTCTTGTGTATGTTCCCTCACATACATGTTTCCTTCCACTTAATGTTCTACAATTCTGTAGTTGCTTCCACCAGACATGAGCTCCTCCTTTGAGTTTATAAAACACTATCTTGCATTTCAGGTGTTCTAGAAGATTCATCCCATCAAAGTAGTCTTCCATAGCATCAAGCCAATCCAAGAATTCCTCTATGTGTAGGGTGCTGTCGAACGTCAGTATCTCCATCTTTAATCTGAAATAGTGGTAGTCGTGGAAGTTGGGTGCTCGAGGTGGGTTTCGTTCGGTGACACTGTCATGGTAATGCTTCCAATCAAAAGAGTCATCCTCTTGGAAAACGAAGGGCATGTTCGTGCCTTCTCCTATTCCCGACTTGTTACTCAAGGTGACTTGATCTCTGCGTCTGAATCCGGCAAAGCTGAAGTCTAAGAGGTTCAACTGAGTGATGGTCAGCTGAGCTGAAATGTACAAGTCTGTGAGATCAGCTGAAGTGGTGTTCACTTGAGTTATGTGTTCAGTCGAGTGGTCTTAGCTGAGTCTGTTCAACATGTTTGTGTTAGCTTTGCATTTGAATCTGGTTACATCGTGGTTTCAGCTGAGCTGAGTTCTGAAGAATCACAGCTGAGGGTATTTCTGAGAAATACGCATGAGACAGTATGGCGTCTAGGGTTTAATTACCGAGGCTATAAAATATCCACATTTATTGTAACCAAGACAAGAGAATCTTTGTAAAATTATGTGCATAGTAAAATATATCATTTTCTATCCGTGGAGTAGTCGACAAAACGCCGGAAACTACAATAAATCACTGTGTTCTTCTTGTTTATGTTTTTATTTGTGTTTGTTTATGTTAATTGGTCAGTTTCCTGGTTCTTCACTTGCAATTCGTTACAACACGACCTTTTGCCTTCGCCTTTTGTGGTACGACGGTGAGCATAAGCTTCAATTGTAACTACCATAGTTGTGCGTGTCAACTCACGCTCCGTCTAGTGGTTGTTGCTCTGACATTGCATTGTCTTTGTCTCAACTCTCTCACTACTTGATGCATGTCAAACATGAAGTTTTCGATCTTTTAGTCAAGATCGTTGATTGCCTCCTACACGGCCTTCAAGTCCTGATCTGCATCGATGACTTGGCTGTTTTCTGCGTCGTCTCCGGTCATCGGAAAAGAGAAGGGAAGATTGAGCATTGGGCAAAGCCAGGTTATTAGGCCTGCTACTGCTTGAAGGTGGGCCTGTATCAGACGGGCCTGCATCAGATGGGCTTGACTCGGTAGATGGATCTTCTTCAATTTGGTACTCTTATTTCTTTCACTAGTACAAACAAACAAGATACCGATTATTGTTTTAATTAATTCAATCCCAATACTAATAAAATAATTAAAAAAGATTTTAGGGGTAAATAATCAAATTTTCTAATTCTATCAAGTTCGACAATGCACAACTTTATTATCCCAATTACTTCAATTTTTGAACCCTTTTTCAAGTATTCTATCATCAGTGAAACTAAAACGAATAAAGACTGTATTTTAGACATTTTAACATCCAAATTTAAGAAGAAGAAAATAACACCGTAGAAAATATTTTATTTTTTTCCGTCAAATAATGCTATGATTAAAAAAATTCAACATCTACCGCATTTATCAAAATTCTGTAAAATTTCTTTTATATCTACCACATTCATGCAGATATCTACCACATTCATGCAGACTCTTTAAAATACAGTTTCTAATGCATTTTATATTGGATATGTGACGCCCCGTTTCCAGACACCGAGTCCTTATCCGGAAAAGAACGCCCGGCATGTATAATATCAAATAAAATCCAATATTATTCATAAGCCTTACGTCATATATCATAAACACAACGCGGAAGCAAAACGACTCGGGGAAAAAAAATTCCAAAGATCAACTAGAATACGAATCAATGCTGCACTAAAACGAAAACGGAAGGAAACTGAAACGTTTCAACATCCAAAAGAAACCAAACAATCTAGTCTTACATCAAAGGATTTTAAAACGAGCCAAACAAAACAACATTCAATTTGAAGTAACAACATCGTTTAAAATCAAAACTAGAAATAAAAGAAAGTCTTCAAAACAACTTCAACAAAAGAAAACATCATGCATCATATGTCTTCATCGTTCTCATCTCCATCAAAAACCTGTTCATCTTCTCAAAACAAAACATATAACGGGTAAGTACATACGTACTTAGTAACGAGTAGAAGCTATTGAATAAAATACGTTTTATAATGAAAGCAAGTAAACTCCGTCTTATTATTAAACCGTTATTAAAAGATATTACATCAAACTATCACATTATATTCATAGTATAACATGAGGTCCTTAGGGTTACTAGCTTAGTTTATCTTTGTTACAGCATGTTTGCGAGGGCACTACACTTAGTGAGATATGCACTAAGACAAAAGACGCAACCCTATAGAGATAAATCTCTAGCGGTCCCGAGATAGTCATTCCACTTTATCTGGCCAACCCTAAAGAGCTGACCGGTGAATGTATATCTCGTTCGTGAGTTTGTCCGGCGGAATGATCACTACTTTATCTGGCGGGTCTAGAATCCGGCAGTAATCATCACCACTTTATCTGGCCAACCATCACATTGCCGATATTGTACTGTGCCTATCCAAACTCTCATGATGTTTAACCTTTTATCTAGTCAAATACGTTTATTAAGTGATTAGCTAGCCGCCTAGGTTCATTCAGGACAAAAGCTCTCTACTCCCTCTTCTTAGACCCTTAGACTCAAGTTAGCAATTACACAGACAATGATGATCCCTAATTCATCAAAGCACAAGGCCAATCCTAAGTTTCCGACGGTCCCAAGTTTCATCCATAAGAAGTCCACTTGGTGCAGAACTAAACGCATCAGAAACCTATTTATGGCTTTGTAAAGTTTATGAATATTTATTAAGGTTGATTAGATCAAAGACCCCAAACCATACTCTAGTATACCATCACACTACAAACAAAATTTGTTAAACACTTGGCTATTCTATTTTTATTTTCTTTTTTTTATTTTTTTATTTTTTTTTTTTTTGGTCGAACTTAGACACTGCTGCGGCCGTTTTCATTCCTGGGCTAATTTACCTAAAACTTGCAGAAAGGAAATATTGATATAGCTATTCTATTACTATAATTATTATTATATCTTTCTTTTTGATATTATTAGTTTTCCTTCCAGCATCTTGCGTACTTCATCTGCATTTTTTTATTTTTATTTTTTTGTTGTACGAACTCAACATGATTCCCAGCCAATCCCATCTTTTTTTTTTGACAGCAAGTTAACACCAATAAAAATGGTCTCAAACATCACCAGACATATTTTAAAACCAACAACCCATAAACTTTAATCTGCAAACAGAACACACATTCCAAACATTATAAAACATTCAATCATTCAATATGGACATCCCGTTACCTTAATTGCGAGCAACAAACGATCCAAAAATACCAAAAGAACCTAGCTTTCGATTCAACCTACAAATTCAGCATCCATACTTAGTCAAGCTATAATCTAA
Source organism: Gentiana straminea (assembly GCA_036785695.1). Classification (NCBI taxonomy): domain Eukaryota; kingdom Viridiplantae; phylum Streptophyta; class Magnoliopsida; order Gentianales; family Gentianaceae; genus Gentiana; species Gentiana straminea. The sequence goes on along the minus strand of JAVUPR010000501.1, from coordinate 1,607,092 downwards.
GAGTGTCTAATCTATCGAGAACTAAGATTAAATGAACAAGACTAAGAATTGGCTCACAATTTCACCCAATTCTAAACTAGGTCAGAAGCTCACCTTCACCAATCGGAGAAAAGCTTGGCTCAAAAGTTTCCTTGCGTCAACACGATACTTTTCCTCTTGACGAGTCTGCAAAAACGATGAACGGTTCAGCGGGAAAATCGAGGAATAGCTTCTTCTTCACTTTCTTCTCAAAAAAAAACCAGCGCCCTTTCTTGCTCTCTGATAACTTAGAACGTAAAAAAAATTATTAATGGGGTTTAATTTCCTATTAAACCTCCCAATTACTTTTAAATAATTTAAATCCATAAATAAACCTTTTAAATTTCTTTTATCTTTTCTTTACCATAATTCTTTTATTTCTTAACCCTTTAAATATAATATTCGGATTTTCGATAAAAAGACCGAAGTGCCCTTTTTTCGAAAATCGGGATATTACATTCCTCCCCCCTTAAGAGGAGTTTCGTCCTCGAAACTTGAACGTACCTGGTAAAAGCACGAAATCTGGAAATTCGTTAATCATGTCTGCTTCCACTTCCCAAGTGGCTTCACTCGGCGAGTGATTGCTCCATTGCACCAAGACCAAAGGAATCATCCTTCTCTTGACCATCTTCTCCTTCCTATCAAGAATCTTAACCGGCTTCGCAACATAGATTAGGTTATCTTGTAGCATTTCCGGATCAAAAATGAGATTTCACATCCGTAGTAGATAAACACTTCTTAAGCATAGATACATGGAAGACACTATGTACTCGAGACATCGATTCTGGTAATCGAAGTCTATATTCTAACTTTCCAATCCTTTCAATGATATCAAAAGGCCCCACATATCTCGGACTCAGTTTCCCTTTCTACCCAAACCTCTTAACACCCTTCATCGGAGAAGCTCGTAGATACACTCTGTCCCCAAATGCAAACTCTAACGGTCTTCTTCTGATATCGGCCCAACTCTTCTGTCGGTCTTGAGCGGCTTTAAGATTCTTCCGTATCAGCTCAACTTTCTCCTTAGCCTGCTTAACTAACTCCGGCCCTGTAAACTGCTTTTCTCCAACTTCATCCCAATAAAGTGGAGTCCGGCATTTCCTACCGTACAAGGCCTCAAAAGGTGGCATCCCTAAACTAGCATGATAACTGTTATTATAAGCGAACTCTGCCACTGAGAGGTAATCATCCCATGATCCCCCTACTTCAAGAACACAAGCTCTAAGCATGTCCTCGAGAGTCTGAATTGTCCTCTCGGATTGACCGTCTTTCTGCGGGTGAAAGGATGTACTCAAATCTGTCTTAGTTCCAAAAGCCTTTTGCAAACCTTTCCAGAAATGACTTATAAATCTACTATCCCTATCGGATACAATAGATAAAGGCACATCATGAAGCCTTACTATATTATCCAAATACAGCTGAGTGAACTTTTTAATAAGCATGTCAACCTTACATGGCAAGAAATGGGCTGATTCCGTGAGTCTGTCGACAATCACCCAAATCATGTCATGGCCACTCTTCGTACGCGGTAAACCGGTGATGAAGTCCATCGTGATGTTCTCCCACTTCCATTCCGGTACTTCCAAAGGCTTCAACAAACCTCCTGGCCTTCTGTGCTCTGCTTTAACTCTCTGGCATGTATCACACTTTGCCACAAACTCTGCGATATCCAACTTCATGCCAGGCCACCAATATCTTTCTTTAAGATCTCTGTACATCTTGGTAGATCCTAGATGAACCGTAAAAGCAATCTTATGGGCTTCATCCATGACTTGCTGCCTTAGTCCATCAATATCAGGCACACACAATCGATCACCATACCAAAGATGACCACTCTTATCCAACTGATAACCCACTGTAGGCTTCTCTCGAGCTACACGCTTCAAATCAACTAACAATGGGTCTTCATCTTGCTTCGCCCGGATATCATCCAACAATTCTGACCTTGCCATCAATGGCGCCAAGCACTGAGCTTCACCTTCCCGTTCAACCACTTGAATCTGCAACCCATCCAGCTGATCAACAACCTCTTGCAAAGTAGTGATAGCATTAACCGACCTCCGGCTAAGTGCATCCGCTACAACATTCGCTTTACCCGAGGTGGTATTGAATGTCCAAATCATAATCTTTTACAAACTCTAACCATCTTCTTTGCCTCATATTCAAATTCTCTTGAGTGAAAAAAGAACTTAAGGCTCTTATGATCCATGAAGATCCTTGCCTTAACACCATAAAGATAGTGCCTCCACAGTTTCAAAGCAAAAACTATTGCTGCCAATTCCAAGTCATGTGTTGGATAATTCTTCTCATGAACCTTTAACTGCCTAGATGCATAAGCTATTACCTTCCCTGCTTGCATCAGAACACAACCCAAACCTTGACCCGAAGCATCTGTATACACGTCATAATTATCAAAAACCTCTGGCAAGGCTAACACAGGTGCTGTTGTCAATTTATCCTTCAAAGTCTGAAAAGCTTCCTCACACTCCTTTGACCACTCAAACTTGATGTTTTTCTGAGTAAGTCTAGTAAGAGGAGTTGCTATCTTCGAGAAATCCTGCACAAACTTCCTGTAATAACCGGTTAAACCAAGAAAACTTCTTATCTCTGTTACTGAAGTAGGTCTAGGCCACTTAGAAACGGCTTCTATCTTCGATGGATCAACTTGAATCCCATCTCCAGAAATTACATGGCCAAGAAAACTAACTTGCTTTAACCAAAACTCACACTTAGAAAACTTGGCATACAATTTCTTTTCCTTTAAAATCTGTAAAACAATCCTCAGATGCTCCTCATGCTCCTTCTCATCCTTAGAGTATATCAAGATATCATCTATGAATACTACCACAAATTTGTCAAGATAAGGCATGAAGACTCTTTGCATTAAATACATAAATGCTGATGGAGCATTAACGAGTCCAAAAGGCATGACAAGGAACTCATAATGTCCATACCTCGTACTAAACGCTGTATTTGGTATATCTGCAACCTTGATCTTCAACTGGTGATAACCTGACCTAAGGTCAATCTTAGAAAACACCTTCTTCCCTTGCAACTGGTTAAACAAGTCATCAATCCTAGGCAAATGATACTTATTTTTAATTGTCAGGTTATTCAAGGCTCTATAATCAATGCACATCCTCATACTACCATCCTTCTTCTTCACAAACAAAACCGGTGCTCCCCAAGGCGATGTACTTGGCTGAATCACATTCCTTTCTAACATATCCTTAAGTTGTACTTTCAACTCTTTCAATTCAGCTGGTGTCATCCTATAGGGTGCCTTAGCTGTTGGTGCTGCTCCTGGGATTAACTGTATCTCAAACTCTATATCCCTGTCAGGCATATTTCCTGGCAACTCATCTGGAAAAACTTCAGGGAATTCCTTAACTATAGGAGTTTCTTCTAACTTAGGAGTATGCTTCTTTGTATCCATAGCATAAAGAACATACCCTTCACATCCCTTCTGCAAAGCCCTCATGGCTCTAACCGCTGATATTATCGGATGCCTCTTCTTACTTGGCTTATACACATTACCCTGAAAAGTCTTATCTGACTTACCTGGAACTTTGAAGAAAACCTTCTTACCTCTACAATCCACATGAACAAAATTCTTGGATAGCCAATCCATCCCCAGAATTACATCAAAATATGTGAAGTCCAAAACTGTCAAGTCTGACTTACACCTATAGGTTCCAACTCTAACGTCGACCTGAGGTAAAACTTGTGCAACCTTTGTAACTCTCCCCAAAGGTGTAGTGATACTTAGAGGTTTCTCCAACTCCTGAAGTGGTTGATTTAACTTCCTAGCTATCTTAGAATACACAAAAGTACCTGAAGCTCGAGTATCAAACAAGGCTGACACTGCTAAGTTATCTATGATTATGGTACCTAGCAAGTGGATCAATTTAAGTACAATAAATAACTTCATACGCGTCCATTTAATATTAAATATTCATAATAAACACAAACACTTAAAATGTACCCGTAACCACAAGATCATCGAGCTTTTACTCGTTTCCACATCAATAGCAAACACGCGGGTAGGTCCGCTAGAAGATCCACGGCTTGCATTCGATTGCCTCTCGTTAACCGCCGGGTTCCCCGAGGAAAATTCTTAGGACAGGTCCTAGAGAAGTGCCCTGCTTCTCCACAGCCTGCTCTGCACACTCTCCTGCATGCGTCTTGTTGCATTTAGGACAGACTGAAGGTGAACCATTTTTCTGATTAGCTGTTGCTGATGCTACGGTCTTCTTGAAGTTCTGCTACGGTGCCCCACGATTGTTACTCAGAAAAGCTCCAAACGGCCTCTTGTTCCCAATTACAACGGTGGCCTTCCTTCTGAAGGTCTCAACCTCCAAAGCTTTGTTCGGTAATTCAGCCATATTCCTGGCTGTGAAACCCAACATACCCGACTGTATCTCATATGATAACCCTTCCTTGTATAGTGCCATTTTCCTCTCTTCAACCTTCATCAGTTCGGGATAAAACCTTCCCAACTCATTAAACTTGTTGATATACTGAGATACCGTCAGCTGTGTACCCTACTTAAGCTTTAAGAACTGACTAGCCTTGTTTGCCTGCACTGTTTCTGGGAAATACTCGTTGTAAAACATAACTTTAAAGCCTTCCCAATCTGTTACCTTTCCATTACTGCTCTGTATAGCGTCAATCCAATCTTCAGCTGCACCCAAAAGGAAACTAACCGCCAACTAGGCCATCTCATATTCAGGAACATGTATATTCCTGCAAGCCTTTTCAAAACTTCTTATCCATTCTTCGGCCTTTGAATGTTCCACATTCCCAAAGAAGTCTTGAACTCTGTTCCTTCTCAATCTTGTATACCAATCCACTGGTGGTGCTTGCTCAACTGCTGGTCTAACTGGTGGGTACACTGGAGGGTATCCATAGGGTATTTCTTGCTGGTAAGGCTGTTGGTATGGCGGTGGTTGATATGCCTGCTGAGGTGGAACCCCTAAGTGAGCAGTCCCATACGGGTGATACCTCTGGTACTGCTGCTGTGCATGCTGAGGGTAGGTATAGCCAGGTGCCACAAAAGTATCAGCTCCGCTCGGCGGTGGAGTAAGAACTGTCGGTTGTGGTGTGTAGTCATATGATGGTGGCGGATAGAAAGCTGATGCAGGTGGACGGCTATAGATCGGCTGCGACTGTTGTGCTCCTGATGGAGGAGGATATACTGAAACAGCTGGAGTTACATGTACCCTTGGTATCTTCCCAACCACTGACACATACAGAGGTATGTTGTAGTCAGGCGCAGTTACCTGCTCAAACCGTGAACGTCCTGTTTGTTGAACACGTCCAACTGTAGCTGACTCCAGACCCGTAGTATTAGCATTCACCCCTGAAACCTCTGGATGCCTAACTGTAGGTCCTCTGCCTCTGCCTCTGCCCCTTCCTCTGCCTGCAAACGGATTCCTTGAACTCCCTTCACCATTACCATTGGCACTTGAACCTCTGCGTGTAGTCACCATTTTGTAGAACAAGAGAGAGAACTTAAAGATTACTAAGGCTCTAAAACTTATCTCAAGAAAATCAAATCCTACGCAGCAAAGAACCATTGTCTCTGATACCAACTGTGACGCCCCGTTTCCAGACACCGAGTCCTTATCCGGAAAAGAACGCCCGGCATGTATAATATCAAATAAAATCCAATATTATACATAAGCCTTACGTCATATATCATAAACACAACGCGGAAGCAAAACGACTCGGGAAAAAAAAATTCCAAAGATCAACTAGAATACGGATCAATGCTGCACTAAAACCAAAACGGAAGGAAACTGAAACGTTTCAACATCCAAAAGAAACCAAACAATCTAGTCTTACATCAAAGGATTTTAAAACGAGCCAAACAAAACAACATTCAATTTGAAGTAACAACATCGTTTAAAATCAAAACTAGAAATAAAAGAAAGTCTTCAAAACAACTTCAACAAAAGAAAACATCATGCATCATATGTCTTCATCGTTCTCATCTCCATCAAAAACATGTTCATCTTCTCAAAACAAATCATATAACGGGTAAGTACATACGTACTTAGTAACGAGTAGAAGCTATTGAATAAAATACGTTTTATAATGAAAGCAAGTAAACTCCGTCTTATTATTAAACCGTTATTATAAGATATTACATCAAACTATCACAATATATTCATAGTATAACATGAGGTCCTTAGGGTTACTAGCTTAGTTTATCTTTGTTACAGCATGTTTGCGAGGGCACTACACTTAGTGAGATATGCACTAAGACAAAAGACGCAACCCTATAGAGATAAATCTCTAGCGGTCCCGAGATAGTCATTCCACTTTATCGGCCAACCCTAAAGAGGCGACCGGTGAATGTATATCTCGTTCGTGAGTTTGTCCGGCGGAATGATCACTACTTTATCTGGCGGGTCTAGAATCCGGCAGTAATCATCACCACTTTATCTGGCCAACCATCACATTGCCGATATTGTACTGTGCCTATCCAAACTCTCATGATGTTTAACCTTTTATCTAGTCAAATACGTTTATTAAGTGATTAGCTAGCCGCCTAGGTTCATTCAGGACAAAAGCTCCCTACTCCCTCTTCTTAGACCCTTAGACTCAAGCTAGCAATTACACAGACAATGATGCTCCCTAGTTCATCAAAGCACAAGCGCCAATCCTAAGTTTCCGGCGGTCCCAAGTTTCATCCATAAGTCGGCTTTGGTGCGAACTAAACGCATCGAAACCTATTTATGGCTTTGTAAAGTTTATGAATATTTATTAAGGTTGATTAGATCAAAGACCCCAAACCATACTCTAGTATACCATCACACTACAAACAAAATTTGTTAAACACTTAGCTATTCTATTTTTATTTTCTTTTTTTTATTTTATTATTTTTTTTTTTTTTTTGCTCGAACTTAGACACTGATGCGGCCGTTTTCATTCCTGGGCTAATTTACCTAAAACTTGCAGAAAGGAAATATTGATATAGCTATTCTATTACTTTCATTATTATTATATCTTTCTTTTTGATATTATTAGTTTTCCTTCCAGCATCTTGCGTACTTCATCTGCATTTTTTTTTTTTTTTTGTTGTACGAACTCAACATGATTCCCAGCCAATCCCATCTTTTTTTTTTTTGACAGCAAGTTAACACCAATAAAAATGGTCTCAAACATCACCAGACATATTTTAAAACCAACAACAACCCATAAACTTTAATCTGCAAACAGAACACACAATCCAAACATTATAAAACATTCAATCATTCAATATGAACATCCCGTTACCTTAATTGCGAGCAACAAACGATCCAAAAATACCAAAAGAACCTAGCTTTCGATTCAACCTACAAATTCAGCATCCACACTTAGTCAAGCTATAATCTAAGAGTGTCTAATCTATCGAGAACTAAGATTAAACGAACAAGACTAAGAATTGGCTCCCAATTTCACCCAATTCTAAACTAGGTCAGAAGCTCACCTTCACCAAACGGAGAAAAGCTTGGCTCAAAAGTTTCCTTGCGTCAACACGATACTTTTCCTCTTGACGAGTCTACAAAAACGATGAACGGTTCAGCGGGAAAATCGAGGAATAGCTTCTTCTTCACTTTCTTCTCAAAAAAAAAACCAGCGCCCTTTCTTGCTCTCTGATAACTTAGAACGTAAAAAAAAATTATTATGGGGTTTAATTTCCTATTAAACCTCCCAATTACTTTTAAATAATTTAAATCCATAAATAAACCTTTTAAATTTCTTTTATCTTTTCTTTACCATAATTCTTTTATTTCTTAACCCTTTAAATATAATATTCGGATTTTCGATAAAAAGACCGAAGTGCCCTTTTTTCGAAAATCGGGATATTACAGGATAGAGATTCTGTAAATTAAAAAATGCAGTATTTAAAATTATAAAATAGAGAATTCGTTAAGAGTAAGTGATACAGTTGCTCTAATAACTCCGAACTGACAAAATCCCATGCAAATTAACAGAAACAACTCATTATTTTGATGATTTATATATTACAAGAGAGAAAGAAGTATTTATTACAAATATGTATACTTTCTAAGCTAGCTCATGAAATTTATAAAAAAAAAAATGTATTGAGCCAACCATTCTATCAAAACATATACACAAAAACAAATATCAAAAGCCCATAATTTATCAGAATCTAGCAAAGATTAATATGCTGTTGTCTCTGCAGTACACCATTGATGAAACAAGTAGACCTTGTTTCAGTGTATCTATGCAGATTTTTTATCAGTAAACGTGCCTTCTTGATTGCATGCTTTGTCCCTTCTATCAAAACTAAGTAAAGGGATTGCATTAATGAAGGATCATCTGCCAAAAACGATACCACATCCGCGCCGCCATTGTTGCACAAAGACAGCAAAATCGATACACAGTATTCTTTTCCTGTTCTTGTAGTAATGGATTGCAGTAATCCCGTGATACGTGGTAGAGATTCCGATGCGTGTAGATACAGAAGAATCCCGAACGAGCCGTCAATGCTTTCCGAAAGTGCAGCAAGAACAGCTAATGCCTCTGTTTTGATGTCATCATTGTTTGTAGGCGAAGCTAAAAGATCAATTAGTATCGGGATCGTTCCGGCTGCAAGAACTTTTTTATGGTTTTCTTTATGTAAAAGAAGACCGAAGACCGCTACTATCGCATTCTTTCTTCCACAGTTGTTTCCTTCTCTGATTAGATCAACTAAACCCGGGATTGTACCGGTTGTTTCACCGATCATTCGACGATACTCTGGGACTGAGGACAGATAAAAACATGTGGCAGCAGCTATTTGTCTAGCTTCGGGTTTTAGCCCGTTTTTTATAAGCCAAATAATACTCTTCCAGCTGTTTTGCTCCATGATTTCTTTCTTTCCAGTAGGTTGTTTTGATAGCTTCAACAATACAGAGATTGCATTCTCTTGTAATGATGGATTAGTAGTGCAAATCAATCCCAAGAGAGGCGGAATCGCGCCTGTGTTTATCAGACAAACGCGGTTGTAAATGTTTGATTTTGCTAACAACCGCATTTCGTAAGCAGCTTTGTTTTGATGTTCATAATTAGTACTAAAACACAGCTTGCATGACAAGAACTCAGCAAGAAACCTGATTGTTTCAGCTGCTGAAACGCTTCCCGGTACGATTGTTCTTGATATATCGCGTTTCTGCTTAGTGAATTTCGATAATGAAATCCCGTTTTCGAAACAGAACTGATGGATTAGCTTCTTGAGAGCTGAATTTGGAATCAAATCTGTGTTTTTTAGCTTTTCACCAGTTTTGGGACAGATGAGATTCCCTGATATCAACCATTTCTGAATCGAAATTCGATCATATGTCTGACCTGTTGAAACTGTGACAGGATCAATCATTAGTTCCAATGATATTGGACATCTAAAATCTTCAAGATTCAAGCATTTAAGTGTTTCGGGATTCCGAATTTCGCCTTGATATGATGAATTCATAATATTTGAATCATCAAACAAAACTCCCCTGCAATAGCTCAAGAATCCAACTAAACTGCTTAGCAGAGGAAATTCTTTTTGATCATCTAAACTAGAACACCCCCTGTGAATTTCTGCCTCCAAAAAGTTTATTTCTTTATGACAATCACTCCATGTTCTTATGTCTAGATAATCAAGAACTCTCTTGATCATACATGCTTCTGGCTTGAACCGGTTTTCGAATTGGTTCAAGATCAAAATCATCGTTTTAACCACCTCCTCATCTTCCCGATCAACCTCTAATTTCGCTTTCCGTGATTGCTTAGAAACTAACTCCACAAGCTCTTTGATTTCAACTTCAATTGATAACAAAGGAAGAACATGAACATCAAGTGTTTGAGAAAAAGCCTCCATGAAAATCCCAAACTGAACAGCCACAAAATCCGATTTCATTAAAATCCACAATCTAGCTCCATCACGCGTGCAATCTTCAAACAAGAACAGAATTTTCTGAAAAGTAACATGAAGCTCGGAGAATCCAATGAAAACAGAATCCGTACAAAACGACAAATTCTCCAGCATTTCTTCAAACAAAATCTGCAGAATCCCAATTCGTCGAATTATTTCCCGAGCATTTTTCTTCTGGGATGCGAAAAAATTCACTCGAAAATCGGAAATTCTGTTTGAAATATCAATCAAAGAAACCAAAAGGATTGCCGGACGTATATCTTTACAAGGATGAACCGCCGGAAATGTAAGAATCCGCCGAACATCATCTCTAAGAATCATAATTAGGTAAAAATGCTCTTCACAGTATGAATTTGAAACTTTGCTCCATTTAATTAATTTATGTTTGAAAGCAAATCAAAATGGTATTGAACTGTGTCTTGGATTATTTATGGAAAGAAATTAAAAAGAACTTGATAGTGTTTCGACTTTTGATTATTAAAATCAAAACAGAATTATAAAAAAATCATTTTTAATTTCAAAACATGCCTCGGTGTTGCATAAAATACCCGTGTTTGATACGTCATTACATTACCAGAAAATGAAGGATTGAAAATAAATATTGCAAAAAAAAAAAAGTCAATTTACAATCAAATTTTCAGATTTCAACCTTCAAATGGTCTTTTTGTTAACATAGTTCAGCATTTATTTTGAATATAATAAGTGGTGATTTAAAAAGATGTGTTTGATAAATTATTTTTTAAGGGGTTTGATAATATTTTTAATACTTCTTAATTAATATAGCACATCTGAAAATCCTTTAATAACTTTTAATGATTGACGAGATGCTTATAACTGAAAAAGAATTAGAGATAATGGTCTTAAAGAATACAAATATAAAAGATGTCAGGCAAAAAGAATTATAAGAAAATATTTTTGTTAAAAATAATATTTCATTAGAAAAAATGAATTTGATATTGAATTACTTTGATTTTGAAAAGAACTATAAGAAATTTTTTTTGTTAAAAATGATATTTAACTAGAAAAAGTGAATTTGAAATTGAATTACGATGATTTTCAAAATCACCGATTTAATTTTAAATTCACTTTCATTTTTATTGGGGAAACATCATTTTTAACAAAAATCTTTTTTTTAATCTTGACATCTTTTTAAACGTGTCATAATTCAAAATTAGTAAAAGAAGGATGATGAGCGCCTCTTTTCTCGGAACAAACCAACTGTGTTTTAATTTCTTATTCTTATTTATTTTTTTGGTCATCTCAAGCATAAGAATAATTAGAGACGGGGAATTTTGAAATATATTTACATTAGCTAGTTATATGAAATAGCTATTTTTTTTTATACTTGTATATAGTTAAGATATAGACCATATTATACAATAATATCTTTTTTTGGGTGCCAATATTGTCAAACATAAAACTCTTTGATTGATTTATTACATCAGATGTTATGAAATATTTATCACTCATTTATAAATAATGTATATAAAATTTTATCAGATTACCGTATCGAAAAAATAATTATTCTATGTTACCAAATGGTTTTTTTGAAATAAAAGATGCACAGCTAAAAGTATAAACTTAACTATTTTTAAATTTTACCCTAAAACATCAATTTCAAAATTTCAGTTAGTAATATTATCAAACACTCTAATCAGTTTCACTAGTTAAACAATCCAGTCATTGAAGATATTCATACTTCAGATTTCAGACTTCAAATTTTAGATTTCAGATTTCAGATTTAACAAACGGCATTTGATTCTAAAAAAAATAACTCCAACTTAATTAATTAAAATCATATTTCGAAATTTATAAAAAAATCTAGGTATAGTTGGGGAGAAGAACAAAGATAATTCATCAAATAAGTAGAATGACAATTTTTCAAAATTTTTGCATAAAGGACAAAAATATATATATATTTTTTAGCGCATTTCATCCTAAAAATAATAATAACCAACCAATTTTATCTATAATCCAACTTTCTTAGATACTTATATCTTTCAACCTCGGACTCTAAATTTGAAAATTCTTTCACCAATTTTTTTTTCATGCTCTTTGTTTTGAGAGCCCATTCAACATATTCCGATATGATTTCAGAATATCTGCTGTTGAAATTCGGTATTATTCGAATTTCACTGTCGAAATCCACTGATTTTCAGGATTCACTGAGTGAATCTCGACAGTTAATCTAGCGAAAAAACGATGCAATGATATCGAACCAAGTCTCAAAACGAAGAGCATGAAAAAATAAAAAATTCATGAAATTTTTATCGCGTTTGGAGATCTAGATCAAAAAAAATATGAGAGTTTGAAAATTGAGGAGGAAAGAGAAAAAAAATTGTCTCAGGATTCCTCTCAAGTACTTGAGGAATTATTCTCTCAAGTAGAACTGATTTAACCACACATCTCAAATGTGATAATCATCTAACCGTTTATTTGTTTTTTCAAAACTACGCCGTTTTGATAATAATGTGTAAAAGCAAATACACTTGACACTTTACTATTTGAGAGGATCCAATCCCATTCAGCAAAAGCAAGCGTGCGATTTTTTTATTATTTTTGTGTTGGTTGTGCTTTAGCCTATAAAAATTATTGGAGTTGTCTTTCTCCCAATAAAATATATATACCTGTCATGTTATTTAAAAATATTCCAAAACATGTCCTCCTACCTAATTCTCTAAAAAAATCTATAGACCTTTTGTTGAATTATGTAATACTTCATTCATTCTTATTTAACTAAGGGAGTTATCAAGATTATTTGTTCGTATTTCATGAAGAACATTTTTCAAAACAAAGGTTATAATTCATTTTCCTATATTTATTATTATGTGAGAGATGAAAAAAGTAAGACTAAATTAATGACATTCAAGTGTTGTTTTAGTCATTTTATGGTCAAAGACGTTTTTTAGGGGACTTTCTATTTTAATAAACGTGTTTTTTTTCTTTTTTTTGGTTGCAACTTCTCAGTTACAGTAAAACCTCTATAAATTAATACTCGATAAAATTAATAATTTGTCCAGTCCCAACTTGGGACCAGTACAAAATTGGACCCCAATCAATAAAATAATAAGATAATAATTTTTTTGAAATCCCAGTGTATATATATTGGTCCCAACGAAACTATAAATCAATAATTATGTATGTACTTAAAGATTCCAAATTCTAAGATTATCTAGTAAAAAATGAATCTATAAATACGGCTTTTTTTTTTATTGAACTTCAAATCTATATTGAGTTCATCTTTAAATCTCTCCTCATTGCACTTAAGAGTTGGGGCATTGTCAAATTCAAATAATTTGTGAATGTACATTCATAGAATGCGCTCTTGGAACTTGTTTTTGTAATTTATTTTTCATCTCTAACAAATATACATTGAAACTAGTACATTGGACTTGGAAATTTAAAGGTTATACGTAAAACCTCTTTAAATTAATAAATTATTAATTTATCGATATAATAATATCTCGCTAAATTAATAAAATATCCCGGTCCCAACATTATTAATTTATAGATGTTTTACTGTAATTAGGAATGGAGAGGACTAATTCAAAATCAATAAATAAATGTGGCAAATGTGGCTTCAATTAGCATCACTTTTTTCTTCCGGCACCACAATGACTCTTGGCACCCTTTAAATTGCTTCCTGCACCACAACAATATTTTTTTTGTTTTTTTTACTTCATACACCACATAAATAATAACAAAATTACTCTTTATACCATAATTTTTTAAAACTATTAAGTCCATAAGTTTACAAAAATTATTAAAATAAATCCTACATTTTATTCTTTTCTCCATTAACACCTATCACCATCATCTCCACCATTTTCACCCACCTCCCACCACCCAAAAACCACCATTAACATCCGCCACCAACGGCCACCATTTAACACCTGTCACCATCAGCCACCCTTCCTCCTCCCTCAACCACCATATCAGAACACCCACCAACAACCATTAACACTGGCCACCACCACTCACCACCCAAAACATCAACTTTCGCCCATTTTTCAGTTCTGGAAGGTTTTTCCCTAAAAAAAAGATATGGGAGGGAGGGGGAGTCGCGATTTAAACATCAATTTTCGCCATTTTTTCAGGCCTGAGAGGTTTCCTTGCAAAAAAAAGGGGGTCCGCGATATGCAGCGCGGAAGGGGGGAGGAGCATGATTTGCAGCGGGGAAGGGTGAGCCGCGATGTGCAGCGGGGAAGGGAGGTGGGACTGCGATTTTCAGTGGGGAAGGGGAGGTGGGGCGATTTGCGGCGGGGAATGGGTTTGATTTGAGGTGACTGATGAAGGAGGAAGGGAGTGGTTGAGGGATGAGGAAAGGGGCGGCCAGAAGGTGGGGGGGGGGGGGGGGGGGGGTGATGATGAATTAGAGTTAGTGTTTGGAGAAGAGAAGAAAATTTTGTTTTTATATTAATTGTGGACTAAAGTGTAAATTTTTTATTGTTATAATATTTATGTGGTGTCTTGAATAATTTGGTGGTGTGTGGAAGTAAATGAAAAATAATATGAAAAAGGGTGCCGATAGAAAAAACGTAGTGCCGATAGAAGCTGCCTAAATAAATTGAAAGACCTTAAGCTATGATTGAAGCTCTTAAATTATGACGTGAGTATGCCCTGAATCATACATGTGGCACCTAATTGTCTATTCCAGATCATTTAAGAAAAACGGGTCAAAAGATTTCAATGATGCATCGGACCTCAAATGGATGTCGTCGACGTCAATAAGGTAACCACCACGAGGAGAGAAAATCTCCTGAGCCACTGACTCAGTACATGGTGTTTCTTGATATCCGAAGCACTTCGAAGAAAGGTTGGTTACCAGTTCGTGTCAACGACATAGTGCGCGCTCACCTCGATTTAGATACCCGTGGCTCGGTATAAGTTTAAACGAACTCAAACAACGGTTACATAGTCAAACATGACATTAATCCACGTTTTTGTAACATCTCAATATCATTCGCTTACAGGGTCATGATCACCCTTTCAATCGTCTCGGGCCATTGACCACGACGTCAATATCCTTAACCACCCCCGCCCCCACCCACCCACCCACACTAGGGAGGCGTATAAACAAATCATCTCCCTCAACCGTCAGAACTATGTTAGAATAGTTTGATCTCTTACATCTACAAGGGTACGTAGACAATTAATCCTTCAGTGGCCTAACTATAACACCAACAAATCCATCATCGATAGTAATTGGATTATCCTCACGAAATCCAGTTACTAAGTTTCCAACCCATCTTAGCAGCGAGGAGTCTGAGTATCGTCGCATTCATTTTCTAAACAATTTCTAACCACAAAGTTATTATTTTTTTTTAATAGGGGTTCTCTTAACATGTTTTTTTTTGGTTTTTTTTTTTTTTTTTTGAGAAGACAACATGTTTTTTTATATGACAAATTTCTAATTGAGGCCTTTAAAGATGACATTTTTTTATTTTTATTTTTTTTCTAAAGTAGATGACATTTTTTATTTATGGGGTCTCTTTCTTTCTCTTTCATTTTCATTATATTAAATTACTGTTATGACTTATTCAAAATCAATAAATAAATTGAAAAACCTTAAGACACGATTGAAGCTATTGCATTCATTTATTTAACAATTCCTTTTCGTAAAGTTATTACTACGGCCGTCTCAAAATATAATTTCGCTAAGATTTTTGAATTTGTCGTATAATATAAATTCAATTAGAATACATATTGAGCATTTATTACATTTTTTTTCGTCTTTTTACCGTTAATTTATTATACATTTGCATATTTTACAATTATTACATTAATAAGAGTCGAAATATATTATAGACTTTTACCGCTAAAATTAATGACATACACTTAACCACTTTGTTAATCTGTATGACGAGGCCTAAAGGAATTTACATTTTGGAACGGATATAGTATTTTTTAATCAACATGTTTATTTATACAACAAATTTCTAATTCAGGGCCCTTAAAGATGGGAAATTTTTACTCTTCTTTTTTTAGGGGACCAATTACTCTTTAAAACATATGTGTTTTCAAAGTTTTATCCTATTTGCACTGCAAAACATGCGTATTTCCAAAATGTAATTGGTATCTCTGCACAGAATGAAGACTAACACGGAAAAATTTACCTTAAATTAAGATGACATTTGCACTCGGTCCGGGTCTCTAAGGCCTAGTGGTTGTATTGAAGTTTTAGAATCTTTAACATAGAATAGAATAATAAAGTAACAAACTATGCTTTTTAATTTAAATTTCATTTGATTATTATCATTATAAATATTTATAATGTAATATATTTTTCACTTACACAATTTTTTTCCCATCATGTACAATGCATGTCACCGATTAAAGGTCTTTATTTGCACCGCACCTACCGGAGCACCACGCTATCTCTGCATCACAGTAGAATCGATCTTGTGAAAGTCTGTTCTTGAGTCATAAACGGACTTCATCTAGAGTCGATTCTAAGAAATATGTAAGAATCGACCGTGGGAGCATGGTTTTTTTTTCTCCAGAACCGACTTTTATAATATTGATTCTTAAAAAAAAAAAAACAGTATAATACACCGGTAGAATGACTATGATGCAAATAATAGCGCACTGAATTAATATGGGCTTTTTTTTGTATTTAAATCTATTTATTCTTTCTTTTCCCAAGCCTATTGATGTCGGCCCTTCATGGTTAAGAATGAATGAGTCACATATTGGCGTGTTTTGCACCTAATAATAATCTTAACCGTGTTATGCAATGATAACAATCTTTCACTTTATGACTTTTAAACTAATGTGTAAGCGTCAAAAAAAGACTAATGTGTATCATATAAAGTGGTGTCGTATCACCGTAAAATAGACGTGTAAATGATCTGAACCGAGTTGAGCATTAACCTTATCAAGTCGAGCATACTAACATGAACTTGATAGGATTATCGAATTGATCACGAACACATTTTGACTCGAGTCGTATTCGAGCTTATTTTGCGTTGAAAACAGATGTTTTTACTTGAAAAATAGTAGGGCAAATATAAAATAATCTTCGTATTATTAAATTTTGAGCGAGCATGTTAAAAGAAAAATCATTTCGCAAATAAAACTTCTCAATTGTCGATTTAACTCAAAAATAGGAATTTTAAAATGAAAATTTATTTGTATGAACAATTATTGCAGTGTAAACGTTGTTGAATTCAATAATTAGTCCAGTCAAAAATGAAAATTGATTTGTTTGAACAATTATTCCAATGTAAACGTCGATGCTTCTTTCTTAAAAGATTCTCGTGCAGATGGAGTTATTTAATTTTCGAGATGATTATGGTCAGTTTGTTACGTACTTTTTACGGGCCCTAGATGCGAACTTGGGGGTGGAGTCATTTGAGCTTCTTGCTATTTACAGAGGCATGCCTTAGCTCGTGATCTTGGCTATCATCAGGTGTGTCTAGAGTCTGATTCTCTTCTGTGCATCCAGCGGCTCAAGTCCCCTTCTGAGGATCTTTCTTCCCCTGGTTGTTTAGTTAGAGATTGTTTGCGGTGTTTTTGACACGTGTTCTTTTTCCTTTGTTAGGCGTTACGGTAATTGGTTAATTAGCTCATTTCTTTGGACTTTAGGGTTTGTCTGGTTTAGGCCTTGTTGATTGGAGATCTTTAACCCTTGGTCGTGTTGTTGATGCTCGTATGCTTGATTTGGCTTAGTTAAATGGTTTATCCCCTCGGTGTAATAAACGGAATGGAGAGTGATAGAGTTACTACATCAAGTCTACATCATTTTTTACACCATCGTCATTTCACCACATATATTTCACTTGTAAATTTTTTTTATAAAAAAACTTAAAACAATCACAACCACAAGATTATGCTGGATTCTTTCATTTGTACTGAAGCACTTTTAAATTTTTAGCGGAGTTCAACTTCTACTATTCATCATGTCCGCAACATTGTTCTTTGTATTGTTCTCTGGTTTTTGTGGAAAGAAAGGAACACTTGCAAGTTCGACAATGATAAGGCATCCCTTTGGAGAATAAATCTTCATGCTGAAAGATTGTTGAGAATTATCGCAAAAACAAAAGTTGTTGCACGAAAATAAATCCTGCCTGATCATGATGTGCCTTTCTTTATGGGTACTCGTGCAAAATTGAAGAAGGCAAAGATCCCCACTCTTATCAAATGGCATCCACCTAATGTAGGGAGAGTTATGTTAAATGTTGATGGAAGTGTGCGACATGGACAAGCTTATGGTGGAGGCATTATCCGTAATCTAGTGGTGATTTTATTCTTGCTTTTCACCAAAGTTTCGGCACGGGTGATGCACTTTGGGCTGAATTTTCTGCTTTGCACCGAGGAATAAGCTTATGCATTCAGTATGGTTTTCAAGTGGTTGACATTGAAGCCGATTCTAAAGTTATGGTTTCCATGTTGTTACATGATGATGTGGGAGGATGGCCTTTATGTACAATCATTGCTAAAATTGGACAACACCAGAACAAATTAGATGTTTTCGATCAATCATATCTATAGGGAATGCAACTCGGCGGCTGATTCATTAGCGGGTCTTGACAATGAAGATACCATTTATTTTAATTTACATGATCCGCCTCAACAAGTTACTTCTTCTTTTAATGATGACATCCAAGGCGAATTTCGAATTCGACGCATACGTACCACATAAGGAAGCACTCTTCAATCATTTTGAAGAGTGCAAAGCAGGTTGTTTTGTTTTGGAAAGCTTATTCTAGGTTTTTTTTTATAATCTCCGGACTTCTCGCTTCTGGTTTTCTATTTTAGGGATGACTCTGATCCATGGGCGGAAGGATACTTGGCGGCTTTCAAAACACTGGACGACACCCTTCATGCTTGGAGGGTGTCAAACATGTCGTCTTGTTTCATTATCTAATTCTTCCTTTTGGATTCTTGTTTTCTTTAGTCTACTAGCTTTTGCTTCCCTAGGACCTACATGCACGAATTGGAGTGCTTCAATCACGAAAAGAGGAGTTGGACTTGCAGCGAATAGATGCTTCAAGCTAAGATGAGTTCAAAATGCCATGAAGTCGTAATCCCAACCTATTGGAGAGACAAGAATGAGAGAAATTTTTATCAAAGGCGGCTCAAGCAACAAACGGAAATTCAAGCCCACTTCACCTTTCACTTACGAAGTTGGATGAGGGAGGGGAAAAGATTCATTTTCAAGTTGTCAGCATTTTTTGTTTTTATTTTGATTGATTTATTGTATTTCGGGGCTTTAGTTTTTGAGAACATAGGGTGTTGTACTCTTTCCTACTATGACGGATTTTCCACACTGGGTTTGTCACTAGTAGGTTTTAAGGAGGCATAACTATGTTCTGACACGTAACTGATATAAGGGAGGGTCATGATATGGCATGTTTGGGAAAAAAAAAACAAGATTATGCTGAATGTAAAAATGGTGTATACTTGAGTGAATAACTCCATCATTTCCTGAACAGAATACGTGAGATCGATATATCGGCATAGGCGGATGCACGTTCACCCACATGGGGTCCGCAGACCCCGTTAAAATAAGAAAACACTGCATTTTGTCAATAGAAATATATTTCGTAGCCCATGAAATATAAATATTTACTATGAAAAAGATTCATGAACCTCATCGAACTAAATTTTTGAACCGCAACTGTATATGTGGTTCTTTCCCGCCTTTTTCTCTTTGGACAAAGTTGAAGGAATTATTATTTTAACAATGCTTTTAATACTAAATCAGATCATATACCCACGTGAGATTGATAGCGAGAATGACATTGCATATATGGAGAATTGAAAATGATTTCTATAAGAATGATTTAGGAAAGGATGCCCATCACCATTAGTGAATTACAAGTTTACATTCAAAATTCTATTCCCTCCGTCGCTATTTATATGTCACGGTTGTCAAAATTAAAATTTTCTTTTTATATGTCGTACTTATATTTCCAATACACGTTTTAATACTCTTTCCGCTTTTCAATATTACTTTTAAATTTTCTAGGCTCATTCAACCAAACAATTTTTCATATTCAATACACCGCTACACTTTTCAAGATTTTTTTAGTACTTTGTAATGAAAGTCAACACAATAAACCACTTTCTTAATCTATGTGTTTTTTCTCAAACGCGATATATAATTAGGAACGCAGGGAGTATATAATATCTATAATCAACATCACTCACTACCTGTTTTAGGAGGAAAAAACTAATTTATTGCTCTTTATCGAACAAGGTTGCTAGGAGAACATTGTTAGGGGGAGATGTGCCCAAGAAGCAAGGACGGAGCGAGGATTTCAACTTCGGGTGGATTAATAGACAATTTTCAAATTATCGGGTGGGTTGTGTTAACATAATTTGAGGGATTAAACCGGACTACGTATATTTTTTTAGTGTAATTTTTTTTTGTTCAGGTGGGCTTAGCCCTCTCAATTCATCCCAGCTGCTACAAAATTTTGGGCAAGAACCCATACCCTAGTGGTTAATACCCAGGCTCCGGTGGTTGAAGACCCGGGTTCGATTCCCCCCTCCCCTCCTTTCGTTTCCGGCCAAAAAAAAATCCATATGTCACTTTCTAGATTTTTGTACCGATTTATTTAATAAGTAGTATTGTGATGATAAATGTTAAATGTTGTACTATCGCTTTAGAAAGAAAAAAAACTGTAGTACTGAGGGGCGGCTTTACATAGTGCTTTGAGAATGCGGCTGACTCTCTAAAATAAATATATTATTATGTACAAGTAGTGTATAATTTTTTTTTATAAACGTATATATATGTGTAATTGACCCCCATATTTTTATATATTGACCCCCTATTTTTATCTATTTCTCCATAATTTCATGTATAGAATTGAATATCCAAATATATGTGTGATATGGAAAAAAAATTGATAAATTTCTGACCTCCATAGTGAAAATCCTGCAGCCGCCCCTGGTAGTACTAACTGTTAGATATTTTATTCACAAAGTCTGTTTTTTTAATTTTGTTTGAATATGTTGTTGCACACTAAGTGCGACAGGTGTCGCCGAAAAGAAACGGGGTTCGACCTAAACGAACCTATGCGAATGACACACCATTTCGTAGACACATCATTTCGGTGGTGCATGTTAATTATGACACATCCTTTGAAGACGAACTGGTTTATTCTTTCCTGAAAAGGTACAGTGTGTTTTTTCGTTGTCTATTTATAGACATCAGATGCATTCGAAAATGTTAAAGTTTTTGTCATAAGCATCATCAGCACAAAAAAACGTATTGTGTCTCTAAGTTGTACTCCATTGAATCCTGAGAGAGATCTAAAATATCTCTTTAAAGAAACGATTATGTGCTTTGGAGAATCTTTCTATCTGTTCTCATTAGTCTAACACTAACTCTAATTTTATTTTCAAAAAAAATTGTATTGTGATAAATTGATTGTCATACTAAAATCAGAGTGTTTTTTTTCTTATCCTTTTTTAAAAACAAAATAAGAGTTAGTACTACAATTTTTATTCTTTCCATAGTACTGCATTTAAAGACAACCAAATATGTGTATGGACTATGCCACTATGGACTTGCACGAGTAGATACGGGCACAACGGTTGTGCCACAACGAATGATACAACGGTGATCTGTGTCGTTGATTATAATGAGTTTAAATTGATCATGACGTAAATCTAACATAATCATCGATGCAGATCACCGTTGTGTCACTCATTATGGCACAACCGTTGTGCATGTATCATTAGTTGATTAATAATCCTAGAATATCTTTAATGCTTACAAAAAAGAATTGAGTTGAATATATGGTTACATTTAAGGCAAATTTTGTGGTGGTCAATGAATATCAAACTCAATCTTCATTTTAGTTGATGAATATTTGACTCCAGTCATGGACGTAGATAAAGTTCTCTCAATGGGCCGGAACACCAAAGCAAATTCGAAAATCAAGTGAGGATATGTTTTTATATTTTTTTATCAATAAAACTATAAAACTAAATCGTTTTCGGATATCAGTGGGGGACCCTGACCCCACCCTTATTCATTTGGATCCGCCCCTGGTTGACACGAATTGGGATCCTTTGCCGTGATAGGTGCCGTGCACCGTTTCCATCGGAATTTCGACGGAAACGGTGCACTTTTTATTTTAAAAATTCAGACGGAAACGGTGCAATTTTTATTTTATTTTTAATTTGCCCCACTCTCTTCCCGTCGAAATTTCAACGGATCCATCGAAATTCCGACGGAAACGATGCACGGCACCAATCACGGCATCCTCATCACGGCAGAGAATCCGGGTCAGGTTGACATATATGTATATAATCACTCATATTATAACGTTTTGGTGACACCAACTCATGTATCTTGGCTTGTTCACCAGCGATTTAATTTATCAGCAAATACTCATATATTACATAGCCATTTTGTGACAACCCTAATTTTTAAAACAAATTTTATAAGGGTACGTAGTCTTGTCTTTTTCTTTTTTTTTTCTCTTTTTTTTGGACGGTAGTATAATTCTTAACCAGATAACACAGAATTCACAATTTCGCCTCCTAGATCGCTAAAAAGTTATAAATATGTTCTTGACTAGAGAGCACAAAAGTCACAATTTCGCAAGACTGCCGCTATATAGCCAGATAGCTATCGCCGCTTTCCCGACCACTACCCTCGGGAAACCGACCGGATCGGGTTCCGACATAGGATTCTGACGTCTAGTGCTTCATTGTGTTTCGTTTTTCGTAGCAGTTCTCAGCCAGCTTTGCTACGGTTTTATGTGATTAGGCGGGTTACTAGCTGAGAATGAACCTTTGTTTCAGAGAGAAAGAAAGCATCCATCTAGTAAGGATGATTTTGTCAATCGTAGAAGGTTTTATTTTATTTTTGAGACAATCGGAATTAAGGACAAAAATTAAGGAGAAATTGTTAAAAAAGACAAGTGGAATGAAAAATTGTGAAAAATGACAAAAGACACTTAAAGTGACGAAATTACCATCGTCAACCTTAACGACTTTAATTCCACTGTCAAATAAATCCACTAAAAATAATCCACTAAAACATTTTAATATCCAACAAATCCACTACTAAACAAATCCACTAAAACAAAAATAAAAACAAAAAACATAAGAAGTGCATAATCGTTCAGTGGAATGATAATTTGTCTTTTTTTCACCATTTTCCAATTCCAGTAGACTAAATATCCTTTCCACTTGAAATTTGTCCTTTTTATTTTTTAGCATGCAATTTGATTCTAGGGTTTATTGTTAAAAAAGTTAATTTGAACATATAAATATGCAATGAGGACAGTGGAATTTTTTTCGGGTAAAAAAGATATGTCCTTATTCCACTGTAATAGTGAAACATTAGATTTAAGGCTACTTTCACTGCAGAAAACAGTGAATTCATGGTTATGAACAGTGGATTTGTTCTTATCATCCATTTTATATTTTCAGTGTCTTAATTTCTATTTTTTCTTATTTTTTTGTCTTTATAAACCATTACCCCTTGATTTTATGACTTTCGTATTATTTTTCTGGGTTGGGGGAACAACTTCCATATCCTGTGTAGCGTATGAAATTCTGCCGTAGATTTTTGTGGAATTTGTGTTAAAAGACGAATCTGAAATAATTTGACCATTGGACCATATTTAGAAAACCAATATAACATTTATTATATTTTTCTCATTTTATCCCTCATTTATTATATATTCAATCACTTTTACTACCTTGCATTAATACCAATGAAAGGTTATTTTAGTTTTTTTAATCAAAATTAATGACAAATAACAAATTTAACTAACTTTCTTAATATGTATGAAAAAATCAAATAAACTTACATTTTAGAACGGAGATAGTATTAACCGGTTCAAATTACAATGCAACAATAAACAGTTTAGTACTACCTCCGTCCCATAAAAAGTGTCCACTTTTTGAAAATTAGTTGTCCCATAAAAAGTGACCATTTACAAAACCAATACACCATTTAATGTTTTTTTTTTCCACACATACCCTTATGTTTGCATTTAATGTTTGTATGTTCATTTCACATTCCAATAGAAGCATTTATGTGATAGGGATATATATGTCCATTAGCACTTAAATTACTACATATTAATTGATTTCTTAATCTATGTGTCAAGCAAAATATGGACACTTTTTATGGGAGTTTATTAACACTTTACTGGTAGAGAGTTTATTTTCATCGGCTAAACAACATTGCAACAATTGTTGACTAAGATTAGTCGTCGTCAACCTTCAAAAAAAATAAAATTAAAAATTAAAAAATTAGTCGTCTAAACAACACTTGCTATGACGTACTTTTCACCTGGACTAAGTAAACTATTGATTTTGATATTCAACTTTATCTTTTGAAGGTACGCTAATGACTCACGACTTAGTTTTGTTGTCAAAAAAAATATATAAAAACACTATTAATCCATAAACTGGATCACCGAATTCACTCCGATACTTCCACTGAAATAAAAATTCATGGTCCTCCACCGACGCATCTACACTATGCAAGGAGGGGACACATACCCCTACTACGATCCTAGATAAATTATTTTACGTATTATTATAGTTTTGCTGTTAAAAATAATATAAATTCATGCCTTCGATGGTTCATCAATTTTACTCTCGTGTTCCTACTAGATCAAATTCCTAAATCTGTCATTACACATATATACACATACATATATATATATACATGGGCGGATCCAAGTACAGTAGGATGGTAGCCAGTGTCTCCACTGAGATCCGAAAAACGATTTATTTTTTTTAAATGTAAAAACAATATTAATGTCTCCACCAATTTTCAAATTCGTTTTGATACCCCTACTACGAAATTTTCTTGACCGGCCAATATATATATATATATATATATATATATATATATATATATATATATATATATAGGATAAGTGGCAACATCGTAAAGGGAAATTACATTCGGAGAGTCATCAAACGCATCGTCCCGTTGGATGCGCGCCGTAATGCGTATGAAGAAGACAAAGACTAATTTGTCTTCTGCGCACGCGCACATCCAACAACGTGCGTGCGGCAGGAAGAGTGCGGGATAAATTTCCCATCGCAAAGAGACGAAAAGTTTGATTTTACACATAGATTGAGTTTGATTTTACACATAGCTTAATTAGAGCCTTAGACTGTGAGGGTGATAGGGTGATGGTGATCGAATAAGAAATGGACATGCAATTTGATGAATAAATTTGTTTGAAAGTTTTGCTTGATAATGAAAATAAATCACCAACTTCACCAAAGAAAATCAAAGTGGACCAATAATACCACGTCATATGTTACTAAGATTTTCACGGTTCATTTTTTTTAATTTTTTTTTTTATGATAATGCATTGTTGACTAGACTTAAAGATTTACTATTATTTTGTAATGATGATGATAGGTTAAGCTCGATCAATGTATTTTTCAAAAGAATAGGTAAGCTCCAAGAAGATAAGAATATGTTCAATGATGGAGACAACAAATTCCAGGTGTAATGGCCGGTTGATTTTTTTGGTGTGTAAATTGTTTCTCAAGTATATGTGTATATATATAATGTTTAAATAATACTCCACCTTCAATATGATAGACTTCATTAATTGAAAATTTTTAGCATAGAGTTTCGGTTGCTTCCAATTAAAACACGACACAAAGTATGTATTTGATGTGTTTGTTATTGTTTATTCGGAAATTTTAATACGGTTAATAACCAAGTATAATTTGGTGATCCTGAACCAATAAGATATAGAATAATTGATGGGTCTCATGTTTTATACATGATATTTACCTTATTACCCACATTTTAAAAAATGCTATTGGTGGAACATGTATGACATGACATTCCTGGACTAGCATAAAACTGCCGTTGCTTATTTTGTATCTGATTTTGTTTATAGTGTATTAATGTCAGGTGTCGTGTTTTCATTTGATACAAGTGAAACTGTTTACTAAAAAATCTCTGCAGTAGAATTTCTCAAATAATGAAGCCTAATTAATAAGACTTAATCAGAAATTAAAAAGATGAAGAAACTGCAATGATTATTCAACACTTTTTTCTTTAATTATTTTTTTAAGAAGATTATTCAACACATCTAATTAGGCGATATATGAGTCATGCATTTGAAAGTTGATAGTTATGCCATTAATGGGGAGTTGAGATGTGCATCCATTGTGGCGATTAAGTTGCAAACATGAGCTAAATGCAAGGAGTTTCCTACAATTGTGGCCATGACGAGGCGGTGGGAACGGATTTGATTACCGTGATAAGATTAAGATTTAGATAACATGTTTGAACCAAGTTACCATCGAGCCTCAGGGCATCGGGCAGAGGATGAAAAAAGTTCATCGGGCGGACCTTAAGGGAGTGCTAGGCATGTGCACATGCTCGATGTAAAGCTTGCTAAGCCGAGCACTAAGGGTCAGGCTCGGGCTCATGATGAGGCAACTAGTGACCTGCGTTCGTGCATATGCTGGATGCGAGGCATGCTATACCTTAAGGGATTTCTCGGCCAATGAACATGTTTAATGTGAGGTAGGCTAGGGCCAGGCAATAGGGGTCCACTCGGGTTCATACCGAGACGGTAAGGGACCTTAGATCATGCACATGCTCAATGTGAGGCATGCCAGACCTTAAAATAGTGTAAGTTCAATGCACATATATACTCGATTAGAGGCATGTTTGGCCTAAGAACTAAGGGTTGTGATCAGACTCATAGTGAGGCACCAAGGGACCTAAGACCGTGTGCATGCTCGATGCGAGTCGTGTTAGACCTTAAGGGAGTGTGTGGCCATTGCATATGCTTAATGCAAGGTATGCTAAGCCGAGGTCTAAGAGGCATGCTCGGGCTTGTAACGAGGCAACAAGGGATCCCATGCTTTTAACAAGGCATCGTAGACATAGTCAATGCACATGCTCGATGTGAGCATGCTAGACCCGGTCATTATGGGGAGGCATATGTTGCTCCAAATCTCTACAATTGTAATTAGGCAAAACAAAAAGAGATATTGTATTTACATTTACAAATCATTGTCTACGTGTCACTATAATGTTATAATGTCACTATAATCCTTTTTTAAAAGATAATAAATCATATCCAAATTTTAACCATAATGTAGACCAATGAACATGAGTTGATAATCTCATTTCTTTTAGATTGTATATCGTTTTCCTTCAAACATTTTTTTAGGGGTAAAAAGATTTATTAAGCTTTAAAAGCTGTAATTACATCCAAGGGGGGTGAGTTTTCCCAATACACGCTGCCTACTAAGTTTAGACCTTTCTTAGGAAGGAGATGTGTTGGGTGATTACCCGTCCGTTTGACGAAGTAAAACTGAAAATGAGAAAAACATTGTAACATGTTACGACAATCCTCAACAATATTTCCTAGATTTAAAAAAGCTGGCGTGTTTGTGGAAAACTTCCAAAACACCGTGAGCAAGTCTCATTCAAAAATGATGTTGAAAAAGCCCCACGTTATAGATAAGAATATAGCACGACAAAAGTCTAACAATTTTCATTTCCGTAAAAGTCTTTTTATTCGAATAAAAAATCTTCGTTATTAGTGTACTTCTTTTTGTCACACTAAACGAGAACTTCTTTATTCGACACGAAACCTAATGCAATACAAACATGTTACCAAAATTTAATTTCTTTACTGAATAAAAATAATGATTCCCTCAAACAAAACAAAAAAAAATAATAATGATCAAATGTCTCATGTCCAAACAGACCAATAGTCTTTCAACAAAATCTGGAAGAAATATAGAATGTTAAAGCAGCTTAAAAAAAGAACAGAAATTCTTTGTAAATACATCTTTGTATAGTTATTATGAATGAAAAGAATCCAAAACCCAAACTCAAAAAACACAATCTTTACCTGTTGTTGCATTCCTTACACAACAGACAATACATGAAAGCTTTACAAGGTTTTTTTTTTTTTTTTTTTTTTTTTTTTTCCCGGGTTTATACCGAATCGAATCGAACTGCATGATGATTGATGATGATCTTTAAGGCTCAGAGTTATCAATCAAAGATTTATCTTCATCTTCTTTAATAGTATTAATCATAACAGCCACTTGACTCATATTAGGCCTTGCATCTGGAGATGTATTTATGCATTTCAAAGCAACATGCAACAAATTAACCATCCTTTCTTCATTTGCACCTTCAGCAATCAATCCTTTATCAAAAACTTCAGCTGTCCATTCTTCTCTAACAATTGAATGAACCCATCTTGCCAAATCGGATTTCCGGTTATGCACGAGTTTCCCGGTTAGTAATTCAAGAAGAATCACACCAAATGCATAGATGTCTGCTTTAAAGCTGTTAGCTTTTTCAGTTGTTGTTGTTATGCTTCCACTTCTAGCAAAAGAAAGTTGATGTTGTTCTTGATTGTCTGATGATCCCATTAGGCCATATTCACTAATACATGGTTCCATGTCTTTGTTTAACATGATGTTTGAGGATTTAAGGTTTCCATGTGGCATGTCTTCGATTCGGAGTTCTTCGTGCATAAAAGCCATTGCTTTTGCTGAGTTTGTTGCAACATTTAGTCTACTTTCCCAATCAAATCTTTCTCCATGTTGTGATCCTGAATGCACACAACAACATCTTATCAGTCAAATGAATCATAAAGAATGAATTTTTATGGTACCCTTTCGTTTTCACTCTTTTTCGTAATGCACACCTCTAGTATCAGTAGTATGTGAAAAAGACAAGAAAAACAGAAGGATATGATGCATGAAACTTGGTACAACATTCATACAACGGTTATGTTCGAAAGTTTTTTGACCAATTAACTATCTTTATAGAAACATTTTGGTCTTTCAACTTATTTTGCTAGGAAATTGGCATCTAATTGTTTTCAAAAGTTCAGTGCACCAAATGAAGTAACAAATGGACTTTAAAATCATCGAAATAGCCCATACAGGTCGGTTTCAATTGAATAGGATCCAAAATTGTTGCCAACATTAAACTATAGCTACAAGCCCTTACTGTTATTTGTCATAAAAGTATAAGAAATTGTTCATTTTGCCTAATGTTTGTGTTCAGAAATCAGAATGCAGTGTTTTATGTGCTGCCTAAAGAAAGAAAGAGGGACTGTAAAGTGTATATTTACCATGGAGAAGTTTGAAAAGACTGCCATTTTGTTGAAACTCATAAACAAGAAGCTTTTCTTGCCTAGAACAATAATAAGCAGCAACAGGCAACACATTCCTATGCTTAACTTTGTCTATCTTATGCATTCTTTTCTTGAATTCATCCCGCGAAATATCCCAATCCTTGATTCTTTTCACTGCTAAAGCCAATCCACCATTAAGGGTTACTTTATAAAGTGTTCCATGTTTCCCTTTTCCAATCAATTCAGCCGGCGCTCTTAACAGATCCTCGAATTTAAGCCCGTTAAGAACAGGACTAGATAAAACTACAAGCGTTGAAGCTTTCGCGTTATCTGGTGATGTTAATGAAAACTCTGATCTGCTTCCACCTATTCTTGAATCTGTAGATGTTGTACTAGGTTTACTGCTTGTGATTTCTTCTTTATCGAAATCATTTCTTTCCCCTTTAGGGTTGTTTCGTTTCTTGAACTTGAAGGCGATCAGAAGGGCGATAATCACGGCTATAAGTACAGCGTATCCTACGTAAACCAGGTCTTGTTTCTTTAAAAGATGCTTCTTTTTAGGTGATGATGATGATGGTTGTGGTGCTGATAAGGGTGGTGGTGATAGCGAAACAGGACACGGATTCGAAAACGGGGGCCCACATAATCCTTCATTTCCAAGAAAGCTGCTTGAAGTGAAATTGCCTAGGTTTTGTGGAATAGGGCCAGTGAAATTGTTGTTGGAGACATTGAATTGATCCAAGTTCGAGAAATCGAATTGCGGTATCTGTCCATTGAGATGATTGTTTTGAGCCAAGAAACTTGTCAACCCTGAGATTCTTGACACATTTGGTAGCTGCCCAGAAAATCCATTGTCAGAAAGATCAAGTCTTTTCAGATTATTCAATTTGGACAGAGTACTAGGTAGTTGTCCTGTAAAGCTGTTGTTGTGAAGATACATATGAGTCAAATGTGTGCAGTTTGATATTTCTTGAGGCAATTCTCCACCAATATTGTTATCATTTATGCTAATTACTGCCAAAGAATCAGCCACACATAAAGATTTTGCATCAAAAACTCCTGTTAAATTCATCCCATCAAGAACAACTTTCTTCACAGTTTGTGAAGTACTACATTTGACCCCTACCCATGTTGCATTACAAGGATCTGATGTTGAATTCCACCCCCAATTCGCGTCGCGTGTGACATTCCCTGTTGAAATCTGGTTCATAAACTGCACTAAAGCTAGCCTCACTTCTTGTGTTGTATCGGATTTCGTGATCAATGCCGGAAGGCAAACCAAAATCAAGATGATAAAGATTGGAGCTTTTTGCCCCATTAGAAGGGGGGAAATGTGAATGAGAGTTTTTCCAAACAACCCTTCTGATTTTACTAACTCATTTTTGTAGAAAAATTGATAAGCAATAATGATCCAAAGAACTAAAAGGGTTGTATTTTATTGCCAATTGGCTATATTTACAAAGATGGTTTTGAATTTTGTGTCATTTACATTCAAATATGATACAAAAACAAAGCAATTAGATCCAAGTAAACAACTGTTTTCAAGATTTTTGTATTTTTATATCTAATGCCGGCAAATGGAAATGGTCAATAATGCCATAGCATTTTATGATGGTGGTGCCAGTGCATAATGCATAGATAGAGCAATCCATGTATGATGCCATTAGTCATCATCTTATAAGATGCTCAATTTTCATGGTTTCTTTTTGATTTCTGGATTTTGACTTCAACTGTTATTCGAGAATAACAAACTCAAAAGAAAAAAAAAGGTGTGCACAGAGATATGGTCCGGA
This sequence comes from Gentiana straminea, assembly GCA_036785695.1. Taxonomy (NCBI): domain Eukaryota; kingdom Viridiplantae; phylum Streptophyta; class Magnoliopsida; order Gentianales; family Gentianaceae; genus Gentiana; species Gentiana straminea. Next base: position 1,576,289 of record JAVUPR010000501.1, on the reverse strand, counting down.
ATTTTAAGTTCAGTTCATGAATAATCACCTATATACTATTGCCTTATCATTGACTAACATGACTATGATAAAAGAAGTAATATACATATATATACACACTAACAAAATGACGTTATGCATTATTTTTTAGGGGACGATATACATTGTTAAGTACGTGTTTAGCTTATAAAATAATAGTATAGTGAATAATGATAACCTTATATGAGTTGATTGTTTCGGTTGTGGCATAAATATCATTAAACATAATTTGCATAACATAACATTGTAAGCACGTCTATTGTTACAACATAATATACAAAGCTGAAGCATAAGAAAATAGATACTGGAAATATCTCTGGACATGTATGATTGTTGGAATCAAATGCAATCGTAGACCTCCCACCAATTGTTCTTTGTAACAATCATAAAACCTTCAAGAGGTTTATTGGATTTCTCATCAAATAACAGGTGGCGAGGATTGAATATTTTCTTGTCGATATCATAAGTCCGGCGAATCTCCTCCATGGCATCGTCGGTAAGAGAGGATCGAATATCCTCCACACCCGGAACTATTACCACAACTTTAGATGAATTTGTATCTTACTTTTGAGCGGGTTGAGGACTTTTAGATGGAGTTGAAACATCTGAAATTGACGTACCTTGATCTTCAATATAAAACCATTGAGATTTAAGGGAGGATTTCGGTTTCAGAAGAAGAAGTGTGAATGACTATGTTGATAATGCGCATACTCTGAAAACAAATGACTCTGATTATAATGGAAAAGCAACGAAAGATTCATATCGAATGAGTTATTATTTTATAATGGTAAAATCATAAAGACGTCTTGATTACATAATTTAATGATTAATACATATCCCAAGGTGCAGGTGAATTGGGATCTCAGAATTTGATAATGGAGATTTGAATTTCAAAAGACATCTAGAAACGCATTCATGTCAGAGACCTTTGGGTTCCCGCCTCCTATACAGTGCCATGTCATCTCCAATCAGACATAACCTATGACATCCGTTCTAGATCTGGTATGTGGGGCTTTTGACGTAGTTATGACTCGATGTCATACACGTGGCACCTAATGGGCTACATCAGATCCTCTTACCATATGGGCAACAAAAGTGCAGCCCAGTTTAGGTCCTTATACTCTAGATAACTTTGATAAATATGTCTTACTCCGATATTACCCAGCTCTCGTTCTATGCTGCAGGATCACCAAAGTCCTAAACTTACAGCTCGGGGCAGATCACATCGCCGACTTCAGGTTTTTGAGATGAGCGGTCAGGTCATTTAGGAAAGATAGAATTTATTAAATGGTTTTCTGAAACCTCATCATCGTTTTCATCATATTCAATGAGACAATGACCATTTTTTTGAGCAACTCTATGTTTCCTTCATTGTTTGTTGGTTCTTCTTCACAACCCTCCCTTGATAAAAATTGGTTGAAGTGTAGATCTTCTCTTGTTCTCATATTTTTGGAAAGGTATAATTTTTCCATCATTGGCGACAAATATGACTTCACCAATCTTGTCTCTATTGTTTGTGGTATCGTGCATTTTGGTACAACATGAAGCACTTGTCTAAAATCACCTCCAAATACAACATCATTTCTTCAAATACGTTAGAATGTGTCATGATGTCCTTTAAGCTTCTGTCATGTGTCTCAATTGTCCGTATCTTTTTCATTGGTGCTTCATCCCATATGATTAGAATTGCTTTTCGTAGTAATTCTACATTTCCAATCTGCATTGGAATATTGCACATACTTGTTTAATGCGCATTAATTGGAATTTTAAACGTGAATGAGCAGTTCTGCAATGGCTGGTTACAATTAGGCTAATATGTCAAATCCGTTTTTCCTTCATCATAGAAAGAATCCCTCTTTGGTCGGGTCCAACCCGTTTCATAGACGGTGAAGATCAATGTGCAAGACTTTGTCTTCAAAGAACAAAATCGGATTCATCAATACCACTATTCCAATTAGGCTCGAATCTGATAGAAAGTATACTTTACGGGAACAATGTAATATATTGTGTTGTAATTTCTTGGATTGTTCATTCTCTCTCTGCTACGATTTCTCAAAGTGTTTTTGTAACGCCCCAGAACTTGAGCTTTGGCGGCGCTACTTGAGGTATAATGGATCCAATAACTACTTAGGTCTATCGTCATCGCTTGACCTAATTAAAATACTTAAACCGAGTTACCAAATCCTTTATGTCTCAATCTTCTTAATAATCTTTCTCTCAATTTTTCAATTTGGATATTACATTCTCTCCTCTTAAGGAACTGACGTCCTCTCCTTTCCATGATCCTACCAAAAGGTAACCAAAGGTGTCCCTCACCATATTTAAAGGTGGGCAATTAGTTTCATCTGATATTGATTCCGATACCACCTGTAACGCTCCAGAACTTAGGTCTGTCGGCTCTATTTGAGGCATAATGGATCCAGTAAGTACTTATGTCTATTGTTCTTTCTTGGATTTAAATGGTTAACCCGAGTTACCAAGTCCATCATGTCTCAACCCTATTAATATGTCTTCTCTCAAATTTTCAATATGCGATATTACGGTTATTTGGTTTAACACAACCAAAGAAGTATGGGATAATCTTCTTGACAGATTTTGTATGTAGTGAGGACCGATTGAAGATGCCTTTAGACTTTCTGATTTAATGTATGAATTGGTTAAACAAGGAGATTCAAATGTAAATGAGTATTTCACAAAACTTAAGACCTTATGGGATGAATTAGTTGTTCTTAAACCTTCACGAGATTTAATAGGCCATAACAGAAACTGGACCCACGGAATTACACTAGATTTAATGGATAAGCCATAACGGGAATTATATCTTAGAGTGCTAACCTAATGTTTTTAAGAGTAGTGATAGTGTCAAAACATAATGACCACAACAAAGTACAACAACAAATTTTTTCACTATTGATTATGTTGTGGGACCTATTGATTCCTATAGGTCCTGTAAAGATTAATGATTCTCCAAAAAGAAAAAATATCACTATCAAACTTTGTAATGCATACACAATATAATATGATGAGGGTCAAAATGAGCCTCGCCACATGTCATCTCCTAATTGATCAAACAATAATGAAGACATAAAAACTATAACATTAAGGGCCAGGAGACCTACTTCATGCCTAAGAGCAGATCCGAAACCTAAGTGGTAGATCGGCAGGAACTCCTCCACCGAAGGTCGGCCAAGGCTTGGTAGAGAGGAGCTGCCCAGATCGTCCATAGTGGCCTTGGGGGCTCGACGCAAGACGTACAGAGCAACCCAGGCTGTTATTCCTCGTGCGGGATAGCTAAAGATAAATAAGGAAAGAATCTTGAGTCATAAAGACTCTGATCCTGACATTCAAATATGTCCATAATTATCCCTAAATTATAGGGATTTGCGAGTATTAATCCTTAGGGAAATAATAATAATAATAATAATAATAATAATAATAATAATAATAATAATAATAATAATAATATAATTCATTGCAGGACAAGGAAAGGCATAAATCGTCTCCTATATAAACAACGGAAAAACCCATTAAAGTTCACAGGACGAACTAGCTAAGATCCATTAAAGTTCGCAAGACGAACTAGATGAGATCCGTAGGTCGGACTCAGTCGAATAAAGTAAAGTTTTCCATGGACAAACTCATTAAAGTTCACAGGAAGAACTAGCTGAGATCCGCAGGTAGGACTCAGTCGAATTAAAATAAAGATTGCAACAGACAAACTCATTAAAGTTCGCAGGACGAACTAGCTGAGATCCGCAGGTCGGACTCAGTCGAATTAAAGTAAAGTTTGCAACGGACAAACTCATTAAAGTTCGCAAGACGAACTAGCTGAGATCCACAGGTTGGACTCAGTCGAATTAAAATAAAGTTTTCAACAGACAAACTCATTAAAAAGTTCACTGGACAAACTAGATGAGATCCGCAGGTCGGACTCAGTCGAATTAAAATAAAGTTTGCAACGGACAAACTCATAAAAGTTCACAGGATGGACTAGCTGAGCTCTACAGGCCGGACACAGTCAAAATTATTAGGTTTGTAGAGCAGAACAACTGAACTCTGCTTGAACTAAGTTCTGCAAGTCAGACTCACCAAGTTTGCAACAGTCAAACTTCCTAAGTCTACATAGCAGACGTCGAATTGCAGAGCCGTGCAGGTAAAAAATCTATACACTCTACTAAGTATGTCATCCAAAAAACTATAAGTTAATGCATGGCATACTGTAAGGCAAGTCACCCCACTGCAGATCAGAGTACTTCAGGTAAGTGCTGAAAATAAGATTAAGGCAAGAGAACTTGCAAAAAATTGCATATATTAAAACATTGTACAGGAAAAAAATGGAAGTTTTTCTCCAAAGTCTGCAAGACAGATTCCAAAACTTGAGCTCCGCAGGTCGGGCTCTGAAGCTTGAGCTCCGCAGGACGGGCTCGAAAAGTTTGCTTATGTTTGCAGGACAGGCATTAACTTTCAGAACTCCGCAGGTCGGACTCAACAAAGTTTGTAGGTCAAACTCCTCGAATTGACCTCCACGGATCGGACTCACCAAATTTGCAGGACAAAATCGCCCAGTCAGCAGGACGGACAAAAGTATGATCTCTCTAGCTCAGCCTCCGTATATTTTGTAGACCAAACTTCCTTAGTTTGTAGACGAACTCAAAACCGAGCTCCGCAGGTCGGACTCGTCATAAAATGAGTCCGCAGGACGGACTCGTGCAATAACTCATGGGACGGATCCAAATTTTAGAGCTTAGCAGGCCAGGCTCATTAAGTTTGCAGGACAAAGTTAGTTCGCATATGAACTCAAACCGAGCTCCGCAGGTCGGACTCCTCAGAAAGCAAGTCCGCAGGACAGACAAAAATTTGGAGCACTGGATGTCAGGCTCAATGCGTTTGCAAAGCTGAGCTCCGCAGGTCGAACTAACTCTAAACAACCAGTCTACAGGTCAGACCTGTGCAAATCCGCATGTCGGATAAATTTTTTGGGCTCCACATGATGGGCTCGCTAACTTTGAGAAGTAAACTTCCTAAGTCTCCAAAGGGACCCGAGCTAAGCTATGCAGTTCGGGCTCGCAAATATACAACGAAGCATAAACGAAATGCAAGTTCAAAAACCTAAGAAGCATTAAGGGCCGAATTCTGCCGAGACTCTGTAGAAGGAGTAAGATTCCCCACAGAAGCGTTGACTTGTGGCATCTCAGCAGGAGCCGTTGAAGCAAAAGCGGTAGCCGCAAAAGGCACTAAACAAGGAGCTGCAGCAGCGTTCTCAAAAGTCATTCCACTTCAGAAGACGTGGGCACGAATGACATCGTTATAACAGTAACTATGCCACCTGGCAGAGAAAACCATTGTAAAATTCTACAAGTCTAGATGACAGTGGCCGAACAACTCCTCTAATAGATCCGACCTCACAACGAGTAGTTCAGCGAGATCTGGGGGCTTATAATGAGGGTCGAAGTGATCTTCGCCACATGTCATCTCCTAATTAATCAAACAATAAATTAAGACATAAAAACTATAACATTAAGGGCCAGGAGCCCTACTTCATGCCTAAGGGCAGATCCGAACCCCAGGTGGGAGATCGGAAGGAACTCCTCCACTAGCCACCGTAGGTCGGCCAAGGCTTGGTAAAGAGGAGTTGCCTAGATCGGCCATAGTGGCCTTAGGGGCTCGACGCGGGACGTACAGAGCAACCCCAGGCTGTTATTCTACATGCGGGATAGCTAAAGATAAATAAGGAAAGAATCTTGAGTCATAAAGACTCTGATCCTGACATTCAAATATATCCATAATTATCCCTAAAATTATAGGGATTTACGTGTATTAATCCTTAGGAAAATAATAATAAAAGTATAATTCCTTGCAGGACAAGGAAAGGGATAAATCGTCCCCTATATAAACAACCCTAAAGAACTACGAATGACTTGATTCCTAAACAATTACAGGATACGTAGACAACTTGAGAAAATAACTCAGGCTCAGTCTAAAAATCCCCCCAAAACCATCCCGTTTTACATCTTGTTATAGGGCTTATTCTTGAATTAATTGTCACTCAAAGAAATACGGCCTGGATTTATTTATAGACGAAATCCAGCATCGTCACAATATGTGAAAAAATAAGATTGCAAACTCACTTACTCTATAAAAAAATGTGATTTATGCAATTTCAAGCCGGTTTGATATATACTTCATTTCAAAAGTCGAGTTCACAAAAATGACAAAAAAATAAACGAAACCAACAAAGTGCAAGACAGATGTAGGCTTCCTAAAGAGAAAAATCATCCCTGTCTTCATCATACTCTTTATTTTATTTTTTTTATTTTTATTTTTGAAACACGTCTTCATCATACTTGGAGTTGACAAAAATCTCTTTGTTTGCATTCTTACCGTTAAAGCCTAACCATGAGGTATTCATTTTCTTATCCCACGGGATGAGTATATATATTAATCAGATAATTTAGTGGTTTAAAGTTATGAGTTTGCTATTATACCAATAAATTAAAAGAAATCGTCTCTTTTACTGGGTTCGAATCTCCACAATCCAATTTAAGGTCTAGCTGCACTTTTAAAGGACTCAAACCTTTTATCATTGGTCATATCTTGGAGATCCTTTGTTTGCATTCTTCTTTTATAAAAATACTAGTACAATTATTAACTGTGATAAACACGGTTATGCCCACAGTGAAATTTAGAAATTACACCTTAACGTTTAATCGTTAGATGAGTAGCATTTATAATGAAAAAATTAAAATGTATTATATCGTAAGGTGGAGAAGAAGTCAATTAAGTCTTTGATGTTGTTCATATGTGTCAGTTTTGGTGACTTGATCTCTAAACTGATGAATAAAATGGAGGAACTAATCTGTGAAAACTGAGACTGAGAATGATGGTCAGTTTTCAGTAAGTATATTCAGTTCTGTGAAAGTCATTTTGGTGAATTGCAACTGAGTTTCTTCTAAAGTCAGTAGTCAGTTTGGTCTGCTGAGTTTTGCTGAGTATAACTGAGTTCTACATCTGAGCAGTTGATTACAAGTCTGGAAACTCACTTCTGAGCTGAGTTTTCATCTGGTGGATAACAGTTGGAGCCGGGGTATTGTGTCTATAAATACCAATGTTGTAATCAATGCAATGTGTGTCTTTCACAAGTGTGTGAAAATCCTTGTAACTTTGTGCATGATAAAATATCTTCTTTTCTGTCCGTGGAGTAATCGGCACAACGCCGGAAACCACGTTAAATCACCGTGTTCTCTTTGTTTCTGTGTTTTATCAATTTCGCCATACTTTTTGTTTGCATTGCTTCTGTCTTAATCTTTCTTAAACTGCAAGTTTCTCGTCTGTGTTTTAACAAATTGTATCAGAGCATTGGTTCGTGGATCCAGAGAAGTTGCAGGTTGAACTGAGTTGATCTTCACCAAGACCGGTGACCGGTGCTAGGATTTTGTGATCAAATGTCTGTTCTTTAATTAGAAGGATGTCAGCAATGAACGTAAATATTGATAAATTTACAGGGAGGAACAGTATCAGTTTGTGGCAAATCAAGATGCGGGCTTTGTTAAAACAACACGGATTGTGGACTCCTTTATCTGATAAAAGGGATGCCAGTTCAGCAGATTATGCCAGTCTGGAGGAGAAAGCACATTCAACCATCATGTTGTGCGTGTATTATGATGTTATCACAGAAGTTGCTGAGGAAGACACCGCTGCCAAGTTATGGTCTAAGCTTGAAGCCTGTATATGACTAAGTCATTGACCAACAAGTCGTTGCTTAAGCATAGGCTATTCAGCCTGAGGATGCATGAGGGAGCTCAGCTGAGAGATCATCTTGATCAGCTGAACACAATATTACTTGATCTCAGGAATATTGATGTTAAGATTGAGGATGAGGATGCTGCTTTGATTTTGCTGGTTTCATTACTAGCTTCCTATGAGAACTTTGTGCAGCCCTTCATAGTTGGGAAGGATACAATTGCTGTGAGAGAGGTCAGCTTTACATGCCAGGGAGTTGAGACATAAGGCAGCTGGGGCAGACAATCAGGCTGCTAGACTAGTAGTCAGTAGCAGCAGTGGAAAAGAGCATGGTCAGTCTAGGAAGAAAAATTCCAAGAAGACAAGGTCCAAAGGCCCTAAATCCACAGATGTTTGCAATTATTGTAAGGAGCAGGGACATTGGAAGTCCAAGTGTCCAAAGAGGAAGAAACATCAGGAGAACAATTCTGGCACAGCTGATGTGGCAACTGAGCATGATTCAGATAAGGACATGGTCCTAGTGGCATGAGAGTCAGCACATCATACTGATGTGTGGATTTTGGACTCTGGGCATCATTTCATATTTGCCCTCACAGAGAGTGGTTCTCAAGTTATCAGCATATAGATGGTGGTCATATATCTATGGCAAACAACAAGGTCTGCAAGGTAGTTGGGATTGGCTCAGTTCAGTTGAGGAGGATAGAAGATTCTATAAACTGAGTGAAGTTAGACATATACCACAAATGACCAAAAACTTGGTATCTCTCAGTTCTTTAGACAGCAAGGGATTCATTTTTAAGGATGAAGGTGGAGTACTGAGTGTCTATAAAAACTCAATTTTGGTTCTCAAGGGAGTCAAGAAAGGGACTCTGTATATACTACAAGGGTCAGATGTTGTTGGTTATGCTGCTGTGGCATCAGCTGAGATTCATCAGACACAGCTTACAAAAATACGGCACATAAGACTGGGTCACATGTGTGAAAAGGGGATGCAGGTTCTTTCTCAGAAAGATTTTTATGGGGGATGTAAGGTCAAGCATCTGGACTTTTGTGAGCATTGTGTGTTTGGAAAGATTCATAGGGGAAAGTTCTCAAAAGGGGTACACAACACAAAGTCATCACTTGATTACATTCATTCTGATTGTTGAGGCCATCAAAGGTGGAATCATTGGGTGGTCACAGATATTTTGTGTCCTTTATTGATGACTATTCAAGGATGACTTGGGTGGTGATGATGAAACACAAAAGTGAGGCATTCAATAATTTCAGGCAATGGAAGGCTCTAGTTGAAAATCAGTTGGGGAAGAAGATCAAGAGGCTTCGTACAGATAATGGTCTGGAATTCTGTTGGACTAAGTTTGATGAGTTTTGCAGAAATGAGGGTATTTCCAGACATCATACAGTTAGGAATACTCCTCAGCAAAATGGAGTAGCTGAGAGGCTGAATCAAACTCTTCTAGAGAGAGCAAGTTGTATGCTCTATAATGCTGATTTGTCAAGGAGATTTTGAGTAGAGACTGTAAGCATAACTTGCTACTTAATCAATACGAGTCCTCACACAGGGATCAGTCTTAAAACACCAGTTGAGATGTGGTCAGGCAAGCCTGCTGACTATTCAGTTCTAAGGGTTTTTGGAAGCACAGTTTACTATCATGTGAGTGAAGGGAAGCTAGAACCAAGAGCCAAGAGCCAAGAAACGAGTGATTGTGGTGATTGTGTGAAGGGTTATAGAATTTGGTCATTGATGGGAGTCAACTTCACTGCACTTTTGTATGTGATCTAGCCCCCGTTTATCACTTTATTGGCATGTTTGGGTAGATTTAGACCTGTTTGAGAGTAATATCGAGAGTTATACGCACGGGGAGTTAAACTGTCATATCGATAGGGAACTCTGCCTTTTTGACGATATTTCACTCTTTTCCGAGTACTTTTGTCTTGCGGAATTACGCGTGGTGTTTGTTCGTCTATGTTATTGCAGGACTTAGGTGACTCGAGGACCCGGAAGGCGATATCTTGGACTAACGGGCGTTTGCCACACCCAAACTGGCGTTTGCAGGAAGCCCACCTCAAACGGGTGTTTGCCCATTCCAAACGGGCGTTCACAGAGCTGACACTCATTCAGAAAGTTGGGTTTTCAGCTGGACGGGCATCCAAATGACCCCCAAACGGGCGTTTGGGTAGGTTCAGCTCAATTCAAGAAAGCTCGTATAAGAAAAACGAGCGTTCAAGGCAGGCCAGACGCTCGTTTGGATCAAAGAAACCCTAATCAAAAACTAGACTTCAAGGCAGACGGGCGTTTGACATGAGGCAAACGCTCGTTTGGCGCCGACAGCAGTATTTCACCATGCCTGTTCGTTAATCTTTATTTTGACCTATCTGGGAGGCATTTTCTGGTCAAGTGGTCTTCATAAAATTTTTAGGGAATTGAACGAGATTTCGAACGCATCTTGAATCGTTCAAATTGGAGCTCTACACAGCAAGTTATCACCGATTTACTGAAGACGAGTTAAATGGGCCAAGTTGGTCGGCCCAACTAGGTCAAGGTCGCGATTTTCTGCCTATTTAAGAGTAGCTAAACCTAAGAAACATATATTCTGACTTTTATTGGCCTAGACTGAGTTCGAGGCCGGCTTAGGTGCTCAACCCAGCCGCTTCGGCGGTTGTTATGACAGGTTGACATCTAAATAGGCGGATTAGAGCTCTGGACTAGGCTCCGTATTTCAATTTCTTAGTTTAGATTTTTTAAACAGAGTAGAATACGATATTTGATCGATAGCTTGGTGGAGTTCGTGCCTAGGATCATTGTATGAATTAAAGGTTGATATCTTTTGCTGATTTAGGATTCAAAAGTCTTGATCTACAATGTTTTGATCTTCATTATTGTGAGTTTCCTGATTTCAATTTGTTTTCTCTCAATATTGTTTTGATTGTGTAGATCATTAGTTTGATGAAATTTACTCTGGATAAAAGTCTTGATTCATATCCTTGTGTATGTCGTGAAATAATAAAAGCTTCGACCTTTTGTCTTGTTCATATACTCTTTGTCCTCTGATTTTAACGCAAATTTTATATTCGACTCAATCTCCTCGTGGGATCGACCTCGGACTCTGAACGCACTACCTACGATCGACCCGGTTCACTGCCGGTTAGAAAGTGAGTTTTGCCTAAGGTTTCGAGTTTTATAAATTGTATTTGATCGAGCCGGATTGCGAAATCTCTACTTATCAGTCATCAGTAGAAAACAGAGTTATACTCAGTAGAGATGTAGTTTTTGATGAAAATTATATGCTCAGTTCATCAGTGAAAGGGACTACTGAAACTGAAACCGGTACTAAAACTGAGAAAACTGACAGTAATGTGGAGCTTCAGGTAGAGTCAGTTGAAATGCAACAATCAACTGATCCAAGTCAGTTTTCATCTGATATGGTTGCTAAACCAGAACTGAGTCCAAGCCAGTCAACTGAGCAAATGTCAGTTGAGAGTCAAACTGAGAACATGGGTCAGCATGGTATAGCTATCAGCAGAGCTAGAAGATCCAATGTTGGGGTACCTCCCAAGAGGTATGGTTTTGATGATTTGACTGGATACGCACTTCAAGCTGCAGAAGAAGTGTATGGTTGTGAACCTTCTACTTACAGGGAAGCAGTGACATGTTCTGAAGCATCTCAATGGCTTGTTGCCATGAGAGATAAAATGGAGTCATTACTGAAGAATCAGACTTGGGATCTAGTTAAACATCTAGCTGATAGGAGAGTTGTTACATGCAAACTGATCTTCAAGAATAAGGAAGGGATACCTCAGGCAAAAGGAGTTAAGTATAAGGCACGTTTGGTTGCAAGAGGGTTCAGTCAGAAATAAGGGATAGACTCAGACATACTTCAATCAGAGTGTTACTAGCAATGGTGGCACAACAGGACTTAGAACTTGAGCAGTTAGATGTGGAGACATCTTTCCTACATGGTGAGGTAGACAAATTACATGGCTCTTCCAGAAGGATTCCAAGTTTCTGGTAAGGAAGATTTTGTGTGTGACGAGGGCCCGAGCAGGACCTGCCACGTGTCGTCATAGGAGTAACCTCACAATTGGGAGAAAGAGAACAATGGGCCCACAAGCCAGGAGCCTATTTAGGCGAAGATAGACATGACCCTGGATGGGAGGTTCGCCCTGCCTCTCTCGACCAGACACCGCAGGATGGCTCGGTCGTAACGAAGGGCAGACCAGGCAACCCAGTCTAGACGACCTGAGGAGCCCAGCGCAGGACGTCTGGGGCTTTCCTTATCTTGATATTCAACATGTGCCTATATAATAGGATGAACATTGAGAGAACCTCATGATTATAGGATATTGATCCTACACTTTAAATACGTTTGTAATTATCCCTAAATTAAAGGGATTTGCTCGAATTAATCCTTAGGGCTAAGAAATAAATCCTAAGACTTGCAGGGCAAGAAATAGGGCGAGACACCCCTTATATAATCAAACCCTAAGGAACTACGAGAGACTTGATTCCAATCATATACATTGGATACGTAGGCAACTTGAGAGAAACCAACTCTCAGGCTCAGCCTAAAATACCTAAAATTCACCATCCCCATTGTTCTAGGTTCTTGAAAAATCGCTCTTAGGATAATTTGGACCCGGATTATATCTCGGACGATATCCAGCATCGTCAATTGGCGCTAGAAGGAGGGCCCTTTCAGCGATTTTATCAAGAAATAGCAATGGCACCACCAAAGAATATCGGAAAAAAGACCCAATCACAGGCGTCGTTGGCCCAGGAGGGCGATCCCACCGACACGGCAGCTGGTCAAGCAGGCACTGGTAGGGTAGATCAAACTGCTGCCACCAACAGACATCAAGCTTATCAAGAAGAAGTGCTGGCCGATCCCGCTCAACAAGCCCTACTAGAAGCGTTACGAAATCAGGATCTACCCGCGTTTAAGAGCATGCTTGGCCTAGCCTTAAAGGGACATGAAGAGCCTGAAGATAACACCCCTAAAACCAATCAAACACACAAAGAGGACAAGGCGGACACAATATCCTCCACATCTAATGCGTGGAAAAATGAGGTTAACACACAAGCCCATGAGGCTGCCCGAGCAGAGCTCGATGAGATACTGGGTCGTAGGTCTGACGATTTATCCTTTGAATCACCATTCTCAGTGCAGATCTTAAACTACACACGTCCCGGGAGGTTCAATGTGCCCAAATTAGAACCTTATGATGGCTCCAAGGATCCCCAGGACCACTTGTTTCAATACCTGACACATATGAACCTGGATTGTGCGGCCGAAGAGATGAAGTGTAAAGATTTTCCGGCTTTACTTACTGGAAGAGCCCGTGAGTGGTTCAGAAATCTGCCACCCCAGTCGATCTCCAACTTCGAAACCTTGGCTAGGAGGTTTCTGCAAGCTTTCGTCACGGCTAAGCCGTTCTAGAGAAATGCCACCTACCTCCTCACCATCAGATAGAGGAAAGAGGAGACCGTATTGCAATACTTGAAGAGGTTCAATGAAGAATCAAGACAGGTCAAAAACGTAGAAGAGCACCTCCTCATTACCTCATTCGTAGTAGGTCTACAAGAGGGCCGTTTATACGCTAAGTTAAACAGCAAACTTCCTCGGCCTATGGAAGAGTGCATGGAACTATCCTACAGAACGGCCAAGAGAAGAGGCTAACCTCTTAAAACGGGAAGCAGAGGGCTCTAAGAAAGATAAAGATGACAAGGCCGATAGAAAGCGCAAGATAGACTAAGATCGAGTAGCAGCTCCGGTATCAGATCGATTGGGTAAAAAGGTGCACTTCAGGAAAGGGATTTTATCCCTTTAAATAGAACACGCGAGCAGGTCCTCGCCATAATGCAAAGAAAAGGCATAGCTCGAGTCCTGCCGCCCATGAGAGGCCCTCGGGAGAAAAGATATCAGACCAAATACTGTAAGTACCATGAAGACATTGGGCATGACTCAGAACATTGCAGAGAACTGCAAAGGGATATTAACGTGGCTGTCATTGAAGGGAAGTTGGATGAGGTCATAGACCATTCACAAAACGCGGAGCCACGGGGGAGAAGAGAGTTCAAGAGAATGAACTATGGCCAGGATCGGGACCGGCGTGACGACTACCGAAGGAGAAGGGATCAATCCCCGGGTCCTGATGGGCAAGACGATAACCGTCCAACCAATACCATCAATACCATCTTGGGGGTCCGAGCACCGCTTCCCGATCTGAGGACGAAGGCATCAGTCAGTCCGTAATACCCACCGACTTCAGCAAGCGGCAAAGGCTTTCTGGGGAGGTAATTTATGGTCCTCGGGAGCCCCTTCCTATGGTCACTAATAATGAAGGATTAGTGATTGAATTTGTCATCAACGAGCATACAGTGAAACATATCGACGTCGATACGGGTAGTGCGGTCAATGTGTTGTACTATAATGTTTTCCAGTCGATGAAGCTGAAGGATGTCGAGCTGACACCTGTTTCGGCCCCACTATTCGGGTTTGCAAGACCCCCCGTGCATCCTATGGGCATGATTAAACTACTGACTACTTTTGGACAAATGCCAATGGGTAGGACTCTTATGGTGGACTATGTGGTAGTCAAAGCACTGTCGGCATACAATGTCATTATGGGACGACCTGCACTTATAGATCTCAGAGCTGTAATCTCCCCAGCCCATAAAGAAAAGTACTTCAAATAAAATTAAAAGTACAGTGGGCAGAGCACCACAAAATATCCAGAAAATACATAAGTTTTTTCAAAAGTTAATAAAAAAATAAGTCTTAGCAGCAGGAGATGGAGTGGTCAAGTCTGGGTATCTAGATTCTGCTCTGTTGAGGAGGGAGTCGGCTCAGGACTTTGAGGATCAGGGCGGCGCTTGAAGTTCTTGGCCCCAATGTCTTCACCTTCCTTAAATTCTCTCAGCCTGTTGATGACGGAAAAATTCACTGTTATTTTTATAACTTTTTACCCCACTTTTGATATCATTTCGAGCACTTTTATATCAATTAAAGTCATTAATTCCTAAATTTCATAAAAATATATAAGTCGTGACTATTTTGTAAAATATCGTGTTTTTATGTGTTTTTACTAGTTTTTGTACCGGTTTAGTAACCGGAGTGTCGTGTCGGATTTACGTTTGGTATTTTGGTGGTTTATTGCAGAATTATAGGTTGACCAAAAGCCTGAGTGACGACACGTTTTGAGGCCTAAAAGAGGTGTTTTTAGGGATATAAGAGTGTGCCACTAGCTTAAAAGGTCAAGTGGCTCAGTGGTTCGTAGTGCCACTAACGAATTATATCTTCTACGAACAAATGGCCCATCAAAAACGCATTTTCTGAAGAAGTGTCCTTCATAAAAGTTGTAGATCTTTGAAAGAGCTTTCCAACGCACTTTGAATCACGTCAATCGGATGTCTACAACTCAAGTTATGGCTATTTTACTGAACTGCGATACTGTGTAGACGAATTTTGACAATTCGGATCAAGTGAACAGACCCGGATCGATCCGGGACTTCACCGGATCGATCCGGACTGTATTTTGCAGCAGATCTGCATCTGAAAACTCATATATACGCAGAGATATATATATATACATATATATATATATCTATATATACATAAATTCTCCTATATATACCCCAAAATTGCATCAAAGAAAGCTTGAGTTGGGAGAGGGAATAGCTCTCTTCTCTTCTCCATCTTCTCTTCTTCTTCATCTTCTCCAATTTTTTTTCTTCAACGTTGATGATCATCATCATCATTTTCTTTGTTTTGTTTTTATTTTAGACATCAAAGAGAGTAGAGAGCTTTCTTCTCTTCTTCTCCATTTTTCTATTTCTTTTTCTCTTCACCATTTTTTTTACCTTCATCGTCTTCATCTCCTTCATCGTGATCATCATCATCATCATCATCTTGTTTTTGTTTTGTTGATATATATATATACATAGATCTCCCATCTTTCATCATCTTCTTTTCCTTCATCGTCCATCAGCAGCATCATTTTTTTCTCTTTTTATTTTCATCTTTTGGGTTATATATAAGTAGATCTATATGTATATATATATATATATATATATATATATATATATATATATATATATATATATATATATATGTATATGTTTTTATATAAATTAGCTAAAATACCGTTGTAATGGGATAATTATCAATAGTTTGTTGTTTTTGAGCTTTTATTTACTTAACGCATTTACTTTTACGCATTTATTTTTTTTTCTTCCGCATTTACTTTTACGCACTTATATATATATATATATTATATTTACTTTTACGCACTTATGTATATATATATGTAAATTATCTAGTACTTATATATATATAAATATTAATTACGATAGTATATACTATATATATGTATATGTATATATATATATGCTTTAATTTCCATTTCAGTATCATCATGAGTAGCTAAATCTACGTATAGTCGAATTATGTAAAAACGAGTAAAAACGCCCTAAAGGGGATTAAACGGGAGTTGTGTAGCGCGTAAAATAATGTTTTAATGAGTAATCCACGTCCTAAAACTTAATCGAACGTTTTTGAATTAAACTCGACCATTTAGTTCACCGTCACACATATCGAACCTATAAATGTATTTTGCGGTGAGATGTGGGAAAAGGGGTTTTGGGATCGTTGCGTAGATTCGGCCTAGTTGTTAGAACCGTTTCCAATACAGAGGTTTGTCATCGTTGTTCGAGCGACTCTAAGAGCGTAATCATGTTAGGTTAATCGGTTTTCTAAAGGGAAAATTAATTAACTTCACATAGGGTGTTGAGTGAGAGTTGTTCAGATCTTAACACCAGAATTAGGAGTTGGCACCCGTGGATGTCGGTTAAAACACGCTCCATGTCAAGTCTTCCCTTAGGGGTAAAAATAACTCGTTGGATCATAATTCGGCTATACCTTTTAATCACTAGAACTACAATCGTTAGTTAAACTTTACTTTTTGCATTAGTATAAAACACTCCACCTAAACTTTGATCGCCTAGACTAAGTTCGACGTTCATTTTGGTACTCACAACCACATTTCTCTTGGGACGACCTCGTACTCCCGTAGCTATCCTAGCAATCGACCCGGTACTCGCCGCTTAGAGTTAGTTTACCCACGATTGCGAGTCTTTATAAATGTATTTTTGAGGGGTAAATTTTAGCTCATCAAAAATTGGCGCCGTTGCCGGGGAAATGTGTGATATTGTTGTGATATCTTGTAAGTGAACCGAAGGCTTGGGCCTAGGTTTTTATTTTTATTTTATTTTCGATAAGAGTCTTGGGATGCTGAAGTGATATTGTCCTGAACTCGGTTTGAATACGACTTTGGTACTCAACCCAATCTCTTTACGGGGTTGTTATATTAGGTTGATATCTTGTAAGTCTGGCTAGAACTGAGGCTTAGGGCCTTCGGCTACCATAAAAAAAAAAAAAAAAAAAAAAAAAAAAACGAGAAAAAAAAAAGAAAAAAAAAGAAGAATTTTATTGTTTTTGTGTTGTTTTCTGAAATCTTGCAGTTTGAACTTAAATGGATCAATATTTCAATCAATATTATTCACCTGAACAACAATACCCCTACCAACCTTATCAACGACGGTTCGTGTCCGAGCCTCGCATCAACGACGAGTGACCAGGATTCTTGGTCCTATAATTGCCCTAGTGCATACCGGGACCGAATTATGGTTATTCGAGTAATGAGCCACCCTATTACGAGGGTTACCCGAACCCTAATGCTTATCGGGATTACGGTGTTCATACTCAACACGTTGATAGCTTCAACTGGATTCGACCACACGATCGGTGTACGGAATGGCAAGAAGACGCTACTCACCTCCGATGAATCAAAGTCAATATGATCGGTTTTCCCCCATGCCACAAGAAGACTTCACCGACAACAAATAGAGCAACTAGAGCGATTGGACCGGATCTTGCAAGAGCGATCTTGTTGGACATGCGGGAGTTCAAGGTAAGTACGACTCCGCCATAAGAAATCTTCAAGACAAGGTGGGGGAATTGATTGAATTAGTGAGGTATGTGAAAGAGGCGAGACATGTGAGGTGGTTAAGGATGATGATGTTATCACCGAAGAACTTCGTGTCGAGAAAAAGGTTGAAGATTCGGTTTGCTATAATGAGATTTCGAGTTAGAGGAGCAAGAGATTGACCGGCCATCTTTAGTAAAGCCACCGGGAGAGTTGGTAATAGTAGATATGTTGGTCCCGGATTACTACATTCGTCCACTCGCGAGGATGAATTTTCGCGGTCCGGTTGTATACTCCCCAATGGATGAGCTTTATGGTGATTTTCAAAAGAAGATGGTTCGACAGTGATAAAAGAAGGTTCGACGGTACGGGAGGAGATAGCATCGAGAACCAAACGAGGTACGTTTCTAGACAATTTAATTTCGATGGTTCTCGCTTTGATCACTTTTCTTAAGCTGTTGATCTTCTTAAGTTCGGATTTTGGTTAATTGAGTCTGTATAGAGTCACCCCGTCGAGCGAACGACGTTAAACAAAAGCGCTACCGGGAGGCGCCCGTTAAATAAATAATTTGAATAAGACTAGTCTTAATGAAATGTAGAATCGTATGAAAGATGAACACAAAGCACAACCAAGTCTCAGGATGAATGTTTGAATTTCATTAAGAGGGAATGATTAGGTGGTTATCCGAAAATCCCGATGGAGAAAAAGATAAAAATTCAAATGTATCATTTCTTGGACTTAGGTTATTGAACCCTTGAGGATCTGGGTATAAAAGACTCACTACATTACATTTCATGATCTAGTCTGTTTCAAATTTCTAGTCGTTGTAGTAGAGTGGTGAGTATTCCCGCTTTAATAAAACTGTGTGTAATAAAAATGAATCTAGGAATAATTTACTTGACTATGATATATGTGATACGTATATGCTTAGATGTTTTGTGCTTTACCAGTATGGTTATTTTTCCATCTAAAGCTATTATATAGCCTATCGAATTTTCTGACGTGACAGTGCCATTATCTTATTATTCCCATATCTCTATTGCATACTTTGGCACGAGGACCATGTCCCGTGTTTGCTTTGTTTTGGTTATTTTTGTATAGGGATTCGGGATGTGCTTTCTCATGGCAGTTACGGGATTTGATAGCATCTTTCTGCCAGGTTTATAAGCTAAGTCTTCCTCTCTATCTCATTTACACTCTGAGAATAATGCAAAATCGTAAGTGGGGGGTAGAGTCGTGGTTGGTTTAGAAATGGCAGTAAGTGTTTAAACCCTTAGTTTTTGATCTTTTTCGAGCATTATTTAGTTGATTAAAATAATTTGTATAAGGTATATATTTCATGGATTTAAAGATGTAATGATCAATTTGGATATGTATAACCAATGTGAACCGCAAGTGTATTTTAACCGGAAATTTATTTGTATAACATGAATTCCTTCACGTAAGCCTTTGATATTGAAGCGAAAATTTTAAAGCCGTATCCATTCGGTATTCTAGTGGTTTATCCTAGAGATAGTAGTAACTTAGTACCTAACTTCTAAACGTGTACTTGTGAATATCGAAGGTTTGAATGTGATAGAAAGAATATCAAAATAAGTGAGCTATCTATATGTCGGTTGTAGCTACCAATGATTTGAGTGCGGTAGGGCGTTATCACGAAACGTCCTATACCACTATGAGGTTTAAAAGCTCCCGATTTGATGATAGTAGTCCAGCTAGGGTGTTATCACGAAACATCCTATTGCTGGGAATGAGGGCATATGCTACACATAAAAAAAATAAAAAAAAAAAAAAAAAAGAGTTAGATAGGTATTAATGTATTCAATCTCACCTCATGACGCTTGAAAGATAGTCGATTTTGGCAATGAGTTCGGATATGTTAGTATTCTATGGAAAAAAAAAAGAAAAAAAAAGAGAAGTTATCTTCTAACTATCCCCAGTATAAACTGAATGATATGCTTTAGGGATTATCCTAATAAGTACACGGGAGGACTTTGTGTGGAATTGTTACTGTCTATACCTAGGAAAGTCATTAGGATCGTCTCGAATGGATATTTGTGCGTTTGCTTGAATTATTCAAGAGAGGATAGTGGAAATTGAAAAGGCTTGTCACACACTCACTCGTTATACATTTATATTGCGGTTAACGTGTAGTTATGATTCGAATGGTTGCATCATCCGATTGTCATTCATATCTTATCTTCGGGAATTTTTCCTCATTCATTTTATTTTATCGCTTATTTTGTTCGAGGACGACCAAAAGCTAAGTGGGGGGTTGTGATGACGGAAAAATTCACCGTTATTTTTATAACTTTTTACCCCACTTTTGATATCATTTCGAGCACTTTTATATCAATTAAAGTCATTAATTCCTAAATTTCATAAAAATATATAAGTCGTGACTATTTTGTAAAATATCGTGTTTTTATGTGTTTTTACTAGTTTTTGTACCGGTTTAGTAACCGGAGTGTCGTGTCGGATTTACGTTTGGTATTTTGGTGGTTTATTGCGGGAGTATAGGTTGACCAAAAGCCTGAGTGACGACACGTTTTGAGGCCTAAAAGAGGTGTTTTTAGGGATATAAGAGTGTGCCACTAGGCTTAAAAGGTCAAGTGGCTCAGTGGTTCGTAGTGCCACTAACGAATTATATCTTCTACGAACAAATGGCCCATCAAAAACGCATTTTCTGAAGAAGTGTCCTTCATAAAAGTTGTAGATCTTTGAAAGAGCTTTCCAACGCACTTTGAATCACGTCAATCGGATGTCTACAACTCAAGTTATGGCCATTTTACTGAACTGCGATATCGTGTAGACGAATTTTGACAATTCGGATCAAGTGAACAGACCCGGATCGATCCGGGACTTCACCGGATCGATCCGGACTGTATTTTGCAGCAGATCTGCATCTGAAAACTCATTTATACGCAGAGATATATATATATACATATATATATATATCTATATATACATAAATTCTCCTATATATACCCCAAAATTGCATCAAAGAAAGCTTGAGTTGGGAGAGGGAATAGCTCTCTTCTCTTCTCCATCTTCTCTTCTTCTCCATCTTCATCTTCTCCAATTTTTTTTCTTCAACGTTGATGATCATCATCATCATTTTCTTTGTTTTGTTTTTATTTTAGACATCAAAGAGAGTAGAGAGCTTTCTTCTCTTCTTCTCCATTTTTCTATTTCTTTTTCTCTTCACCATTTTTTTTACCTTCATCGTCTTCATCTCCTTCATCGTGATCATCATCATCATCATCATCTTGTTTTTGTTTTGTTGATATATATATATACATAGATCTCCCATCTTTCATCATCTTCTTTTCCTTCATCGTCCATCAGCAGCATCATTTTTTCTCTTTTTATTTTCATCTTTTGGGTTATATATAAGTAGATCTATATGTATATATATATATATATATATATATATATATATATATATATATATATATATATATGTATATATATATATATATATATATATGTATATATATATATATATATATGTATATGTTTTTATATAAATTAGCTAAAATACCGTTGTAATGGGATAATTATCAATAGTTTGTTGTTTTTGAGCTTTTATTTACTTAACGCATTTACTTTTACGCATTTATTTTTTTTTTCTTCCGCATTTACTTTTACGCACTTATATATATATATATATTATATTTACTTTTACGCACTTATGTATATATATATGTAAATTATCTAGTACTTATATATATATAAATATTAATTACGATAGTATATACTATATATATGTATATGTATATATATATGCTTTAATTTCCATTTCAGTATCATCATGAGTAGCTAAATCTACGTATAGTCGAATTATGTAAAAACGAGTAAAAACGCCCTAAAGGGGATTAAACGGGAGTTGTGTAGCGCGTAAAATAATGTTTTAATGAGTAATCCACGTCCTAAAACTTAATCTGAACGTTTTTGAATTAAACTGACCATTTAGTTCACTGTCACACATATCGAACCTATAAATGTATTTTGCGGTGAGATGTGGGAAAAGGGGTTTTGGGATCGTTGCGTAGATTCGGCCTAGTTGTTAGAACCGTTTCCAATACAGAGGTTTGTCATCGTTGTTCGAGCGACTCTAAGAGCGTAATCATGTTAGGTTAATCGGTTTTCTAAAGGGAAAATTAATTAACTTCACATAGGGTGTTGAGTGAGAGTTGTTCAGATCTTAACACCAGAATTAGGAGTTGGCACCCGTGGATGTCGGTTAAAACACGCTCCATGTCAAGTCTTCCTTTAGGGGTAAAAATAACTCGTTGGATCATAATTCGGCTATACCTTTTAATCACTAGAACTACAATCGTTAGTTAAACTTTACTTTTTGCATTAGTATAAAACACTCCACCTAAACTTTGATCGCCTAGACTAAGTTCGACGTTCATTTTGGTACTCACAACCACATTTCTCTTGGGACGACCTCGTACTCCTGTAGCTATCCTAGCAATCGACCTGGTACTCTGCCAGTTAGAGAGTTAGTTTACCCACAGTTGCGAGTCTTTATAAATGTATTTTTGAGGGGTAAATTTTAGCTCATCACCTGTCGTCAAAAATATGGCCTGCACCCGCCTTATACATGGTACGGTAGTGCAGAAGGTTAGGAAGAATCAGCTCGAGACGTTGCTACTTTGCCTCGTCAACTCTAGTCATGTATCCATGCTGCATGACGGGGTTCAGCAAAACCTTCACAGCCCCGGTCAGATGGTCAGAGGACTTGTACTCATGGATGACTCGGGCATCTCGAGCCGAGATAGAGGCTTCCAGGGCATCCCTCTCTACCCGGGCTTTAACCAAGGCTTGCCCCAGCTCCGAATTCTCCGCCGTATACTTATCGAATGCAGCCTGGATCTTGGCAGTACACTTAGCCTTGGTCTGCTCTAGCTGCTCCTTTAAAGCCTTGATTTCTTCATCCTTGGCTGAAGCCGCCTCTCTGTGCCTCTGGTGGCTCTCCCTGAGCTCATCTACTGTCTTTCTTAAAGCTTCCTTACTTGCCGAGGACTCGGCAAGCCTATTCAAAAACTCCTGACCGACTTGAGCTCCCTACAGCAGCGGCACGGATGTCAGGAAAAACATATAACGATGCAAAAAGACAAAGTTCTGTAAAATGGAAGAACTATGAAAAACTTACCACTGCGGCTAGATCTTGGTAAGATAAATCGAAAGCCGGCCCTGACCCGAAGAGGACCGGTCCTCAGTCAGATCTTCAATGTTCCCAGTCGGACGGGATGCAGCTTTTCTCTTCTTTGATCGACCCATCTGGGTGGAGACAGATATTATCTGCTTCTTTCTCTGGAGGCCAGCCTCCTCCTCTTCCTCCTCTTCCTTATCATCGCCCACGCTTGTCCCTATGAGTTCGACCCCGTCAGAGGATGACCCAAGTGTGTCATCCGGGAGCTCGGATAAGCGTTGAGCTGAGAAAGTGGTCTAGACGGTCCCGACTGACCGGGTGGTCTCCGGGCCAACTTATTCCTTCCCTTCGGGCCCCTCGTTAGTCTCGGTTGGCTGGACCACGGGAGCCTCCTCTTCATTAACATCTTCGAGCAGTTCAGCAAAATACGACACTGCCAACAACGTAACAAAGAGAATCAGCAAACACAACAAAAGTAAAACCCTACAGAGTTTATATTCTTCTTTGTCTAGTTCCTTGAAGGGGTCGGGACCCGCCGTAGGCAGTTTGGCGGATTCGATCAGCTCGGAAGAGTATTTCTTCGCCTTGATGTATAGGCCACTTTTCCGAACATCGTCTATCAGTTTCTTGTCCACGTCCGTGGGTCTAGGGTCACTACCCAGGTCTGAAGAATTCCATCTACCCAGATTACGAGCCACCTCGGGACTAATAAAGAAAAACCTAGACTTCCAACCTTTGTAGGAAGTCTCTCCCGGCTCGGTAAATTGAACCTCTGACAGAAAATCCCCTCGACGCGGGAAACAGTAGTACCCAGCCTGGCCCGGCATCTGTTTACACTGGTAGAAGAGCCGGAAAAGCTGGACAGTGAAAGGGATACAGGCACACCGACACCAGATAGCGAAACCCACTATCACCTGTATCCCGTTTGGAACAATCTGGGCAAGCCCCAACCCGTAATGATTTAGGACGGTCAGTATGGCTGGGCAGATGGGGAACCGTAGGTCGCAGAGGAGTTGCTCCTTGTAAACGGCACAACAGCCAGCCGAGGCCTGATAGGCGTAAACGCCGGGGGCCGGAACTGTGGGTTTAAATAACGGATTCACCAGATTGTATTGCTTACAAATGGAGGTTAAGTCTTTTTTGGTTCATTTGGTGTCTATACCCTGGCAAGCGGCCTATGACTTCAGAGCCATATGTGCTTTTAAAGTCAGAACAAACCTAGAGGTTCTGGAGGGGCGTGGAGGACTGGAGTAGGATGAATCATACCGGGGGTCTAAAACCAGATGCTCAACTCCCCTACGGTTGGTTAAAGGTTTGGAGACAGGATTTTTGACTGGTAAGGGAACAGTTTTTTCAGGGTTAACCCTAAAAATGGATTCCTCACTCTCTGATTTTGACTCACATTCAAACAAGGCTTCAATCGAACTATCAGTGAGGATCACTGGCTCACTCATTAACAATAAGAAAATCGAAAAATAAAGAAGGCGCAAGGCTTACTTGTATTGAAGAAAGTGGAGATTAGAATGGCAACCGACTGCTTCAGTCTTGGGTATAAATGAATTTTGTAACGTCTGAAGGACGTGACAAGACTAGGAAGTTATAAACCCAAGAAAGTGGCCTGAGGAAAACCGCTTCGTCATTAAGGCGTTTAAAACGCTTCGGTCTCCGTGTCTGTCATAGTTAACGGTCAATGGCAATGCTGCCATGTGGCTCGACTAGCTTCAACTCTGTGGACCCATCGAGTTACGCTCTGCCTCAGTCAGGTCTGTCCTACCCTAGTATGGTCTGGCCAGACACTGGGGCTTATGATGAGGGCCCGAGCAGGACCCGCCACGTGTCATCATGAAAGTAACCTCACAATAGGGAGAAATAGAGCAATGGGTCCACGGGCCAGGAGCCTATTTAGGCGAAGATGGACCTGACCCTGGATGGGAGGTTTGCCCTGCCTCTCTCGACCGGACACCGTAGGATGGCTCGGTCGAGAAATAATCCTAAGACTTTAGGGCCGGACGTGTTGAAGGAAAATACTTTTTTGGGTTATGTGCAAAAACATTTTGTTGGTTTGGTTTTTTTTTTATTTTTTTTCCGGGTTGACGATTATCTTTCGGTTATTATGTAACGTTCAATCGCATATATTTATTGCCATCAATGTAATCATGTATCACTTCACATTGTAACCGTGACCCGTATATAAAGGGATTATCTAATGGAATGAGATACTTTCGGTTTTATGTAACTTTTACTTTTACACGTTATCGTGACCCTATATAAAGGGACGTAGCTCGGAGAAAAAAAAAAAAAAAAAAAAAAACCTAATTGAGCCGCCGCCGCCGCCCAGCCCCGCCGCCGCCGCCCGACCCGCCGCGAACGCGAACGACTTTATCCATCAACGGCGATATCCCTTTGGTGAACAGATCTATCAATTCTCCAGTGAACGGTATGCACAAAAACTCTACCCGATGCTCCTTTTGTTTCAGATTACCATGCTCTCAGAATATTGCGTTCCTTTATGTGAAAAAAATAAGAAGTCATAGTATTTTGGTGTTCAACCGTACATAATTATTATGATGTTATTCTGTCTCTCGTTTGATTTTGTTTCTGTTTTGTACATATGTTTATTTTGCTTATGGTAAATACTCAGCATCGCTGCCGTCGAAGAACAGGGATAGTATTTATTCATGCTGTCAAAGTTTTATGATATATTATAATATTAATAATATCTGTAATAATAATAAAAAAAAAAAAAGAAAAGAACTATATCATGCAGGTATGTGGCCGACGCATTTTGTCTTCAGAAGGATAAAAAGGAGACAACTCTGTTCTTGTGCACAAAACAAAATAGAAATAAATAAATAGATAATAATAGTAATAATAATAATAAAATACAAAGGTGGTGTATATATTTCCAAATATTATTGATTGTGATGATGTTCACTTTGTTTTGATATTTAAATATTATTCCATGTGTTATTATTTGATATGTATATGCATGTTGCCATGAAAAATGTTATGTGCTATGTTTGCCCGAAATTTCAAATTGAGCATAATAATTATATGTTGATTGTCTTATAAATAAGATTATATGTCATCCTATGATAAAGAAATTTCATAGGCGTTATATACTAAGTACAAAACAATCAATGTGATAAAGTATCTTCACAAAGCATCGAAAAAATGAGTGACCGCTATGTACCATGGCATCGTGATCCAATTCACACTCTTGGAAATTAATTATTGTGGATGTCTTATGACTACATAATTAATATGCTCTTCACTCTTGTTTATGTAGATGGCCGATACAACTCGACCCGAATTTGAAATCTTGGACTCGAAGGAATTGAGTACCACCGCTGGGTTTCAGATGTGGAAATGGCCTTTGTTGCAAAGGACTACACTCTCACTATCAAAACACCCACCGACCCTAAGGACGACCCATCTGCTAAAGTAAAAGCAAATGCCCTAATGTTCTTGAGGCGACATATTGACTCTAGCTTACGCTGGGAGTACCTTCGCTTGAAAACACCCAAAGAACGTGGGATGCCCTGAGGGACGTTTTGGGAACATTCATGACACTTTACTCCCGGAATCGTCTCGCTCGGTGGAATGAAATCCGCTTGCTTGACTACAAAGGGGTAGACCAATTCAACAAGGACATGTTGCGTCTTAGAGCACGTCTCAAATTCGTGGAAAGGAACTCACGAGAAGATGATATGATCCGAAGACTCTTTCCACTTTTCCTACTTCAAGACTTATACTAGCGAACCAAAGATAGGGTGGAGTACGACAAGAAAAATATTACGACCTTTCACAAATTGATCAACATGCTTGCAAGTGGCCGAGCGGCATGATCAAGTTCTCATGAATAATAATGCCGGACCCGCCGGGACAAAGAAAATTCCTGAGGTTAACTATGGCAAGATGAAAGGTGGAAAGAACCCCAAAGAAAAGGGAGTTGGACGTGCTGAGCCTTACCCACGTGGAAACAATGCACCACGTGGAAAGGGACCTAGGGGCCGTAGTATGGGCCGTGGAGGTCCCCCTAATGTATGGCGCAGAAATGGTGGTGATGGTCCTAGTGGCCATGGTGGTCCTAAGGCTAAGGTGCAAAAGGCACCTAAGAACCCTCAAGAAAAAAGGGAGAGAGTTGGAACTGAACCTTGCTATAGGTGTGGAGTTACTGGGCATTGGTATAATACCTCCGCCGAGCAAGTAACAAAGTAGCGACCAATTACAAGAGGTATAGGGAATCTAGAGAACAAGAGGCCCACTATACGGAAGATGGAGGCAATGACACTGATGTCAACCTCACAATTGCAGACTTCAATAGCAACAAGAACCCTGCTCAGTCAATGGATGTTCCAGACTTTGATTGATCTGCTTTGCTTATTTATTTATTTCTCCAAGAACATTGTGAAGGCGGAATGCCTTATTTTTAATTAGACTATTTTGGTCTTAAAGTTCATTTGAATAATGGTTTGTTGAATTGGATTTTGATGTACGAGACTTTTATTTTGATTTTCGTTGGCCTATTAATAAATTTCGGATTTTATTCTGAAGTATTGAATTTTATTCGATTTATTTACCAAGTATATACATGGTTCGAAAATAGCACTATTAAGGTGTAAAGCAATACATCTACCATACAATAAACATATATATCGGGATGAAAAGCATATCATTCTATCTCCATCGAAAAACTCTAAAGAATATGAGTTATGTCTTCGACTTTTTAATCTCATCTAATTTAAATGTAGGAATGAATCGAGGAGAAATAGAGTGCTTAGGCGATAGTGGAACCACACACACTATCTTAAGGAATAGACAATTATTTGTCGAGTTAATTCCATGTAATTCATCTCGTGACTACGATGATTGGATCATCACAAGTAATACAAGGGCGAGGAAATGCCACATTTTTGATGCCTAACGGCACAACGATAAAAGTCACAAACGCTCTATATGCACCTAGAGCCAATCGAACCTTGTTAAGTTTCAAAGATATTCGTGCCAACGGTTATCATTTGGAAACTCACCGTGAGAATGGAACCGAATATTTGTATATTACCACAAATGAATGTGGAAGGAAACGCATACTAGAAAAGCTTATGAGTCAATCTAATGGATTATATATTACTACTATTCGGATTATTGAATCCTATCTTGTCACCAACAATGAAATTTGGGACACCGACTCATACAAGCTTTGGCATGATCGCCTAGGACACCCTGGTCGAGATATGATGATCCGTATTTTAAAGAACTCACACGGACATCCCTTCTTTCGAGGAAAAAACAAAATGGGACAAAAATCCGACACAATGCAAAGTGTCCAAAGTAGTGTTGTTTCAAAGCGACCATTGTCGTCCGAAGCACCGGATGAGTTATATCCCTCTTCCTCATTGACCATTTCCAAGGCACACCAATCATTTTGCAAAGCCTCGCTCTTTAGCAAAAACAGGATCGAGACCTTCCTATGCTAAAGACATGAAACAAAACATTCCATTCTTACAAAGAATACAAGGTGATATATGTGGACCTATCCATCCGTAATGCGGGCCATTCAAGTATTTTATGGTTCGTGGATGCCTCGACACGCCGGTCACATGTCGCATTATTGTCCACAAGGAATGCCGCATTTGCAAAACTCTTAGCACGGATTATACGTTTAAGGGCTCACCACCCCGATCACCCTATCAAGTCTATAAGGCTTGATAACGCCGGAGAGTTCACATCAAAAGCATTTGATGATTATTGCATGTCTATCGGGATTGATGTAGAACATCCCGTACCCCATGTGCATACACGTAATGGTCTCGCGAAAGCCACCATCAAAAGGCTACGAGATGGTGGCCGGGGCATTGGTTATGCGCACCAACTTGCCTCTATCTCGCTTGGGGTTATGCAATATTGCACGCAGCTTTACTTATTCGTTTCGGACCCACTTGCTAGCCAACCATTTTCTCGCGTACCGGTTGGTTACTTGGATATGAGCCCGATATTTCACACTTACGCATATTTGGTTGTGCGGCATATGTGCCTATTGCGCCTCCACGGCGCACTAAAATGGGTCCTCGCAGACGATTAGGTATTTATGTTGGATATGAATCCCCAACTATTATCCGCTATTTGGAACCTTTGACGGGCGATCTATTTACCGCAAGATTTGCGGATTGTCACTTTGATGAGACTTGTCTTCCCGTCGTTAGGGGGAGATAAGAAAAAGGATTTTCTAAGGGAACGACAGGAATTGTCGTGGTTTGTCCCCACTCGCCTCATTTTGATCCCCGTACCTCACAAAGTGAAAGTGAAGTGCAAAGAATACTTAATCTTCGAACATAGCGATTCGATGCCCGATGCGTTCTCTCGATATTGCTAAAGTGACAAGATCACATATACCAGTACAAACGTGCACCGCAAGGTTAGAAGTCCCCAAAAAGGGGCACAATGCGTAGCTAAAGGCATTGCGACCACACTTAGTGGAGGTGTGGATGAGGCCGTGGCTGCCCAAAGGAAGAGGGGAGACCACTTGGTTCGACCGATACTCACCCAAGGAAGAAGAGGGCGAGTAAGGCACAATCCGACCCATTAATCATCAATGTAGAGAATCCCTCTCATGAGATTATCTCTCGATTACGATTATGTCCATGAATCAATACTTGGAGGACGCTCCGATGTTTGAATTGATTCCGGAGAACAAAGAAATCTCAATGGATTATGAGAGTGCATACGAGTTGATGGAAAGATATTCCATGCACATTGATGATATATTTGCATATACTTGTTGCTCAAGAAATCATAGAGCACGATGATGTCGAACCACGCTCCGTTGCGAATGTCAACAAAGAGCGATTGGCCTCAATGGAAAGAAGCAATCCAGCAGAACTAGATTCTCGACAAAGAGACGTGTATTTGGTCCGGTAGTGCTAACCCCACCAAGTGTAAAGCCCGTAGGACATAAATGGGTATTTGTCGAAAGCGTAATGAGAAGAATGAAGTCCTAAGGTACAAGGCTCGCCTTGTGGCGCAAGGTTTCTCACAACGCCCGGAATTGACTATGAGGAGACATACTCTCTGTAATGGATGTAATAACTTTCCGTTACCTAGTTAGTTTAGTTGTTTCCGAAGGATTGGAAATGCAGCTCATGGATGTGGTTACAAAGATATCTCTATGGGGATCTTGATTCGTAGATATACATGAAAGTGCTCGATGGTCTTTCATTGCCCAAGTCAAGTGACTCTAAACCACGGAGTGCGTTTGCAATCGATTGAAACGCTCACTTTACGGATTAAAACAATCCGGGCGGATGTGGTATACCCGCCTAAGTGACTACTTGATTGGGAAGGGATATAAGAATGATGAACTATGCCCTCGCGTATTCATAAAGAAAACAAGTTCCGGATTTGCAATTGTAGCAAAGATATGTCGATGATATGAACATAATAGGTACTCTTAATGAAATAAGAGAAACCGCGAGCTATTTGAAATCCGAATTTGAGATGAAAGATCTTGGGAAAACTCGGTTTTGTCTAGGCCTTGAACTAGAACACCGAGCTTGTGGAATACTTATCCACCAATCTGCATATGTCCAAAAGATGCTCAGGCGATTTAATATGGACAAAGTGCACCCTGTTAGCACTCCCATGATCGGTCGAAGTTTGGACATAAAGAAAGATCCATTTCGTCCAAAGGAAGATGACGAAGAGCTATTGGGAGCTGAAATTCCCTACTTAAGTGCAATAGGCGCATTATTGTATTTAGCTCAATGTACTCGACCAGATATTGCATTCTCAGTGAACTTGTTAGCTAGATTCAGCTCCGCGCCAACGCAGCGTCATTGGAATGGTATTAAAAACATATTTCGATACCTAAAAGAAACCATTGACTTGGGCCTATTTTTTCCCTACACAAAGACAAGAGGGACCGTAAATGAAAATACAACTCCTAAAGAAAACGTCGACAGCAAAATCGCCACCCCCTACTCTGAAACCCCAAACAATGTATTAGTTGGGTTTGCAGACGCTGGGTATCTATCTGACCCACATAAAGGTCGTTCCCAAACCGGTTATGTATTTACCATTGGGAACACGGCGATATCTTGGAGATCAACCAAGCAAAGTCTTGTGGCTACCTCCTCGAACCACTCTGAGATTATTGCTCTACATGAGGCGGTTCGTGAGTGTATATGGTTAAGGTCCATCATTACACATATTCGAGGGACCAGTGGTTTAAGTTCCACCACCGAAGAGCCTACTTGCATTTATGAAGATAATGCGGCTTGCATCGAACGATGAAGCTTGGTTATATCAAGGGTGACAACACAAAACACATATCACCAAAGTTTTTCTATAACCGAAACAACAAGCTCTCCTCAAGATTCAAGTGAATCAAGTAAGGTCTCGAGGAGAATGTGGCGATTTGTTTACCAAGTCACTGCCTAAAGCAATATTTGAGGAACATGTGAAAAATATAGGAATGCGAAGGCTTTCAAAGCTTCCTTGATCGGTGTAAGGATCAGGGGGAGATATAGACCTCAGGGGGAGTCTAATACACACATGTTATCCTTAAAGATTAAAGGTGCGTTGTGCTCTTTTTCCCTTTGACCAAGTTTTATTTTGTCCCACCGGGTTTTGTTACTTGGCAAGGTTTTTAACGAGGCAACGATCCATGCACCATTTCGCCTTTGACTTGGCACAAGGGGGAGTGTTGAAGGAAAATACTATTATGTGCCTTCGTCAAAGCCAATGACGATTATCTTTCGGTTATTATGTAACGTTCAATCAGTATTTATTGCCATCAATGTAATCTGTGTTCACATTGTAACCGTGACCCTATATAAAGGGATTATCTAATGGAATGAGATCCACGTTGTTGGTTGTTATATGTTGTTGGACTTTTTATCCTTTTTCTTTCCTAAAAAAGTGGTTTCTTTTATTGTTATGAACTTTTATATATATATATATATATATATATATATATATATATATATATATATATATATATACATACATGTGTGTGGATTTTATAGCATAAAAGTGTTATTAATATAGATGCATGTTTTATGGATGAAACCCGAAACCCAACCCAAACCAACCCGAAACCAACCTGAACCAACCCACTGGGTTTTATAGTCATTTGGTTTGGTTTGGGTTAGTTTTTTCTTGAACCAACCCGACTTATACTATGTAAAAACCCAACCCAACCCAAGCTCAGCCCTAGCCAGACGCCCCCTATATAATCAAACCCTGAGGAACTACGAGAGACTTGATTCCAATCATATACATTGGATACGTAGGCAACTTGAGAGAAACCAACTCTCAGGCTCAGTCTAAAATACCTAAAAGTCACCATCCCCATTGTTCTAGGTTCTTGACAAATCGCTCTTAGGATAATTTGGACCGGGATTATATCTCGGATGATATCCGGCATCGTCAATGTGCAAGTTGAAGAAGTCCTTGTATGGACTGAAGCAAGCTCCTAGGCAGTGGTATAAAAGGTTTGACAGTTATATGATCCGAATTCTAGAACACCTTAGGCCCGCATTCGTCCAATCTGGTCCGAATTATGTCTTTACACTCGGCCCAAATCTCATTACCTGAAAATAGTCCAATAAAGCACGAAATAATATCGAATCAAGGAATATAAACGTTAAATACAAATTACTCGACTCATGAACCCAACGCATAGCATTCAACTCAAATGGTTCATATAAACAGCCGAAAACTACTAATTTTAGCTTAGAATGGGTGAAATGTTGATGCCGTAAGGTATATCATTTTGACAGTCATAAGTTATTTTATAGTTCTGTTTATGTTTTTTTTTATCTCTTTTCATGTCGATAGTGGAGATAGAATGATAGTTTGGTGTTTTATGGCCTTTGTATGCACTCGTAGGTTAGATATGGATTTGACATGAGCTTACGTGCTCCTACTTGCTTTACGTGTTGCCCGAATTTACTTAGCATGGTATTTGTCATTAAGAAATGAATTGTATGGGGTACCATGGGTTTAAATCTCGTGTTAGAGGCATACCAACTATGTTAATCCATTTTGTTCTTAAGATGGCGGTCCCCAAGTCCCGTCTAAGTCCCACGATTGGGGGTGTGGTTAGTTTTATAAACCGAGCTATACTTTGTGACTTCAAGTTAAGTAGTTAGGGATCAAGAACATGAAAGACTAGAATACAAAAAGAATATGACAGATAAGACACGAACATGCTACAATTAGTTGACAAGTATGGATTAGTAGATGACTTACATGAGTTTGATCAGCATGCTAAACATATAGTAAGTAATTAATGAAACGAATAAGTACGCTCAAGATGAATTGAATGTAGTAAATAGACATGTTTTCTATGTATGGTTTAAAGTTGGTTTTAAAGTGAATTCTCTTATGTTTCAAGACATGTTTTCAAAAACGTTTTATGTATTCTTCAAGTTATGCTTTAAAAGAGGTTTTCCAAACGTTACAAGTTATGCTTTCAACTTTTTTGTAACTGGATGAAGTAGATTCATATCATGTCTTCCGGCATCCGACATACATGAATCTCTCTTTTGATCTTATTTCGCCTTACTAAGCTTTGAGCGCGAGCTCACTCCTTTATTTGAAATAAGAAGATTTATGCTAGTTAAATATGAGTTGCGTGAATGAGCATGGAAAGAAAGCTTAAGAATGTAGCTATAAAGTTCTTTATGTGTCAACAATTTCCTTTTTAGTCAAGTTGGGTTGTAACTAATGTTAGTGGCCATGATTTAGTTTGACAACAGTTGTAATTCGCTGTGTTTGTCAATGGAAGATCTTCAATGCTAGTTTCTGAGTCTCGTGCTTGTTTTTTTTCTTCCACTCTTTCCGATACGGCATGAGGCTTACGTAGATTTATGATTACTCTAATAGACAAACGCCGAACATGTCATGCCCGGATAATGACTCGATATCCGTGACATGGGCATTACAATTATGCTAATAATCTCTCATTGTACCTAAAAGGTCAATTATTCATACATCTAAGACCATGCACACGAGTCCCGTACTTTTCTTGTGACCAAGCGTTAATCAATTGATCATCTACATTATCATCCGTTGGGATTCTATCTACCTTTAAAAACTAGAATCCATTTGGGTATGGTTGATTCTAGTATCGATATAATATAAATCACTATGGTGTCGGAAGTAAATCCACCGAGCCATTTGATTTGGTTTAATATTGATTTTATTTTATTATTTAAATTTGGTTTGAAACGTCGCAGCATTTTGCCTCCCATTCTCACCCCCGTCTTTAGCCTTACATTTCCTCCTCGCCCTTCGTCGTTCAAAACTTATTCCCGACAGATGAATACACATTTCTGCATTTGCTAATTTTCACCTTCAAGAAGTTTGATTCTCCGAATCACGGCGGCGTAGGTTTGATCAATCAATCATCAAACTGAATTAATGGTGGAACAAAAGCGAAAAAGGGGTCGAAAGCCCAAAAGCCTTGTCCCAGAAACCCTAGAATTAGACAACCCTAGCCCTAGTTCAACCGGGGCAGGTCAGACGGTGGGAACAAACGCTGCCGAGGGGAATGACGTATTCTCTGTTGGTAACATTGAGTTAGTTGACACTCACCGACGACGGGGTTGACCACGTAAGAATACGAAGCCGCCATCAGACCTTAAAGCTCTTAAAGTTTCCTCTCCTACTCGAATCCATGTTGAAATGCCTATGGGCCTAGTTCTTTGGTGACTGATATTGTTTCAGCTGCAGCTAGGGTGGTACCAGAGATGGATGCGGTAGTGAAGGTGTTTTGTGTTCATACAGAGCGGGAGGAGAATGTAGTTACCTTTTTTTGGGAGATGGTAGTTAGTTCAGCATGGTATTAGAACAGGAGGTCGTGCATTCAAACCTTTTTTTTTGGATATGGTAGTTCAACATGGTATCAGAGCAGGGGAAATGATAATTACTCTTTTTCTTGTGGATATGGTAGTTCAACATGGTATCATAGCGGGAGTGGTAGTTCAACATGGTATGGTAGGTCAACAAGGTATCTGATCAGGAGGTCGTGCATTCAAACCTATTATTTTGGGAGATGATAGTTCAACATGACATCAGAGCGGAAGAGATCGTAATTACCCTTTTTCTTAGGGAGATGGTAGTTCAACATAGTATCAGAATGTGGGAAGAGGATAGTTCAACATGATATCAGAGTAGGAAGTCATGAGTTTAAACCTCGTTTTTTTAGAGATGATAATTCAACATGGTATCAGTGTTAAAGTATCCCACATTGGGAACTTGTGGTTGTTTCACCCACCATATTAAGAGATGGACTTCCCTCACTTCACAACCTAGGTTTTGGGGATGAGGTCCCTCCTCTTATATGGGCTTGGGCCTATGTTTTCCACATGGTATCAGAGCCACCCTTTATTGTGCAAGTGTTGGGCCTATTTGTTGGCCTTGTGTGCTCGACCCACACTTTAGGGGGCGTGTTAAAGTGTCCCACATTGGGAACTTGTGGTTATTTCACCCACCATATTAAGAGATGGACTTCCCTCACTTCACAACCTAGGTTTTCGGGATGAGACCCCTCCTCTTATATGGGCTTGGGCCTATATTTTCCACAATCAGAGCATGATGTAATGAATTTAAACTCCACTTGCAATACAAGAACAATTTGTATAATAGTTGATAAGATGTTTACAATGATATATGTATGAGTGATTTTTTTCAGAGACACGAGTCAAACGCCTTCTCACCTCAATCACCTCAAATTGATCGGTTAGTAACCGTTACAAGACAGGACGTCTGCTTTTTTGTTAGTTTGTTTTAGCTAAACTTATCCTACAGTTAATGATGAGGTACCTCAATGTTCTTAATCATTATTATTACTTAGTTTCTATTGGAAAAAAAAATTAATTAATTTTATTTGGAACAAAAATTTAATTAATTAGCTTCATCAAATCAATTTGTATTCTATTCTATCCCAAAACTAGGGGAAATGAAATTTTTTATTTGCAACCCATTTGATTCTCCAAAAAGAAAAAGTATCAGTATCAAACATTGTAACACATACGACATTATAATACGTACCCAAAAAAAATATTGTCAACCCACATACTCTATAAAAAAAAAATGTATGCAACTTCAAGCCGGTTTAACATATACTTCAATCCATAAGGAGAAACCAATCATGTCTTTGTAAAAATCAAGCGTTTACCGTTGTACTAAAACCAATTGGTGTCAGTAAAGGCGCTACTTTATTTCTTATACATTAAGAGTGTGGGCAATATGTCACAACACCCCCCTCAAGTGTTAGCAATCTGTTCAACACTTGCACAATTTTTTTTTTCAAGAGTGTGGGCAATCTACCCAACACCCTCCTCAAGTATGGGCAATCTCTCCCAATACTTGCACAATTTTATTTAATAATGTTTCAACCAGGGTTCGATCTCATGACCTCTGGCTCTGAT
The DNA here is from genome assembly GCA_036785695.1 of Gentiana straminea. Taxonomy (NCBI): domain Eukaryota; kingdom Viridiplantae; phylum Streptophyta; class Magnoliopsida; order Gentianales; family Gentianaceae; genus Gentiana; species Gentiana straminea. The sequence goes on along the minus strand of JAVUPR010000501.1, from coordinate 1,539,943 downwards.
ACCATGTTAAAGATCAAGCGCTTACCGTTGTACTAAAACCAATTAGTGTCAGTAAAGGCGCTACTTTATTTCTTATACATTAAGAGTGTGGGCAATATGTCCCAATATTGGGATATTTTATGATGTTATTTCTATTTATTTGTAAGGGTATTATGGTACTTACAGAGAGGATTAGGGTACGAGGTCTGAGCTATATATATACATGGACGTGTAATGATGAAAGGCAGAACAATGAAAAGAAATTAAATTATCTTCTCCAAATTCTGCTTTGAGTTTTATTCCCTTTAACATGGTATCAGAGACAGGTTCATCCAATTTTTGACAAATATCACAGTCATCTCATCACATATGGCGGACGAGAAGAAACTTGATCCGTTTTATTTGAGTACGAGCGACAATCCAGGTGCGTTGATCACCCCAACGCAATTTACCGGAGATAATTATGATGAATGGTCAAGGGACGTCCGTGTGGCTTTGCGATCGAAACGGAAATTTGGCTTTGTAAATGGAGCAATCCCAAGCCGACAGAGAAAGAAAAACTGGAAGATTGGTATACGGTTCAATCGATGTTGGTCTCATGGATCAAGAATACTCTTAATTGCAAAATTCGACCCCTGTTCAGCGGTTATGAAGATGCCCAGGAGCTTTGGGACAGTATTCGGTCACGGTATAGCATAATAAATGGAGCCCGAATTTGCCAACTCAAGAAAGAATTAGCCGAGTGCAAACAGATGAAGGACGAGTCGGTTGCGACATACTATGGTCGGATAAGCAAGCTCTGGACTGATTTATCGAATCTTACGGTGATGCCGAGTTGCAAGTGTAACAAATGCACCTGCAAATTAGGAGAGGAGTTTCAGCGTTTGGCGACGGAGGATCTGTTATACTGGTTTTTACTTGGCTTGGATTCATCATACGCCGCACTCCAATCGCAGCTGTTAAATTTGGATCCATTACCAGCGTGACGAGCATTCCGAGCATATCCCAGGAGGAACGTTTGCACAAAACTGGAGGACCGTTACGAGATGATCGAGATGCCATGATGGCGTTTAAGGTGCAGGCCGAATTGAAGGCAAAACGCAAAGCGGAGAATGCTAAGAAATTTTGCAAGCACTGTCAAATTACTGGACATGATGACCTTGGTTGCTTTGAATTGATAGGCTATCCGGAGTGGTGGGGTGACCGTCCCAGGGGGGGCCGCGGAGGTGCTCGAACAGGGGGTGGCCGAGCTGCAGGTGGACGGGGCAGAAGCACAGGCGTACAACAGCATTACAGCGGCGGCGGAAGTGCTGGGAATTATAGAGGTGATGCACACAAAATCAAAGCCAATCATACATATACTGGGAGCACGACAGTGGCTAATGGACCTCCAACAACTTTGGAGGAATCCGGCCTTACCAATTTAACTCCGGAACAATGGAACGCGGTGCTTGATGTGTTGAATTATGCTAAACCACATGATCGTTTAAACGGTGAGAAATTATGGATTGTTGATACAGGTGCCACACACCATGTCACCGGTGTGTTTGATCAATTGATTAATGTACAGAGGGTGAACAATTGTCCAGTTACGTTGCCGGATGGAACTACATCTCATGCTACACATGAGGGAAACTTATTTTTACCGGGTGGTCTTAAATTGCATAATGTGTTATATGTTCCCCGGCTTGAATGTAACTTAGTATACGTGTCACAATTGATGGATGATTTGAATTGCCGAGCTGAATTTACATCTACCTTATGTGTATTGCGGGACCGAATGACGAGGAGGGTGATTGGAGTGGGTGAGCGTAATGGAGGACTTTTCTATTTCAGGGGAGTACATAGAGCGCGTGTTATGGGCATTTGCAAATAAAGACTCACTTCAGTTGTGGCATAAGCGATTAGGACATCCCTCGGCGAAGGTTTTGAAGCATTTTCCTCGTTCGTTTGGTTCTGATAATTTTAATAAAAATTGTGATATTTGCTTCCGTGCAAAACAACATAGGGCACGTTTTTTTAATAGTAATAAGCGAGCTAGTAAACCTTTTGAGCTCATACATTGTGATTTATGGGGTCCGTATCCGACTCCATCTACGTGTGGTGCGCGTTATTTCTTGACAATTTTGGATGATTTTTCTAGATCGGTTTGGGTTTATCTTGTTTATGATAAAGGTGAAGTTGCAACTTTGTTGTTGGAGTTTATGGCAATGGTGAGTAGGCAATTTGATGGTAAAATTTTACGTATTAGAAGCGATAATGGCACGGAATTTAAACGCTTATTGGATCAGTTTCGTAAAGATGGCATTATATTCGAAACTTCTTGTGTCAAAACGCCACAGCAAAATGGCCGTGTCGAACGGAAGCACCAACATATTTTAAACGTTGCTCGTGCATTACGTTTTGAGGGTCACTTACCGTTAAAGTATTGGGGGGAGTGTGTTTTGGCGGCTTGTTTTTTAATAAATCGCACACCTTCGCGATTATTAGATTATCAAACGCCATATGAATGTTTGTTTGGGAAAACCCCGGATTTTGATATGATAAAAGTGCTCGGTTGTCTTTGTTATGCCCATAATTTAAATCATAAGGGAGATAAATTTGCTAGTAGAAGTCTTAAATGTGTGTTCTTGGGATATCCCTTTGCGAAAAAAGGTTGGACTGTTTTGGATTTGGAAACAAACGAAACATTTGTGAGTCGGGATGTACGTTTTTGTGAAAATGAGTTTCCGTTTGCTACACAGCCACCAAGTAATTCACAGCCAAGGCCATTGGAGGGGGCCGAGAGTTTTCAAAGGTTTGATAATCATGTGCCTGGTGATAGTGAGTCAGAAAATGATGAGCCGATTCCTATAGATCGTATGGAGAGTGAGGAGGAAATTATTGTAACTAGTGAGGAGAGGGCCGAGGGGTCTAATACGGACGATGGGGCTGTTTTGGGACGCGGTAAACGTGCTCGGGTACCTAATCCGCGCTATCACGATTATATCACTCATATGAAGGTTGCTAAGAAAAGTCCTCCGGCATGTTTCTCCACCCGATCTCCCTCTTCAGGTAGTTTATCTCCGCTTACATATTTTGTAGATTGTTCAAAATTTTCTGACACACATCGCAGGTTCGTTGCTAATGTGGCAACCAGTACTACTCCTCGTACTTTCAAAGAAGCAATGAAATCCCCTGGTTGGCGGCAAGCTATGGCTGATGAAATAAAAGCATTGGAGGATCAAGGCACGTGGACCTTGCAACCTCTTCCTCCCGGGAAAAAGGCATTGGGGAGCAAATGGGTATATACGGAGAAGTACAATGAACATGGTGAGTTGCAGCGGTTGAAAGCTCGTTTGGTGGCATTCGGTAATCACCAAACTGAAGGCGTGGATTATAATGAAACATTTGCACCGGTTGCGAAAATGGTTACGGTGCGTGCTTTTTTGGCTGTGGCGGCCGTTAAAGGATGGATAGTGCACCAGATGGATGTGCATAACGCCTTCCTTCATGGTGATTTGGAAGATGAAATTTACATGCGTGTGCCTCCCGGCTTTGAGAATAAAAATAAAAACTTGGTGTGTCGAATGCGAAAGTCTCTTTATGGCCTTCGACAAGCACCACGGTCTTCAGTTTGCTAAACTTCTTCTTTGCACTCACGAGGTATGGCTTTCAACAATCATATTCAGATTATTCTTTATTTACTTTGGTCCGAGGAGATATACGGCTGAACGTTTTGGTATACGTTGATGATATGATCCTTGCGTGTAATGATGTCAATAGCTTGCGCATTTTCAAAGCATATCTTGGTTCCTGTTTCAAAATGAAGGACCTCGGCAAGCTGAAATATTTTCTGGGGTTAGAGGTAGCTCGGAATGCGGATGGTATTTTTTTTTATCCCAACGCAAATATGCATTGGATATTATATCTGAAACAGGCATGACAGATTCACCACCGGTTGATTTTCCGATGGCACAAAATCACAGCCTCGCCACGGCTCAAGGAGACTTGTTGGAGGATCCCAGTCTTTATAGGCGGTTAGTTGGTCGCTTAATTTATTTGGGTGTTACTAGGCCGGATTTGGCATATTCGGTACATATTCTCTCGCGGTTTATGCAGGCTCCTCGAGTTGCGCATTGGGACGCAGCTCTTCGTGTTGTTCGGTATCTATCGCAGAACCCGGGACAGGGTATTTTACTTAAGGCGGATAGTCCTTTAAAACTTGAAGGATGGTGTGATTCGGATTGGGCGAGCGCCTCGACGCGTCGCTCCCTTACGGGTTGGTTAGTTCTACTCGGTACTTCCCCGATCTCTTGGAAAACGAAGAAACGGTGACCGTCTCTCGGTCTTCGGTGAAGCGGAGTATAGATCAATGGCGCCATTACATGTGAATTAAAATGGTTAAGGCAACTACTTGGTGACTTAGGTGTTCAACTTCCTCTCGGCGGTATTCTTCATTGCGACGATCGGGCGGCAATTCATATTGCTAATAACCCGGTATTTCACGAGCGCACAAAACATATTGAAGCCGATTGCCACTTCGTGCGTGACGCCATTAATACGGGCATTGTATCTCCGACGTATGTCCCATCGAGACAACAGCTTGCGGATATGCTTACAAAAGCACTTGGCGCACAACAGTTGAAATTTTTGTTGGACAAGTTGGGTGTGCGTCTTTCGCGTCCTCCAACTTGAGAGGGGGTATTGGGATATTTTATGATGTTATTTCTATTTATTTGTAAGGGTATTATGGTACTTACAGAGAGGATTAGGGTACGAGGTCTGAGCTATATATATACATGGACGTGTAATGATGAAAGGCAGAACAATGAAAAGAAATTAAATTATCTTCTCCAAATTCTGCTTTGAGTTTTATTCCCTTTAACAGTCTTCATCATACTTTGTATATTAATTTTGTTTTTGAGAAAAAAGTTATTTTATTTTCTTAAACACGTCTTCATCATACTTGTAGTTGACAAATTTCTCTTTGTTTGCATTGTTCTTTTATAACCAAAGAAAAGAAAAAAAAAAAAAAGGATGTCAGGACGATGTTGTTTTGAGCCTAAATCCTTGTATTGCCGTATTATAGAGGATGAGGGCTCGCTAATGGGGATAAGTCGAAATCGTGTCAGATTTTGTCTTATGAATAACAAAAGAGAATATCATTTCCATAAAGAAGAATATAAACTTGAATCGAAGAGCAAAAATCCATAAAGAGAGAAGAAAATCCGCCTAGGAACACGAATCAACACTATTATACGTTTATTATAAAATTCCCCGAAAGAAAAACATGAAAGGCTAATATTGCCAACCGCCAGAAACCGTAAGTAACCACAACAAAAACATCATCGTGAATGTAGGGAAAGATGTTCATAGTCGGAATCTATTGTTGGCACGTATAACTCAATTAGCATACAGTCAACATCTATTTAAACAACATCAATTTAAACATAGATTAAACAAAACATATATGCTGCAAATTGAAATGACAGAAAACTCGACAAAACGAAAAACTTATGGATTGAGGCGAGTTGACACTCTATCCTTAAGACAAATTTGCATCGAATTCGTGCCCACAGTAATTGCAATCGTCTCCCAAGATACAACAATCCTCACCTTCTGATCATATGACACTTGTAACGAACCAGAAGCGGCGAACTCGAAAGCCTGGTATGAAATCTATTCTTCTTGACTTTGGAAAGATGCAAAGTATATAAAATGATGTTATGGTGAAAATTCAGCAGAATTTTATATGTAAAAAATATAGCAACTCTTTTGGGGAATACTTATATTTATAGAGGAAAAACAACCTTCCAATAAAGGATGCAACTCTGCTTACGTATTGGTTCAGCCCAAAAGATGCAACTTAATGAGACGAACCGATGCAACTCTTGAACCAAAAGGATACATCTCTTGAACTGAAAGGTTGTGCCGATTCGGTTCAGTTTGATTGAACATATGCACCTGTTTGCATAAATTGGTTCAATTCGAATAAGCATCATTTCCTTTAACTTAAACATTAATTTCTCATTCACCCGATATCCGAATCGAGTGATTCAAAAGCCTATCATTATGTATTTAATGATACCAAAGGCTCCCGATAATTCGTATTTTATACTATCCGAAATTAATACCGAAGTAGACTACTCGCCACTTTAAATAAAGCTCAACGTGAGCTATTTTCTCCAACATCTTCAACTGTATTCAACCGCTACAAACTCAACAAACGTTTCTGCGTATTTTTTTGTGTGGTTATTAACCACCAATAAGGGCGGATCCAGCTATCCGGTACCGGGTGCGTCCGGCCCCAATGAAAAGAAAATTTTCTTCTATTATGTAGGTATGGTATTAGACTTATTTCGTTAAATATATCGGGTGTTAACACAGTGACATTTTTTTTAAGATTCGTTACTGACCACCAAGGATGTTTTTCTACGGATTCCTCACCGGAAAACGGAATGCAAAAATAGAGATCTATGTCAAGGGCCAGGAAAAGATGAAGAAGATGACCGTAGAACTCGAAGAACTCGCATCCATTGACCACAAACTCTACCCCGAAAAGCACAAGGAAAGGTTTTTGAGGGATTGGGTAATTGGAGGAAAGATTGGTAAAGAAATTCCCCAAAATGTTGTTTGAACTATGGGATTTGTAAGCCTACGCTTAGGTTATGCCCTGTATTAGTCTTCCCTAGTCACTCGTAGCATAATCTATACCACAAAGTTTCGATATGTGTTAAAACTGTGAGATTCAGATTGTGCCACACAGTTATTTTACAAATTTGAACTGACCACACAAGACCCACCCCAAAAATATCGAAAGAATTGTCCCAACTAGACACCAAAAAACTTTTCATGTATAAGAAAATAACGATGTTAAAAGTTGTCTCACATTGGACACTTGCTATTGTATCACCCACCATATTAAGAGATGAACTTCCCTTACCTCACAACCTAGGTTTTGGGTATGATGCCCCTCCTCTTATATGGGCTCGGGCCTATGTTTTCTACAAACGAGATAAGTGATCACACGAGACCCATCTCTATTAATAATGTTTCATTTATTAATAGATTAACATTTTTCATGTTATTATTGTTGACTAAACATAAAAGTGAATTAAATCAGCCCGAACTAATTGATTATCCTAACAATCTCTCATTAGACCTAAGATCAATCACTCATACATCTAAATCCATACACACGAGCCCCGTACTTTTCTTGTGACCTATCGTTAATCAACGGATCATCTACGTTATCATCTGTTGAGACTCTATCTACATTTACAAATTAGAATCGACTCTGAGACAGTCGATTCTAGTATTGATTTTCAGAAAATTACATAGGTGAAAATAATCGTTAAGTATGATGCCACAAATAATTGTGTGTAATATGTATAAATATAAATCACTATAGTGTCATAGATAAATTAACCGAGCTATTCAGTTTGGTTTAAAATAATAATAATAATAATAATAATAATAATAATAATAATAATAATAAGGGAACATTATTACTCCCTCCGTCCTATTTTATTTAAGGAAAATTAGGGATAAGGACACAATCTGGAATATTTTTAAGTAACAGGACAACTACATATTTTTTATAGGAAGAAGGACAACTACATAATTTTTATAGCGAGAAGGACAAACAGTGAATCCTGAAAATCAGTGAATCTCCCCAGTGAATCCCGAAATCAGTTAATTTCGACAGTGAATTTCGAAAGTGAATCCCGAAAATTAGTGAATTTCGACAATGAATTTTGAAAATTAGTGAATTTCGACAGTGAATTTCGGCAGTGAATTTGAACAGTGAATTTCGAACACAAGTGAATTTCGACAGTGAATAAATAGTTTTGTCCTTGTATCACCCACCATATTAAGAGATGAACTTCCCTTACCTCACAACCTAGGTTTTGGGTATGATGCCCCTCCTCTTATATGGGCTCGGGCCTATGTTTTCTACAAACGAGATAAGTGATCACACGAGACCCATCTCTATTAATAATGTTTCATTTATTAATAGATTAACATTTTTCATGTTATTATTGTTGACTAAACATAAAAGTGAATTAAATCAGCCCGAACTAATTGATTATCCTAACAATCTCTCATTAGACCTAAGATCAATCACTCATACATCTAAATCCATACACACGAGCCCCGTACTTTTCTTGTGACCTATCGTTAATCAACGGATCATCTACGTTATCATCTCGTTGAGACTCTATCTACATTTACAAATTAGAATCGACTCGAGACGGTCGATTCTAGTATTGATTTTCGAAAAATTACATAGGTGAAAATAATCGTTAAGTATGATGCCACAAATAATTGTGTGTAATATGTATAAATATAAATCACTATAGTGTCATAGATAAATTAACCGAGCTATTCAGTTTGGTTTAAAATAATAATAATAATAATAATAATAATAATAATAATAATAATAATAATAATAAGGGAACATTATTACTCCCTCCGTCCTATTTTATTTAAGGAAAATTAGGGATAAGGACACAATCTGGAATATTTTTAAGTAACGGAACAACTACATATTTTTTATAGGAAGAAGGACAACTACATAATTTTTATAGCGAGAAGACAAAACGGTGAATCCGAAAATCGGTGAATAAGGTGAATCCCGAAATCGAGTTAATTTCGACAGTGAATTTCGAAAGTGAATCCCGAAAATTAGTGAATTTCGACAATGAATTTTGAAAATTAGTGAATTTCGACAGTGAATTTCGGCAGTGAATTTGAACAGTGAATTTCGAACACAAGTGAATTTCGACAGTGAATAAATAGTTTTGTCCTTTATGCAAAAGTTTCAAAAGACTGTCCTTCTACTCAATTGATGAAATATTTTTGTCCTTCTCCCTCATTCCCCCATTTATTTATCATGTTTGACTTTTCAAAGAGATTTTGACTAGCGTATTTAAGGCTTTGAATCTCATTAAATGTTCCAATATTTTTACATTTATGTAATTTAAGTAATACATTATCATATGTAAACATATTGGATCGATTAATGAGATTCAAAACACTAAATACGCTAGTCAAAATCTCTTTGAAAAATCAAACATGACAAATAAAATGAGACCGAGAGAGTATTATTATTATAATTATTATTATTATTATTTTTTTAAATTTGGTTTAAAATGTCGCAGCATTTTGCCTCCCTCCTCGCCACCGTCTTTAGCCCTACCTTTCCTCCTCGCCCCTCGTCGATCAACCTTTTCCGACAGATGAATATAAATTTCTGCATTTGCTAATTTTCACCTTCAAAAAGTTTGATTCTCCGAACCGCTGCGGCGTAGGTTTGATCAATCAATCAGCAAGCTGAATTAATGGTGGACCAAAAGCGAAAACGGGGTCGAAAGCCCAAAAACCTCGTCCCTGAAACCCTAGAATTAGACAACCCTAGCCCTAGTTCAACCGGAGCAGGTCCGCCAGCGGGAACAAACGCCGCCGAGGGGAATGATGTATTCTCTGTTGGTAACGCTGAATTAGTTGACACTCACCGACGACGGGGTCGACCACGTAAGAAAACGAAGTCGCCATCAGACCCTAAAGCTCTTAGAGTTTCCTCTCCTACTCGAATCCATGTTGAAATGCCTAATGGGCCTAGTTCTTTGGTGACTGATACTGTTTCGGCTGTAGCTAGGGTGGTGCCAGCGATGGATGCTGTGGTGAAGGTGTTTTGTGTTCATACAGAGCCAAATTTTTCATTGCCTTGGCAGAGGAAGAGGCAGTATAGTTCAAGTAGTAGTGGTTTTGTGATCAAAGGGAGGAGGGTTTTAACAAATGCGCATTCTGTTGAGCATTATACCCAGGTGAAGTTGAAGAAGAGGGGCTCTGATACAAAGTATGTGGCCACAGTTCTTGCCATTGGAACTGAATGTGACATTGGTAAGTTCTCTTTCTATATTTCCGTGCTTTTGATATGTTCAGACAGCCTTTTTAAATTTGGATATTCTGTTCAGAATTTTCGGCAAGGTCCCTATTGTTACACAATACTTTTGGGTTACATATTCTAAGTGCAAATAGTGCATGGAACAGCTGGAATGAAACTGGTTTTATTGAAAGGCCAATATCTAATGCTAGGGAAAGTTTGGAACTTAAGCAACAATATTTGCTTTTTTCCGTGGATATAGAATGTTGAGTTGGGTAGGTAGTTTGACAGTTTTGCGGGATCTTAGGAAGAAATTATCTCTGGTATGAAAAAAATGTTGCTTGATTGTTGACGAGAGTCGAGATGTGTGTTATCATTCTCATCTTTGCTTCTTGAATGAAAATAAGTAAAGATATGAGCCATTTTCTATTTGAAACTATTTACTTCTGGACGTGTTATTCACTGTGCTTCACATGATTATGCAGCTATGCTTACAGTAGAGGATGATGAATTCTGGCAAGGGGTATCACCTGTGGAATTTGGTAACTTGCCTGCTTTACAAGATGCAGTGACTGTTGTAGGGTACCCGATTGGAGGCGACACTATTTCTGTGACAAGCGGTGTTGTTTCACGTATAGAGATTCTTTCCTATGTTCATGGTTCCACTGAACTTCTGGGTTTACAGGTAGCTAATTCTCGTGTTATTCATTGTTTGTGCAGCCTATCTGTTAGTAAGTATTTTGTTTCGTCTGCACGGTACATATTTTGCAGATAGACGCTGCTATAAACTCTGGAAATTCTGGTGGACCGGCTTTCAATGACAAGGGAGATTGTGTCGGTATTGCTTTTCAGTCCCTCAAACATGAAGATGTGGAGAATATTGGCTATGTCATTCCTACACCTGTCATCATGCACTTCATTCAGGATTATGAGAAAAATGGTGGTTATACTGGTATAGCTTACACCTTTCATTTATTTGCTGATTTGCGTCATCTGTTTTCTTCTGTGTGTGCGCATTCTGTTCACAAATGTGGTCATTCTTACTTTTTTCCTATTGAGAGTAACATTTGGCATAAGTGAGGATTTGAGAAGTAATTGTATAGGAGAGATAAACTAGGCTTGAGGGATAAATGATAGGCATTGAATTTTGGATGAACTAATAACAGTAGCTAAGCTTTACTTCCATTCCCCTGTATCAATGCCCTGATTAATTGATTCATATCCATTTAAATTGTCTCCTATGCCCCCCCCCCCCCCCCCCATTTCTTATGTATCTTTTTTTATATGTTGGAATTGGAATTCTGAACGGCAGTTCCTTTTGCTCATCAATTGAAACTACCTTGACTTTTCTTTGTAATATGTTCATTTCTTGTATTATCTTTCCGTATATGCTCACTCATTCATCTTATCATTCTCATTTATGTTGTTCTTGCTCGTAATGTTTTGTCCAACATTCGAACATGTGGAGAAGCTGTAGCATTGTTGCTGCCTTGTAAAACTTACCTTCAGGTTTTGGAGGGACACTTTACAATCACATATAGAGTCAACATACATTACCTGCCTCCGTCTGTTTTTTGAATCAGCTAGTCTGAGAAACTCGACTAGGTGGAATTAAATTTAAATAATGTAAATGAGCAATCCGTGCATTTGTTTTCAATATGCATTTTTCTGCCAAGCATTAGGATTGAGGAGCTTTGATGAAATAGAGTCGAATATGTCTCTTTAGACTCTTATTACTAAGTTTTTCTCGCTTTCTAAGCTTCTAGCCAATGACTTGTTTGGTTGCTTGCTTGCTTGCTTTAATGTTGAAATGTTCTTCCACTTGCATGGAGAGATGGCAAAACTCCATTGGGCTTGAAATTTTAGCTTTGGTTTATATATAACAAAGAAATTGCATTGGACAGCATTTGGTATGCTTACCAAGTCTAGTGAATGCTGACTCTCTGCAATAAAATTTGTTCAGACGGATCACAGATGGGATTTTCTTGTTTTGCTTCTCATGCGAAGATATGAAAATCGTGAATGCATATGTAGTAGTGGAAACATAAGCTTTTGATCGTCTTGCAAACAAATCTTTCTCTAAATTCGGACCATTTTATGCATAGTTGATTTCATTGTGTGTGCGTTGCTGTGAAAAGGAAAAAATTATTTTCTTTAGTAGATTTAGATTGTAGGCCAGAACACTAATTTCTATACCTTGCTCCGTAATTGTTTATCCAAGAATGCTGACTGGAGTAACGATCGCGTCTTTTACTTTGGTATCATGGATTTTTTTGAAAAAAGCCAAAAACTCGTAGTCTGTGTATTGAGCCTACAGTTTTGGTAATAGTTGCTCGTTTCTTGAACTAAAGCACAGAAATGTTAGAATTGAGTAAGGTTGAATTTCCGTGGCTAGAGAATGCTCATTTTTTCAGTTTGTTGAACTTCCTGATGTAAATTCTCGGGCAGTACTTTTGTGCCCTCTTTCCGTACCAGGTTTATTGGTTTCCGTTAGTTAACAAGATTTTCAAATACTATGCAGGTTTCCCAATTCTTGCTGTTGAATGGCAGAAGATGGAAAATCCAGATTTACGGTTATCAATGGGTATGAAATCTGATCAAAAGGGTGTGCGTATTAGAAGGATAGATCCAACTGCTCCTGAATCTGGTGTTTTGAGGCCGTCAGATATTATTCTTGGCTTTGATGGGGTGGATATTGCAAATGATGGAACAGGTTAATGATTCTTTTTTTTCCCTTTCCATTGAGAACTTGTTATGTTCTTGCATATAGCTTCTTTTATATATATATATATATATATATATATATATATATTATTTACTGGGCGATTGGTTTTATTGACTTCTGATGAAGGTTGTGGTTTGGAAGTCGGTTTTCTTGTTTTTAAAGGTATTCATAATTAACTTTTTCCCCTGCCTTTTCTTTTGGTTATTTTCAGTTCCGTTTAGGCATGGTGAGCGAATAGGCTTCAGTTACCTTGTATCGCAGAAATATTCCGGAGACAATGCATCAATTAAGATTCTTCGCAATTCTAAAACGCTCAAATTTGATATTAAGCTCGGGACACACAAAAGGTTGATTCCAGCCCACAACAAAGGGAGACCTCCATCATATTATATAGTTGCTGGCTTTGTTTTTACTACTGTTTCAGTTCCATACCTACGTTCTGAGGTATGTTCTTGTCAATTATTAATCTGTGCTTTAAAAACACTAACTTTCATGTGGGTTGAAGTTTATTTTTTAGCGTGTCAATGTAATGTTATATTTCTCGTATATGCACTCACTTAATGGAAGCATTATTTACGTCATGTTGACTAGATACAATTTACATGGTCCACGTTTCGAGTCATTGTAATGTTCATTGTATTTTGACTCAACCCGTATGATACGCAAAAGTATCAATATGATATTGAACTCACTCATCCATAAAACATGCTTTTTTTATAAGGATTGATGGTTTTCATATGTATAAGTTGTAAAGGGGCAAAAAGATTTTGAAATAAATACAAGTCCCATGAAAGTCTAAAGCTTTATATTTTGTTGTACAATATAGTATGGAAAGGAATACGAGTTCGAAGCTCCAGTCAAGCTGTTGGACAAGCTCCTGCACGAAATGCGACAGTCACCGGATGAACAAATTGTTGTGGTTTCTCAGGTAAGAGCACTTTAGATACCGTAAAATAAGATGGATCTTTAATATACAAATTCTTTATTCAAATCATGCATTGCAGATGTTCTAACTCGTTTCATTGGAAAATGATGTTTTAGTGTGTAAAATAGAGAATTTGTTAGAAGTGACTGTGGAAAGGGCTCTAATCGTCTCGTGTCACTCTTTCTCATCATGTTCGTGTGTTCATATACGGGCTTTGGTTTGTCTTCATTCTTACTTTTGTCTGGTGACGATTTTCCAGGTTCTTGTGGCTGACATTAATATTGGTTATGAAGACATTGTTAACACACAGGTATGTATTCTTCGTGAAATTCTTACCTAGATAGTCTCATGTGCACCGATCTGATAGATATATGACACGTGTACCAATAAAAGAAGAATAATTTTGTCATCTATACGTGTCATACATCTGACTGGTTGGTGCACAACGGAGGGTGTGCGTAGGCATTTCCCGTATTCTCCTATTTGTGCTTGCTGTATTCCGTTGTAATGCACTTGACCATATTTCTGTTTCCCTCGACGTTGTATATCCAGGTTATCGCCTTTAATGGACAACCTATTAAAAACTTGAAAAGCTTAGCCAAAATGGTAGAGAGCTGCAATGATGAATTCTTGAAATTTGACTTGGAATACCAACAGGTGAGGTGTCCCCTTACCCCCCCCCCCCCCCCCCCTCTCCTCCTTTCTGTATCTTCTTTTTGACTATAAAATACAACTATATTATGCAGATTGTGGTACTTCAAACAAAGGCAGCAAAAGCAGCTACATTGGACATTCTCACAACACATTGTATACCTTCTGCCATGTCTGATGACCTCAAAGAATGATTCAACGGATACATTACATTTTTTTTTTGGCTATCCGTTCTTCGATTCTACGGTTTCTCGCCTTTCGAGGTGATGGCTGAAATCACTATCATCTTATGTCCTAGCATTGGCTGCATTGAGTTGGTATTGGCATAAGTATTAAAGTACAATTATAATGTTTTGGGGGGTTTTTGGCTCCAGGACTTAAAATAATAGCAGAAAAAGAAAAAAAAAAAAACAAAAACAAAAAGACAAGGGATTGTTGTAAACAATTTTTTTTTTTTTTTTTTGGTTGAAGGGGGTTGTTGTAAACATTAGAGTTCAAGTTTTATTGTTGCTGCTATGTAATACTCATGTTTTCTTTGGATTTGATGATTTGGGTGGTTTGGGGGGGGGGGGGGGGGGGGGAGGGAGGGAGCTAATTGTAGTCCTTTTTGGGGAAGAGTGGGCAATCCAACAATTTTTGTGTGAGAATCGTGAAGTTGTTAATGGAAGGGGCATTCTTTTTTGGTATATCTTGTTTCTCAATTCTGTTTATTTACATTGAATGAATGTTCCCTTCAAAAAAAAAAAAACATTGAATGAAGGTCTAATTCAAGTATCAGAGCGAGCACTTGCAGTAGATATCATAAAACACGATAACTATCAAATAGAGATCTAAATCATGCGGATTTGTTAAAATCGTTAGTAGTAGAATCCCTAATCGCAAACCCGATGTGTTTAAGTATGAGATCTCTAAATTTTTAACTATATGGATTGTTTCAAATATTCCTATTCAAATTATGTGATAGAGATTTTAACGAATCATCATGAATGAAGATTCAATAAAAGACAGTCTTTGTGTTTGGTGTAATGATGTAACTACCGAGGTATTAATCGAGTCGCATCTATTGCTGGTTGAATTTCCTTTTGCATAAAAGGTCTCCTGGTCTTTTTTTCTCTATGCAGGATTCACAGACCGGGAGTGAGCCAACATTTAGCTCTCTTAAATATCCGCCATTAACCAGTCGTATTGTCAATTTCAAAGAAATATGTGTCTGAGATGCTAAAGATATGTAAGATTTTTTTGAGTAAACCTTTTGTCTTTAAGGTCTTGGATAATCTATTTTAAACATTTCAGTATCGACCAGTGGTTATTCAGTGGATCTAATAAAATCTTTTCGAATTTACAGAGCAAATATCACGACCATTTTCGAAAATGACAATCTCAATACCGTCAAAAGAATTGTCTAATACTATCAAAAGAATTGTCTACCAAAATACAAATTTTCTTGCAATTTCGCAATAGAAATCGTTTTTTTTTTAATTTTAATTTTATACATAAATTAGGAACAAAACACACATTGTCTAAGACCAAAACAATATTCCCTAACGTTTTTCTAACTATTCCACTGCTTTTGTTGAAACCATTACGGCATCGCTTACTCTATTGTCAGCAGCCTGTCCTCCAACAGCCCTTCTAAGAATTAAGAATCTGTAAAGAAGAACAAACATGATTAGTAACACCATAGTCAAGTGCCAGCTAGATAAATATTTAGTTACTATATTTTTTGCAAGGCAAGTAAATATATTTATTACCTATCTTATCATTGCCCTTGTTTTTTTTATGGCGTTTTCCTTCCGTGGCTTGTGGAGATAATCTGGACAATTGTGCCTAAAATGTCCTACCTCGTGCCGATATTTCATCACAATTCACATATTACAACAAAGCACATTGTCTGATATAATGAAAGAAAACTGAATCAATCAACAATAATCTCTTTTAGTTTAAATTGTCATCTTTCTCTTCCTAAATCGGTTTAATATAGTGTAACGTCCCCAGACCCCGGGCCTAGTAGCTCTAAATGAGTCATAAATGATCTGGTCAGCTTCTTGGGCGTCGTCCTCGCTTGGTGCAAAAGAGTCGGCCAACCCGAGTTGACAAGGTATTTATGTCTCACACTTATATGTGGATGAGCGTGACATCACTTTACGGATGCGAGACTTTACATTCTCCTCCTTATAAGGACCGCCGTCCTCGCCAGAACGGTCATGACTTGTCCTAGTGGACTATTCCCACTCTCGTCCCTACCATAGTATTCTAGAGGTGGCCCCCACCGCCTCTCACGGTGTGTCACGTAGCTCCGTATGACAGCCGGCTCTGAACACCATTCTGTAACGCCTCGAGACCTCGGGTCTGGTAGCGCTAAATAAGTCATAAATAATTCATTCAACTGCGTAGACCGTCCGGGATATTGTTTTCTTCACACAGATTGTGTTTTAGCACTTTATTCTACCCTCAAAACGCCCTAACTATTGCCGCCTCCCGTGAAAAAACCCAAAAATATGGGTTTACGGTTTTTATTCAGGACCATTCATATAAATTTTAGTTAAACGTGTAGCCTTTCGCCTCGGCCGTTACACCCATCGCTTCAACGATGGCCTCTCCTTTTTGTCCTTTCTCTTAAATTTTAAGGTTATTACACTTCTCTTTTCATAATTGTCCTTAATTTAAAAGAAAATTTTCCTTGTATACTTAATTGCCTAACATAGGAATTGAATGACGATATTCTATTATCATGCATAACAAACGCATGAATGGAATTCAGTATTCCATTCCTGTCATTTTATTACATTCTATTATATCCCTGCATAACAAACGAGCCGTGAAGGACGAGAAATTCTATTGTTGAGCCTCCACCTTCAAATATAACACGTAAAAACCGTAGATGTTTTATATGTTATTTCTTAAATACACGTAAAAACCTCTGTGATTAACAGCAAAACTTCCCGTGATGAAACTTGCTAGAAATTTCTTCTGGAGACAATATTTGCCTACTCTCTCAACTTTTCAACTTTTTTTCTTAAAGATTAAACTTTTGATTGTGACTAAATAATGCCTTAACGTAACCACGAAGAATTTCGCTTTCGATAAATTATTTTAAAATCTAACCCCAAAATCCTTGTCCCTTGTTCAAAGCAATGAAATTGTTGGCCGACCTAAAACTTATATACTACCTCCGTCCCACAAAGAGTGTCCACTTTTTGTTGGACACGGAGAGATAAGGAAATAATTAATGTGTTGTATTTTAAGAATGAATAGACAAATATACCATTAACTAATCATAAATCTTGTTTTGGAATATGAAAGGATTATGGAAAATTAAATGTTAAAATAGGGGTATGATTGGAAAAAATGTATTTAATGATGTATTGGAAATTTAAATGGACCCTTTTTATAGGACGATTCATTTTTCCGTTATGGACACTTTTTGTGTGACGGAGGTAGTGTATATATATATATATATATATATATATATATATATATATATATATATATACTATTACTGTAACGCTCCAGAACTATGATTTAGCGACGTTACTAATGTAAGATATCCAATGAATACATATATAGCCATCTTCCGTGTTTAAGCTAAAATGGTTAAACCTAAATTACTAAATTTATTTTGTCTCAACTTTATATATCGGTAATGTTTATCTTATTTTTTCAATATATGATATTACAATTATGGATTATTTAGAATGACTTGTAAGAGCACTTGCATCAAGATTTTAAAGAGATTCCGTATTTTACAGACAAACGTTGTTTTTCTCGTTTTTACGCAGTCACTATTTATGTTGAAATACATCATAACCTCTACATCATTTAACTTGAATAGAAAATCTTTATTTTATGTAGTAATTTGTATCTTACATATTTGAGTACAGATTGTGTTGGTGATGATCGGTATTAATTTGAATGATACAACAAATATCGGATAAAAAAAACCATAGAAATACTTACAATCACAAGATAATTTAAACGTAGACCTTACGTAGATTTTAAAAAAAAGGTGATTTTTTAATATTAACTTATCATTTTTCATGTATGATCTTCATTATTATTTCAATTCATGACCTAATATATCTGTAGCAGACAGTTCTAAATCTAGGATTAATTATCATTTCACTTAATCTTTACATTTGCCTAAGGTTACGCACTCACTCTTTGAGTCTTCAATCATTCTTTCTTTTGCTATCACTTTACTTTAGCTTTAGAGCTATCCTTAAGCTACAACCCACATACATACAGGCATTCACACGGGCCGACCCAATGGGATACATATATGATATGGGTATTACTCGAAATCATACACGTATCACTCATGGACTTAATCTGGATCGTCTAAGTAAAATGAGCCTAACGAGTTCAGCATCATATCGGGCATTAGAGAAACTTTGATCTCAGCATAATAGCCTTCACGAGGTGCAGACCGCTGACTCATGTCGTCTTCTGTCACAGAATGATCAGTTCGAAGTAAGGTACTTACCAGCTCGTACCACCGATATGTGCAGGATCACCTTGGTTTGGAACCCCTAGCTCGGTATAAGTCTTCAATTAATTTAGACAATGGTAATACAGTCAACATGATTTTAACCCATGATCTCATAACGGTTCAATGATTCATTCATACGGTTACACCATGGCTATGCTTCAAGTCATTGACCACAATTTCAATGACAGCACAATCAAACTCCCCCACGAGGATGGGTTATAAAAGGATCATCTTCCTCACAATTCAGAACTACGTTAATAGCTTAATCACAAATCATTTGGGTACGTAGACAGTCAATCCACATTGACTCAGCTATAAATCATCACAAAATCTACCAGTCAAAGTAATTATGTTATCCTTACGAGAGATATTCAATTTCATCACTGACGATTTCTAGCATCGTTAATATATAAAGGTAAACGGGAGAACAATACAAACGGTAAAAAATGATTTATGTGATGACTAGCATTAGTATTGAGATAAAAATTGATATTGTCAAAGCAAAATATTTTGTACCGGAAAAATAATGCTTTATAAATGCCGAGGAAATACCAAACTCACACTGGTAATACCATTGCCCCCCCCCCCCCCCTTTTTTTTTTGAGGGTATAATTAAAATATTATGAAGGCACCGCCATAGAAAGTGATGAACGCGCGGCTGAACTAGGAGCTGCCAACACCGCCTCCATGCCCGATCAACCCCGCCTAAGGACGTCGGCTCTACAATAAAAAATGGCCGAAAGAGGATAGCGCAAGAAAGTACCCAGACTTGACCGTGTAAGTGCCAGTACGATCGTAGTCCTAAATCCGCTGATCCGGGTGGGCCCCTGAAGCTATAGAAGTGGCCAGAATGGCATCGGATTCCCATGGCTGAAATAACTCCCGGATACGAGGGGCGTCCCAGACACGCATATGCGGAATGAATAAAGCTGAAACCTTAGCATCATTCGGAAGTGTGTGACCCGCATAAGGTATACTGAATCCTTAGCCACTCCGTCCACGCGTCATGAAAAACATACAAATCCCCGTCCTCACTCTCCATCGCTTCCCATTAAGCAACAAATCCCTGCCCTCTAGAATACTACGCCGCAAAAACGACGGCCGGGGACCTAACCCGGCGGACAAGATGGTGTAGTCCTCAAAGTACTTCGCATGAAGAACTTGTGCTGCCAACGACCCTGGATTAGATAGCAGCCTCCACGACTGTTTGGCCAACATGGCTAAATTAAAACATTCTAAGTCCCGGAACCCCAAACCACCAAGATTCTTCGGCAAACAACATCCCAATTCTTCCAATGAACCTGCCATTTCGTCTCCGTGTTCCCCCAGAAAAAACCCATGATCGCCTTTTCCAGTTCTCGGATTAAGGTAACGGGAATCTTGAAGCACTGCATTATAAATGTAGGGATGGCATGGAGAGCCGATTTAATAAAAAAAACTTCCTTCCCAGCCGGCGAGAGCAGTTTATCATTCCAGCTTGCTACTTTTTTGCATATCTTATCTCTCAAGAACTCAAACACCTGACGCTTGTTCCGACCAATCACAAAAGGCAACCCCAGGTACTTGCCAGATCCATCGCCCGGAGGAATCGAAGTGTACCGAGCACCGCATCCTCTAGCCTACAGAGGGAGCGCCTCGAGAGAAGTACAAACTAGACTTATGAAAAATTATGGCGACGACCGGAGAGGTCACCATACCTGGTAAACAAATCCACCGGTGTCTCCACCACCCCATCCGGTAACTCAAAAAATATCATACGGTCATCGCAAACAACACCCCCGTGCACATAATCGTCCGGTAGAGTTGTAAAAAATCTGCGGCATGTCCCGTTTGAGTGTCATATGGCGACCAAAATATGGCAAGCATCTCCTTTCCATGGGTTGTTGGAGCATCTTCTTTTGTCCTTCTTTGAGGATTTCTTTATGCGCCTTCTAGAAGAGCGGGGGCCACAAGATACAGTGAGAGTTGCTGGGCTTATGTGGGGGATATGGAAGGCGCGTTGTTCCATGGTGTTCGATGGTCAAGCGGTTTATGTTTCGGCAGTGTGTGCGCGTTCTTTGGCGGCGACAGCTGAATTTACGGAGGCTCTGGCGGCCTACCGAGTGCAGGGGTCGCCGCAACACATGGCGACCTCCTGGCTCTGTCACCTCAGGGGATAATGAAATGTAATGTGGATGCTGCTGTGCGCGAGGATAAAGTGGGTATTGGGCTTATATTCCGAGACACGGCAGGGGCAGTGTTGCACTCTATGGGCTATCCTTTTGATGGTGGGGGCGGCCAGAATACATGGATCTTCGGGGTATTTACCTGGCATTGGCGAAGGCGCAATGTTTGAATTTGCTCCGATTGGAGGTGGAAAGTGACTGTTTGGCATGCGTGCAGCGGCTTCGGCAGCCTGTGGGGGACATTACTGCTCAGGGATGTTTACTACGGGACTGTTTGGCTCTACTACCTAGTTTTACTTCGATTTTTTTTCATTTGTTCACCGTACTTGCAATGTGCCTGTGCACCTACTTGTGCGACATGCTTTGTCTTCAGAGAATGTGACTTCTTGGGGCACTTTGCCTCCGGGAGACGATTTGGCCGCGTGTTTCGCGGACGTTAAGTAATAAAGCTCTTTGTTTTCTCAAAAAAATTAAAATATTTAATATGATCGGAATATATTGAGAGTGTTATACATGCATATTGAAAAGCCCAGAAGACATATTATGTGTCATTTAGTTTTATTTCGCTTTACAGAAAAAGATTTTATTAATAACCGAGATTTTTTATTTCACGAATTAGAATTCACAGATTAAATCCCTCATTTATTTATTTTTTATACATTTTTTAAGGGGAAAGGGAAGAAGGTTTCTATTCTGTCTGTGATAATAATCGAACTCTTCTTCTCGCAAGGCATGATCTTGTCACTAAGCCCGATCCGATTCCCATTAAATCCCTCGTATATGCATAAAGAAATTGATGAATACGTCATCAGGATTTGGCCTAGTGGTAAAGAGCTAGGGTGTTGCAATGACAGCTGGACCGGGAGCTTTGGAATTTGGAGGTTCAAATCCCGTAAAGGGACGACTTCTTTCAGTATCTTTGTATAATTGTAGCCCATGACTCTGAGCCACTAGGTTATATGATTAATCTCTCCATTAATTTTGTGGGACAGATGAGTGAGGGCCTTTTCGGTTAGAATTTAACCGTTTTAAAAATAAAAAAAAATGATGAAGACTTCAATTAATATGGTCCTAAAGAAACTAGTAAATCATTAAATTGCTTTCAATGTATGCAATGTTTGGATACTATTGTTAGCACTCTCCAAACCAATATTCTATTTGGGACCCTTGATAGTCTTTTCTTGGTAATACAGCCAAAAGGACCAAGCTTTATGTTCTCCTTGCTATGCATGTGCTCAATTTTGTTTGTATAACGTATCACAAAGTTTTTGTATTGGTGGGTATTTTAGGCGGTCTTCCGTGACACTATACCAAATTATTTTTAAGGTATCAGAGTAAGGTTTGGTTTGGCCTAGTCTTTTGTGACTCTATACACGTAACATCTCATATTGGGAATATGAGAGAAATATCACTTTGTAGTTACCGAATTAATCATTGTAATTGATAACTCGAATTAACCATTTTAGGCCAAGAGAAGATGACGGATCTAAGTAGTTACCGGATTCATTATGAATCGAAATACGCCGCTAGACCTGCAGATTACGAGGCGTCACGATTAACTTAAGTGTCGCGCGTGAGCGATGGGGTTCATATCTAGTTACCTCTAGTAAGGTCCTGAAAAGGAAACAATTTATTAAAAGGGGGGAATGTAATATCTAACATTGGAATGTGGGAGAAAGATCAACTTGATATAAAGTTGAGACAAAATGAAATCGGTAACTTGGGTTAACTCTTATAGCCCAAGAGAGGACGACGGGTCTAAGTAGTTATCTGATCCATTATAGCTCAAGTAGCGCTGTCAGGCACGCAGTTCTGGGGCGTCACAATACCGAACTATTTGTAAAGTACTAGTGTAAGGTTTGACCACAAAAATGTGGAACCTCAAACATGTTCGACTTTCTAGAGGTTGAATCTCCATATTCATATTCGACCTCTGAAAAGTCGACATTCATAGTCTGATATGATGTCACGGTAAATGTTGTGTGGTGTCGTTAAGAACCCCGTCTGTTTAAGAGTCCGTTAAAAGAATGAATGAAATTGTGTTTACATTAAAATAAAAGGTTTTTTTCTTCTCAAAAAAAAAAAAGGTTTTATTGTCGGATACTACGATTATTATTATATGTCACCATGATATTACTACATTACACCACGGTTAATTTTTCGTGGAAAGGAACATAATTGATATTGACATTTCCTAACTACGGAAACCTAACTCACGGGGACGATGGTGGGAGACGTTAGTCTCGATGGTATCTCTTGTACACATCGAACATCAATGTCAGTGACAGATCGACTGCTTTTTAACATGTGAGGTGCACGCTAAGAGTCATTTTGTGGTTTCATGCAAGAAAATAAATCAAAGAATGTGATATCCGAAGGAAAAATATAAGGTGTCAATAAAAACCCTTAAAAGTAATAAGACAATGCTAAATTGAGTAACCAACGTAAAAATTACCATACCATTGCGCTACCGTAACACTAATGCATTTAAGTTTATTATATGGCCCACTAACAATCTCAATACAATATTTTTCGCCATCCTTACACAGAGATGAAGTTAGTCTTGTATGTATCGTTCTAATTTTATCAAATGTCTCGAAAGGGACAATCCCAATATGACATGGGTATTACCATTCGACCGACACAAGACACTCCTTAGGCCTTATCAGGCCATCTCAAGCAAATGGGCTGACATAGGCACAACTCGATATTGAGCTTCAATCATCACGGTTATATCCAAAACAACATAGGTCGCACACTTAAGTACTCAATCGACATGACGCATTGCTTCCTGCGTCCGACATGGCGCAAACCGTCGTATGTCTTCTATGGTCAACAAGGTGTAAGACGCCATTGGTCTTAAGCTGCCGACATAGTGCATGTTCACCTCGGCCACTTATTCTTGGTACATGGTGGATCAGTCCCGACCTTAGGTGGCGGCTACACTTCATCAGTTGGGCATTAACCTCTGCTCCATGATTTTCGCCATCAGGGCTATGATAGCTCTATTACGCCTCTAAATCGCTTGCTCCACGTCATTGACCACAACTTCAATGATAGCACAATCTTCTCTCTCACATGGGAAGCCTATATAAAGTATCATAACCCTCATTATCTAGTACTACGTTCGACTTGATCCTTTTATTTGGGTACGTAGACAGTCATTACTGGCACAACCATTTTCCATCCACAAATTCATTAAATCACAAGCTGGATTATTCTTTCAAGACCCGATTACCTGCATAACAACCCGATTTTGACATAGACAATTTACAGTATTATCATACCTTAGGGACAGAGGGAATTTCTGGTGGAGCAGTGAAATGCGTAGAGATCGGTATGTTTTCATTATCTTCAAAAGAATAACTTTGAAGATAATTGTGCAACCAATAACTTTGAAGATAATTGTGATATGATTATAATAATAATAATAACAACAACAAAATATATCTTTTTAAATCGGTAATTATAGAATTACTCCATCAAATCTACAGCATGATTACACCCAAGATAATTTTGTGGTTGTAATTGTTTAAGTTTTTATATAAGTGAATAATATGTCATGAGATGATGATAGTGTAAAAATAATATAGATTTAAAAAGAGTAAACCTATTACTCCCCGTTCAGATATCCAATTGATAAAACAACAATAACAACAAAGTGTATATATGTTCACGGGAGAGCTTAAGCTCATACCCTAAATGGTAAGCCACTTATCTACCCCGATCTACTAGTGAAAGGTCAAGGGTTCGAATCCCCTCTTTCGTTTCCGACAAAAAAAAAAAAAATATATATATATATATATATATATATATGTTCACGGGAAGCATGCAATAGCTGCCCAATGATGATGACAAAACCATTGAATTAGCGGTTGAAAAACACCAAATGAAATGACGCAGATCAGATGGAGTCATCCAATTGGAATAAAGCCAACTTTTAATCCAAAAAGAGCCTCTTGCTTGCTTAATATGTGATTTATTTAATGCAAGTTGTCACTTCAATCTGCGGATTTCAATACATAAAGAAATTTAATATGCCTCTGTTTGAATATAAGAGCACTTACGATAGATATTGTAAATTTTTTAAAAATTATATTTTAAAATTTTCAACATTCAAATTCAAGAAAAAATTATTA
This sequence comes from Gentiana straminea, assembly GCA_036785695.1. Classification (NCBI taxonomy): domain Eukaryota; kingdom Viridiplantae; phylum Streptophyta; class Magnoliopsida; order Gentianales; family Gentianaceae; genus Gentiana; species Gentiana straminea. The sequence continues at coordinate 1,514,999 of JAVUPR010000501.1, read as the reverse complement.
TTCGCATAAGAGCTGGTCTACCTAGTGTCCCCCTCCTATCGGTGTACTATACAATTTTCATTGAATCGACCATATGAAAGTCGGATATATAGCCGACTTCCCGTAGTGTCGAATTAGGATCGACACTGGAAATGTTGAATGTTGGCATACATTCGACTTTCATAGGGTTGATTCTATCGTGGTACACAAAAAGCGTGTACACTGGTAGGGTCGTGGTGATGCAAATAAAGATCACCTTTAGGAAAGATAATACCACATCAGTACATCACATACTCTCTTTTTTTTGTAAAATATATATTCTGTAAAATTTTCTTTATATCGATCGCATTAATCAATATTAAATTTTATTTACATTTAAAAAATTCATCCGGATTCAGTAAAATAGATAATCTAATGCATTTCATCTTGAATTGAGATTATATAACTAGAGATGCTTGAATCTGTAAAATAAATAATTCGTTAAGAATGTTTGATGCAAATGCTCTAAGATAGTATACTTTTTTTTTTTTGAGAATCTAAGATAGTATACTTGTTTTATGATTTCACAAAGAGAGCTTAGTGGCAAAAGAACAAAAGTGTTGTAGTGACAATTTTTTCTTTAAACTTGATTGTGAGAGTTTGGTTTCGAGCCGGCTTCTCTCAGCAAGAAAAGTAATACAAAGAACCTTTACGAATTGTATCACTACAACATAATTCGTAATTTATATTGTGCACAAAACTTTATGGTGTGTGGTGCAGGGGGCTTTAGATTGTAGTAGTAATAAAATTTTGACATTTAATCATTTTCTTAAACTATATAAAAATTCTAAAATTACTTATATTTAGGAGCCAAGAGAGTATGAATTTGACCTAAATGATGTGGGTTGAGTCTAAACTTTTTTGCAGACATTCTTAAATCATTAGGCATTTGAGTCAAACTACTAAGTTTATTTGTCCGTATGTTTATTTATTTAAGTTTTCTTTAACAGAAACGAGATCACAATCATAAACCCACACACTCACACGTACTTCATTTACTTAATGGGGATTGAACTAATGATCTTTTGGTTTTAGGGACTCGACTTTTACCGGATTAAAATTTATTTACATCCCAATAAATATCGAAATGAATAAAATAAATGATGTGTGCCATAGGAAAAAACATAAAAATGTTTTGATTTCATTTGAAAACATATATTTATTGTTTCTCAAAAAAAGAAAATTCTATATATATTAGCTTAAAAATTATATATATAATAAAAAAGACAAAAAAAAAACATAATTGACTCTTGAATCTCAACTTACACAAATGGAGTTTTTTTTTTTTTTTTTTTTTTTTTTTTTTTTTTTTTTGAAAGACACAAATGGAGTTAAAAAAAATAGATTTCACGTGGAATCTATTTACAAGGAAAGTATATTTAATCAATTAGTTGTACTAGCATCTTCATTTCATTAGATATATAAAAGCTATTGGTATAGTCTACGCGTGAGAATCATGTGAGCTAACGCGCCTATGTATCAAACTCTCCTTTCTCTCTTTTTTTCTCATAAATAAAGCAAGAACTCTTTTTTTTTTTTTTTTTTGCAATCAAGATTTTTGTTTCTTTGTTGTTTTTTATTTTTATTTTATAAAAAAATCTGAGTTTTCCTAGTAATGCTTCTTGAGTTTCAGATTTAGCATTTACATTGATTTCTAGTGGGTATTATTTTTTTTCTTGAATGCTTTAATGGCTGGAAATGCACAAAGATTCATCAAGTGTGTGACTGTGGGTGATGGGGCTGTTGGCAAAACTTGTATGCTCATTTGTTATACCAGTAACAAGTTCCCCACTGTAAGTCTTTCTATTTTTAAAGATAATTTTTTTATGTAATTCCCCCCATTTTTAATGGCTTCGAATTTGCTCTATTGTTCTTGTCCTGCAGTTGCTTGATTGTATGCCTAAGTGAATCAGAATCTTTCTTGCAGCTTTTTTGAGTTTTCACCAGCTCTTTTTAACTATCAAGATGTCTGCTTTTTAGGATTTACTATGGTTTCTTTGTCTTCTGACTGTCCAGTTTTTTTGGGCTTTGTGTATTTATCCTTAAATGGAATGCTTTTCTGGGATCTTGTGCTTAATCTTGTAAGAAGATTTAACAATGTTAAAGTTAAAGTTAAAGTTAAAGGATTGGTTTCTTTATATTTTGCTTTTTAATCCTTTGTTCCTCTAACATATACACACACATCTATATATATATATATATATCTAATTTGTGGGCGTTCTTCATATTTCTATGTGAAACAGGATTACATACCAACAGTCTTTGATAATTTCAGTGCAAATGTGGTAGTTGAAGGCACCACTGTCAACTTAGGCCTTTGGGACACAGCTGGTAATTCTATCTAAGGAGTCTTTGATATCATCACATTCTGTAATCAACTTCTTAAAAGCCGATTTCGATAATCACACATTTTAAAAGTCGATTATATGATCTAGAATCGACTTTTGAAATGTCGAATGTGTGTGTTGACAAAGTAAACCATTTTCTCTTTACAGCTTTCATATCTAATTACAACATCACTTATCAAGAAAACATATTGAGATATGAACTTGATTTTGCATTTTGTTTCTGCTGATGAACTCAAAAACAGGACAAGAGGATTATAATCGATTAAGGCCACTGAGCTACAGAGGAGCAGATGTATTTGTCCTAGCATTTTCGTTAGTTAGTAGGGCGAGCTACGAGAACATATTCAAGAAGGTAGATTGAATTAGTCTTTTTTTGGTAATCTTAATTGATAATGTTATCTTGAAGCTGTTTCTGAGAGAACCCTTTTTTTATCAGTGGATTCCAGAACTTCAGCATTACTCTCCTGGAATCCCGGTCGTACTGGTTGGTACTAAACTTGGTAAGATTACAGTTTCATTGCTTGATATCTTCCGTGTTGTATTGGTGGCGATGTATTGATTGATTTATCATTGGAATGTGCTGGTTGGTAGATTTTGTCGACATTCTACGGATACTGGATTATTTTTTATTTTTTGATGAAACGGATTCTAGATTTTTAAATGGGTTTTTGATATTCTCTTTTCTATGTAGAGCTTTTGACTTTTGGCTATTGCTCTCAAAAGATTGCTCCTTTATAGATTTCTTCTCAACCATTTGATTATAGGGTCTTTAAATGCACCGCGTCCACCTTAATCAACTTATTGTGGCACCACTGACGAAACTGGATCCATCAGGGGTCGGATTTCAGGAGACCCGAATAGACCCTTCTTTGATTTTCTGTTGGAGCTGCCAGAAACTTCTGGTGAAGTTAATGTTTTCCTGCTAGGATATGCGAATGTTAGAAAGGCATGAAGATTTTCTCCATTAATTGGCCTGAAATCTATGTCGTTCAAAGAGTTATGCAAGAAGCTATAACTGTTGTGAGAATGATGCTGATTTAAATAATGTAGATTGAACTTACCTGCATATACAAACCCGGAGGTTTATATACAGGCGCAACTTGGAGAGCTCGGGGCGGTCCCTAAGGATGGAGTACTAGTGGTCCCCTGCAAATTGGCGGGCAAGTTGTAAAGACAACATGATTCTGTTATGCGCCTTGATAAAAAAGAATGATGATAAGGTGTCAGGGAATGTGTTATGGGGTGTCCTTGAGAAAGAATGCGGTATAATGACTTGGCCTAGGTCCAAGGCTAAATGCTCAAATGCTCGACTAATGGTAATAACCCGTCTTCCCGATGTTAGGGATTTGTACTTGGCCTAGGTCCAAGGCTAAATGCTCAAATGCTCGACTAATGGTAATAACCCGTCTTCCCGATGTTAGGGATTTGTACTTAGAGAGAATAATAGAGATCAATGGATCAGTTGCAAAAACCTGACCTTCTTCGAGATGAAGCCAGGTGAAAACCATCTTGACCTGTTAGAGACCGAGTTGACTAAATAATGATGAATTTAGACATGTCTTTTTCAATAGGATGGTCCCGTGTAAAGGTGCAAAATTTCTCCTTGTCACCCACACCTACCAGGGCCCCACTGAAAATCGACTGTCAAAAGGTCAAGTATGATGAGAGTCGATTTTATGGTCTATAATCGACTTTTACGAAGTCAAGTGTGCATACTCGTGTTTGGAGGGTGTCGAGACTTTAAATTGCTCTTGCCGCTTTTTATCTTTTACTTTTATAGTATTTTTATCTTTGTGAAGTATAACATAAACCTCAGACTTACTTTTGCTGCTGCTTGTTCATTCCATTTTGAGCAGCTATTTAGTATAAGCCTATACATACAGATTTCTTGCACTGAATAATCTTGCACCGGTTAAGATCGTCTTAAACCTTTTGGTCGAGTTGTTTTTTAGAGACAGCAGGTCCTGGGACCCCCTGAAAAAAAAAAGTTTGTACCTTTACCTTTGTGTGCAGTAGACCTTACATGGACAAGATGCTTCCTTTGCACAGAGAGTACCCTTTATTAAAGAGTCGATAAAACTTTCGAATTAGAGTTTTATTTCATCTTAGAGCTATGTGATTTTCTATTCAGTTTAGTTGCATTTTGGTTTTGCAATTGATATCTGGATTGGCCATACAGATCTTCGTGAGGATAAGCATTACTTAGCTGATCATCCCGGAGCGGTTCCTGTAACTACTGCCCAGGTGAGGATCATTTCTGGCACCTTACTCATTGTGTCAGTATACACTTGTAGACCATTGATCAATGAGTATGAACTGTATCGATCAATCAGACACACGTGATCAATGGTTTACAATTATCTTGGCACAGTTTTATGCCCTAATTGCTTTTTTTGATATTGATATGCATATCGATTGACAAATTAATATTCTATGAATTTCAGGGCGAAGAACTTCGCAAACAAATTGGTGCCACGTACTATATTGAATGTAGCTCTAAAACCCAACAGGTTGGTAGATTTTACCGAGTTGACTAAATAATGATGAATTTGTTGTTTTTTCGTGTTTTTTTTTCAATATGAACTCGTTGCATCATACAGCCTTTGGTTTGAACTTTTGGCCTCCGGTTACATAATGCGAGTTTTTTTTCGCGTTTGTATTTTCTTCTAAGCCTTGTAAACAAAATTCTTCTACTTAGATAGAACTCCATTATTTTTTGTTGCGATTTTCTGTTATTTTTTCTTATGATTACTGATTAGTGTGTTATAAGATGGTTTTTGTGATTTGTTGAAAATATCTTAAACCCTCGAAAAAAATATATATATTCTTGCAGAATGTGAAAGCAGTGTTTGATGCTGCAATCAGGGTAGTCATTAAGCCACCTCAGAAACACAAAGAGAAGAAAAGTAAACCCAAAGGAGGATGCTTAGTGTGAGTAGCTCCTAATCTTTTACTCTTTTTTACAAGACAACTTCCTATATTGTTCGCTCCCCCCCCCCCCCCCTCCCGTGAGGGAGCAATAGCGTAGTGATTGAACGCCCTCGTTGTGTGATCAGAGGTCACAAGTTTGAGTGACAGAAATAGCCTATTATAGAAATACACGTTAAGAATTGCGTATAATTGTCCTTACATGATACTGCCTCCGTCCCGAAATGTAACTCTTTTTGATTGTTTGGTTTTGTCTTATAATATGAGTCTTTCCAGAATGCCAATGGAGCATTTATTACCGTTTTCTTCATCTTACCCCTAATAGTATTTTAGACTTTTGTTCTTAAAATTCATGACATTCTTCCACATTCTTACCCCGAAAGTTGATTGTCACCGTGGTGCCATTAACAACGGCCTTTATATGAGCATACGATAGAGTATATTATACTTTATGACAGAGTGTAAAGAAAACCAAAAATCTAAATATCTGACATTTTCTAGTGAGCATAAGTCCTTTTTGTTGTTGCGTATATCTTTAAGGCATCCCTTTTATCTGTCTAGCCGTTGTTATTGGCACCACATTGAATCTACTTTCGGGGGGCACCATAATTACATTCCACCTCTGTAAAAGCAGTCGACTTTGCAGAGGTTGAATGTCAATTTCGACCTCTGTATAGTCGGTTTTTTGTTCCTGAAACTGTGGCGCCAATAGGCAGTGTGCCCTAATCTGTAAATCCCAAGTATATTATTGCTGATAGGGTTTTCGTGCTTTTCTTGTGTTGCAAGAAATGTTTGTTGCGGAAGAAGCTTGTCGTGTTTGAAATGAAGATGGATGGCCAGGATGGATGGGGGATAACAACAAGACTACGGATTTTTAGGGCATATATATCCCTAAAACTCTAAAATGTTGAGCAAGATGGGGGCTTTATTTGATGTGCTTTTTCATTGGAGTTTTGCACATGGAAAAGGGATATATAGAACCAAAAAAAAAATTGATGTTTTGTGTAATCAATCACTTTAGCATGTGGATGTTTTTGTTATATATATATATATATATATATATATATATATGTTTTTCTATTTCCTCTTTGCACCATGAAAACAATGTCCATACACTATTTATTCATTTTATGTATGTATATATTAATAGCATGTGAGTTCACTTGGAATTTATGAAGGTTCATAATTTGTTTATTTCATTTTGATTGCTTAGATAATTTCATTTAAATAATGAACTTTTGAAAATCGATTCTGAAGCCAAAAAATGACTTCCTATAGGTGCTTGTAGGTGTATTGTGAGAATCGGCCTTCTAAAAATCGGTTTTTTGTCTTCAAATTCTAACTTTCAAAATGTTGATTCTGTGAGGTATTGTAAGATAGGTGCACCGATAAAATGTCTCTGTTGCAAACAAAACTCCATATTTATTATCTTGTACCAATGAGATGCATCATATCCATTCATTTCTTACTCTCTTTTACGATATGAAACAGAATAGAAATGAATCAATATCTTTCACACAGTAGGAGCATGTATATATGTGAAAGAGAATAGAATTGAACGGAGTAGAGCACGTATATATGTGAAAGAGAACAGAAACGAATTAGTCTCTTTCACATAATAGGAGCATGTATATATTTGAAAGAGAATATAAATGAATGGAAATATACGGTATGAAAGAAAATAGAAATAAATGGACATTTCTCACAATAGGAGCACATATATATGTGAAAGAGAATAAAAATGAATCAGTCTCTTTCACACGGTAGGAGCATGTATCTATGTGAAAGAAAATAGAAATGAACGGACATTTCACACGGTAGGAGCACGTATATATGTGAAAGAGAATAGAAATGAATCAGTCTCTTTCACACAATAGGAGCATGTATATATGTGAAAGAGAATAGAAATGATGCATCCACATGTACTTAGCATCCACTTGGTACAAGTAAGAAGAGATTCAGGAAATCAAGTCACAATATTGAGTAAATTCTGTAAGCTCTAAGATAACAAATACAGCCCAAAATTAAGCTGCTACAAAGTTTTGGAACCTCCCATAAAATCAAACAAAAATGAAGAAAAATCTACAAAAAGGTTTTCATGACTTCCATGTACAATCACTTACTTGTAGTACAGCTGATGATCAACAAAGAAATCAAACAAGTACAGTGAAAATATTCGATTATAAAAAAAACACTACATCTTAAAGTAGTAGATGCTCAAATTATCTGTTTAAAAACTATCCCCCAGAAACCAACTAAAAACATGTCACGGAAAATGACGAAAACGTCCCCCTTCCCGAGATTTCAGTGCCAGGAAGGCTGTTTGTATCTCAAGTTTTCCCTATCCAATCCTCCTCCTTCAGGCTCCTTGCGTTTTATTGCACCGCCAGTTATCGAGTATGTCCGTCCTTGATCTTCAACATGCGTATTTGAGCCGGGTGCAAAAAGCTGTCTTTGTTGTGGGGTCATGAAATCCTCTCTGCTTTCTACATCGAGAATTCCGGGACCTGCATTGAGGTCAAGACCTGTCGCGAATGGCTGCCCCCCTATCACGAACGGCTTTGGATATTGGGATGCAACCGCGTTATTAGGGCTTAGAAAATGTGGATTTACTGTTGAAGTAGATAGCCTTCCTGCTGATAATGGATGATGATCCAAATAGGACGTTGATGATGATCCGACTGAGAACGCGCCAGATGGCAAAGGCAAGTTGGCTCCAAAAGGGAACATTTGATAAGGTGAAGAAGGTAACACCGCACCTGCTCGATACATGTCCGACATGAAAGGGTTCCCATTAGAAGAGCTGCTTAAGATTCTTTGTGGTTGTGCCACCATAGGTGTAATGATTGGAAGTTGATGTTCACTTCTATCAGGTAAAACTGATGAATACGGGTTCGAGTGAGGGAAGCGGTTAGAAAGATTCCCGATTTCTACACCACCGTTTGGTCTTAAACCCGAAAAAGGGGATAGATTCGAGTGTGAGCGCATGAAAAGCTGATTCAGTGAAGATGGTTCAGCAACTCCATCATCAAAACCAGGACCATTGTTTAGGTCAAAATCTCTTCTGACATCATTTGCAGGGAATAATAATGGCTTGAACGGTACAGCAGGAGCCGACCCGAGTCTCTGACTGCTGCTAGCTGGGTATTGCATCATGAAATTAGAATCATCAACTCTGTTCAAATCAAGATCCATTCCTCTAGGTGAAAATCCATTGAACTCGTTTTTCGAGTTATGCTGAATTTTCACATGGTCAACAGAATGTTGACTAGTTATGTCTTCTAACACATTTTCATCCGCCACGTTTAGATCAATATCGAATGGGCGCTGGCGGTGTTTGCTTGTAGATCCATCAGGAGTTGAAACTTTTCGGGGTTCTGCAGGACGAAAAGCACTAGTAGCAGCTGATCCTTTCCACCCAATGTCTCCTTTATTTTTCAGTAGATCAACTGGTGGAACAAAACTACCTTTAGCTGGAGAAGCTAACGTGATTGAAGCCGGGTAACTAGTGAAACCCACAGGTAATGAAGCTCCAGGTATATCCGAGTTGGGTTGCTCGTCATAATTCCCATCATCACATAAAAAGGCCTCATTCAAATCGAAATCCAACTTTGAGTCAACCTCTGGAGGACCACCTGCAGCAGATGGAGTTTCCTCTATTGCACCTGAATCTTTTTTCTCCAATTCATCAGCAGACAAGTTCGACGTCTTCAATTTTTCATCTCCAATGCAATTTTTATCAGCTTGTCCAGTATCAAGTCCATCGGGTGTGTCACGTACGTCTTTGCAGGAAACAGTAGGTTGCAGTATTTCACCATCAGGTACCAAAGCCGGTTTCAACTCCACCTTCAAATTTTTATCAACGCCTTTTATAGAGTCAATCTCACCTGATGAAGACCATTCAACCTTATTGCCGTAATCTTCACCGGTTACACCTTTACTTATTGCAACCTCTGCAAATGAAGAACCAATACCGTCAGCTTCAGTATCTGGAAAATGATGCACCTCAGCAGTAAGGCAGCTCTGTTTTTCATCGAGAAGCTTTTTATCGGCACCCTGACCTTTCTTAGATTCCTCAGAGATAGACGAAAACGCATTAGAAGATTTCTCATTAATCACATTACTGCAATCAGCAATCACTTTTATACCCTGGGCCAAATCCGAGCAGACCATTCTATCCCCAGAATGTTCGATAGACACTTCCTTAGACTGATGCGTTTCTTCTCTGGGCAACACACAAGAAGCTGTTATAACCGTCTTCCCATTCTCAGCTGCAGCTGCAGTAGCAGTAGCAGCATCAGCTGTACATTCATCTCGAGGAATATTATCTGAAGGACCTGTTTTTGACATGGAACCGTCACCAAGAGAGTTTTCCTCTTCTCGGGCTGCGACACTAGCCAGAAGGTTCATCCCAACATCATCCTCCCCAGGAGATGTGGATGCGCTTTCCTCGGAATACTTGGCACAGCTTTCAATCAGAGCATCCATGGCAGTGGAAGAAGCTTCACGCAATTTTTTCACCACCTTCAAATCTTTTTCCAATGATGAAGATGGGCTTCTAGAGCCTTCATGGCTTTTCCTACTCTCATCAACACTCTTGCTTAGATCATCATGAAGAGCTGCTGAACAACGATCACCAACGTCAAACCCGGCCTGCAAATCTTTACGGTTATTTCCATGTAGCAACTCAGTATTTACATGGGAAACAACATTAGCCTGATACGTTTCACAGTTCTTGGAATCCTGATCAGATACTGGAGAAACAAGGCCATTCATAACGGAAGGATCTCCTGATACCCCGATAGAACATTGCGCAGCAGTACGACTAGGGTTTGGTATCTTAACAATCAACTTGTGATTGCCAGAGTCAACCACAGACCTTGTAAAAGTCTTTTCACACATTGTCGCAGATTGAGGGGACTTCTCGTGAGAAGCATTTTCATGCACCAATGAGCTTCTACCTGAGACTGTTTCCTTCAGGCTTCCAGGCTCTAGTGTCTCTGCACAACCATTAATTGATTTACGATGCCGAGAGCCAACACTTGGCATCTTACTTATGTTCACTGTACCAGCTGTAGGAAACCTTGAATCCTCCTTAACCGAGACATGATACGAAGCAGAAGTACAGTTCTTGTCTTCACGACAAGACAACGGAACATCCGTACCATTATTAGGTACAGTTCTGTTTTTAATCTCCTTCTCTGTTGCAGTCAACGATGCTGATTTTACGGGTCCCGGTGATGAGCAAGCAGCAGGCTTTGTGGTAGCCTCCCCTGGAGAAGCCTTAATCGATGCTGCCTTAGATTCAGAAGGCGGTGAGACTGAGCTTTTCACAGAAACGTCACAAGATCCACCAGAAGTTCTGCTCCCATGAACTTCAGGTAGACGTGATTTAGAGGGCCAAGCAGCAGCCCGAGGTGAACCAGACTTCGAATCTATAACATTCATTTCAGCCTCAACCCGTTTCTTCCATATGTCAACCAAACTCCTGGCTTTCTTTTGAATTTCCATGTTCTTATGCGAGCGTAAATGGTTTACAGATCTGCCAATGTTGCAAGTTTGTAAAGCATGAAGATTCACCGGGAGCCTGTCAAGTGCACGAAGTAGAACGAAGAGAAATTCCTCAACAGATTTATCGTCATCTCTTGAGCCACAACTATCCCTAAGTCTACCTTTATTAACGTCTTGAAGCCATTCATCGAGCACAGACAAACCCTTAAGCTGTACAAATTGACTAAGGCAGTCACCCCTATCAGTGGCAGCTATAACACCGCTGACCATGGAACGGATACTCAGATCCAACTTTCTATCAGCTCTAGGTTTTATAAGTTCAACAAGTTTCTCAACCAACACGGAATCTATGAGCCCTCCATTTTCTGTTATCTTTGCAATCTCCAACCTCAAACGATTCCCAGATCTAGGTGTACCAGAATCACCATCATCTGCTTTAGACGGATGTTCTCGCTTCACATGATCATAAGACTGGTCACTTCGGTCCCTCTTCTTCCCCTTTAATTGAGAAGGTGCAGATGTCACACTATTCTGCAGATTATCTGACACGGATTTCAAATGTGAAGCCGCACTAGTTTCTGTTGGAGAGCATCCACCAGCTTGCTCCATCTCCCTTTGTGTTCTGTTTAAAAGCTTATTTACTTCCTCTTGTCGCTCCTGTAAAAGTAACATATATCCATATTCAGCAGCCAATGTTAATTTATAAAACAAAAACTTTTAATGCTGCACTAGTTGTACATTACTCGCCAAAATAAGCTTAAGCACGTCCTTTTCCGGGTTGTTTTTATCGAAAAACAGTCCCCCTGCCCTCCCCCCAAATAAAAAAAGATGTACCATAGTAACTTCAAATAAAAGCAAAGAGCTCATAACAAACAGGAAACCAAACTCACATCAATATAATCTTTATCAGTTAGCCACCATAAGCACTTGTGGTCAATGTCGTACACTCGCCGACAAACAAACGAGGATATCCCTTTTGGAAGTTCAACGCCTTTAGGAAGGAATGCAACTTTACAAGGATGGAGTAAAGATGCAGCTGAAATCTTCTCATCCTTGTGGAAAGAGTAGAATATCTCGTTTGGCGCAGCGTCCAAGAAGAAGCCTTTTCCAAGCTTGACTTCGGCCGGCCTATATAGCCAAGTAACACCTAACTGCAAGTTATTATCTTCACTAAACACTAACGAACATATTACACCAATGAAAGGTGGAGAATCATGAGGTGGTTTGAAAAGAGCACAGTCTCCCACACTAATCTTGCGACCATCCTGAAAAATAAGCAAAAACATTCACTTACCATAAGAGAATAGGAAAACTCATTCAAAACATGTAAAAGGAACAAGAAAGCATAAACGTCAATCTAGCTCGCACTTCATATATAAATTGTCCCCATGGGAGAACGTGACGGCAAACCCCAATAGCACCAAACATTCCTTTACCCTCCTAGCCTAGGTTGCACAGGTACGGATACACGGAACGGCATACACAGGTTTGCGATTTTTGGAAAATATATAGGATACGGGTACAGAGGGCATACATGTAAATATTAAAGATATAGGGACCCAACTGTATAGAACAAAACTATACTGACCAAATAATCAATATTAAAACACATATGGTTAGCAAAATTTTAGTGGTTTTCTTCAAATTATGGACAGCTTTTCATTAATTATATAGCGGTTTTCACTATATTTTGACCATGGTTCTTCATCTAACATATCCGAGTTATGAATATGGGATTCATAGGAATCGTGGATCCAACATGTAACTTACAAATTTGCCCCAAGTGTGTATCCTAAGTATCCGATACAGTCTTTGTGTGATACAACACATTACCATGACAAGTTTCCTAACAAATTACATAACCAAACAAAATTCTTAAACCAAAACTAAGGCAATACCTTGGAGAAGGAAGAAGCAGTATCAGTAGCAGTAGAAACAACCAAAGAATTGCTTTTTCCGTCTACAGAAATCCGTGTTGCCGTAGGTGAAGGGACCGACTGCATGTGCTGACCAAATCCTGTTGCCCTTGAGCTAATCTTCTGCGGCAAGAGGCGATCCTCACCTTCCTTTTTAACCCTCCCATGCATATACATACCAATTCAGTGCTAGCATTTTCCCCAAATCGTTCTGATTCACCTCTTATTACCATCAATTCAATCCCCACACAAATCAGAACATCCTCCTCCAATTCATCAAAACGATCAAAATCTCGAATTGATCCCAATTTCCTCCCTAACCCTTGAACACACCAAGCCAATTCCTTATAAATCAACGAAATCGCAACTACAAGGAAACAAAAACAGCAGAATCGTCAATCAAATGTTTCAGAAATCTTAGATCACTCTCAATTTCGACTAAAACCAACCTGTAACTTCAATTTTGCACCGATCTGCAATCAAAATCGAACGAATTCAGATCCGATAATTCCAATTCAAGAGTAAGTAATAGATAGCAGATGTAGAAATACACAAAGATACACAAAATAAAGGAAATACCTAGAAAATTCAATGAGGAGAGATTACAAAAATCAGAAGTAATGACGGAAGAGAAAAGCGGTGAGTCGTCAAAGCAGGCACGTTTTTTTCTCGATGAAATTCGTCGTTTCAATCCCCTTGTAGAGAAGAAAAAACAAAACAAAAAAATAAATAAATAATAAATAAGGTGAAAAAGGAATAAAATTCTTTCCATTGAAAAAATTGATTATGAATGTAGAGGAAATGGTAATAATCACGTCTAAGATAACAATTGTCACAATATGATATGAGATTGACGTGATAACTATTTATGATATATCTTTATTGTCATATTATGAGTGGTCGTAATGACACATCATGTTATATAGTGGAATTAGGTCGGTCGGAGAAGAGTTATGGCGGAAAGTGATTTTAGAGGTATACCAAGTGGAGGGGTGTGATTAATCAATTTCATACATACACACCTCTACTATGTGTGAGAATTAATCACAACCCTCCACTTTGTATACTTCTAAAATCACTTTCCCACCATAACTTTTCTCGGTCGAGAGTGGTTCCAAAAGATGGGTCTTTTCCCCAGGGCTTACATTTGGGAGTCTTTGATGAAGTTTATAGAAGTATAAACCGAAGAAAAAATGTGGAATTATTATTGATGAACTAAAAGTTACTAGTCACTTTACAATGCAGTTGATCATGGGTATTTATAGCTTCATACACCTCATTGATCAGTTAGAAGTAAGTTACAAACGGTTACAACTGACTATAACTGAATAACCGTTTTCTACATTACACTATACTAAAATACTCAGCAGGCAGTTGTGTCTTCATGCTTTGTCGCGAGTCAGCCGTGTGTCGGTGAGTATCTCAACAGACTCCACTCAGCATTCCCTTCAGCCTCTATACTTACAGTGACTTAGTGAGTCTGCAAACTTGATTAGGTTTAGTTGTTGTACAACCTGTGGGTAACTGCATGTATACTTATTCATGCAAATCTCCATGTAGAAAGGCAGTGTTGACATCCATCTGATGTAGATGCCAATTATTGGTTGCTGCTGCTGCAAGTAAAGCTCTAATTGTAGTGATCTTGACAACGTGAGAGAAGGTTTCTTGATAATCAATGCCATATGTTTGAGTGTAGCCTTTTGCTACTAGTCTAACTTTGTATCTTTCTACTGAACCATCAGGATTGTATTTGATTTTGTATACCCACTTGCAACCAATGGGTTTCTTTCCCTGGGGTAAATCAACTATTTCCCATGTATGAGTCTTTTGTAAAGCTTCAATTTCCTTTTGCATTGCTTCTTTCCACTCATCATGCTCGATAGCTTGATTGTAAGTCTTAGGCTCTTTAATAGCATCAATAGCATTAATGAATCTGGCATAGTCTGCTGAAAGGTTGTCTAGGTTCATGACCTCACTCAGTAAGTGTGGGGTCTGCTGAACTGTATGAGCACCTCCTTGATAAAAGGTTGGTGATTTTCTTGTTCTTGTGGACCTTCTTAATTGTGCGGGTTCAAGTGCAGGATTAGGTGGCACATGCTCTTCAGTAGGTGCCTCAACTGGAGCTAACCCTGTTTTTGGCTGGTCTGCTGACTCGTTCAGCAGATCATCAAAAGCATCCATCACTGATAGTGGTACTGGCATGTCAACAAGATACCTAGATTTGCCTAGTTCCTGTTGAATCAAAGGAAACTAAGTCTCATGAAATTGAGTATTTCTAGCAACAAAGATATCTTTGTTGGTGATATCTAAAAGAATAGCACCCTTGGATGTATTTGAATTCCAAGATAGACACAAGTTCTACATCTTGAATCAAACTTGGTTCTGTATTGAGGAAGTGTGCAAGAGAAAACTAGGCATTTAAAAACTTTGAACATAGAATAGTCAGGTTTGGTGCCATAAAGTATTTCATGTGGGGTGCTTTCCTTCAGTAATGGTGTAGGTGTGGCATTAATTAATTTTATAGCATGTAAAGTACAAAAGCCCCAATACTCAATGGGCAAATTAGTTTGGAACCTCAAACTCCTGGCAACATTCAGCAGATGCTGATGTTTCCTTTCAACATTCTGTTCTGG
This sequence comes from Gentiana straminea, assembly GCA_036785695.1. Classification (NCBI taxonomy): domain Eukaryota; kingdom Viridiplantae; phylum Streptophyta; class Magnoliopsida; order Gentianales; family Gentianaceae; genus Gentiana; species Gentiana straminea. Next base: position 1,499,645 of record JAVUPR010000501.1, on the reverse strand, counting down.
TGTGCTGACACGGGATGTTTGGTGGATGATACCCTGCTGAGCATAGAATTCGGTGAGCTAAAACTTAGCTCTACTGTCAGATCTAATTACTTTAAGAGTTTTGTGAAATTGAGACGAGACAAATTTAACAAAGGATTTAACAAGATCAGAGGCCTCAGATTTATGCCTTATAAGAAAAAGCCAAGTAACATCTACAACCGGTCAAGAAATATTGTTGTCCATTGACAGTGTGTTGTCTTAACGGACCCCAAATATCTATGTGAACAAGATCAAATATAGCATCCACAACAGTAGAACTCAAAGGAAAAGGATTTTTCTTTAGTTTTTCCATGGGACAAACATAACAAAGGTCATGATTACAAAACTTGACATTAGCAGACTGTGAACTAATGACTTGCGGTCTCTTATCTGGCAAGTGTCCTAGTCTGTAATGGCATAAAAGAGCATCATCTAATCTATCAAACAATGTGTGATTTTCTACAACATTGACAACAGAAAGTCTTATTGGTTGATCCATGACATAGAGTCCTCTGTGTAACTCAAATTTGAACCAATCACTTTCTTGTTCTTATCCCGCAAAACACACTTGTTAGCGTAAAAAACAAATTGCACCTTTTGTATGATTAATAAAGGCGAGGTAAAGAAAAAATGTTATATTTGAAACCAGGAATGCAAAACACATCATGTAGGACCGCCGAGGGTTAACCCGACTTGTCCTATATGTGTTACAAAAACATTGTTTCCATTAGGTAATCCCATTCGTATACCAGATGAAGGTTTGTGATTGCTTAACAGATCCAATGATCCTACAATGTGATCTATGGCACCAGAGTCCAAGATGTTAGGAAATCACTAGTTTAACGCAGCGGAATTTAAAATTTTGATTTTCTTTTCTAGATCGTTCTTCGTTTAACGCAATAAACACGTTAAGTAGTTTGACGGTTATACCTTGGATGATCTATAAGATCGTCGCTTTGACCGTCAACAGAGAGTAGTACAGTGCGCAAGCCGTCCACGTGTCCGGCCTCTATCGTTACGAACTCATCGCCGGAATCCTCCTTGGATTGCTATCAGAAAAACTCCAGCTGCTAGACCGGCCATTTTCCTCTCTCTCAAACTCTCTATTGGAAGCTCTTTATTTTACACAAGAACTATAAGCTCTTGCAATTGTGATGATACAAAAGAGCTTGACACCCACTTCTTTTGATAGAGGAGGTGGCGCCCCAAGAGGTGTGGAGGAGAAGAAAACATTTTCCCAATAAAATAAGGAAAATCAATTAGATTGATTTATCTCTTTTATTATAATATCTTATATCAAATAAAATCTAAATATTGCCAATATCTTATATTGATTATATTTATCTTATTACCATAAATCTATTTTTCCAAAATCAATTAATATCCAATATTAATATTATGGTAATCTCAATAATTAAAGTGCACAATCCAAGTGTATCTTATACCCTAGATTTGGCGCCCCATATGTCAATTAATTGGCATCCGGAATATTCTTTAATTAATATAATTTATGTATATTTAATATCTTGTATTTTATTTATTCATAATAAATAAATACTACTATATTAATTTACCACTATAACCTTTATAGTATTTGAGATAAACTTTCCTTATTTGGTTATCAACTATAACCGCATTTTAATCCGACTCGATGTTCATATGTGTGTGACCTGATAGGCTTCCGAATATGTTGGCCGTAGACACAAAGTGCAATTTACGAAAATGCCCTTCATGCCTAACGATCACGGGATAGCGTGTAGCAACACACTGTGACCCCCAATCATCGAAAGAGTCAAAAGCAATGACTACTACCTTTCATGTGAAGCAGTTACCGTGTAACTTACAATCCTACCGCTGTAATAATATCCATACGATTGTATCTCGAGTGTCAATACATTAACGATCGTATCTTATAATCTGGATATCACGCTCTCTCGGAATAACACATTTACTCCCACTTTACAAAGATTCTCGAGAGCTAGACATTCCTTATAAGAAGGGCATTTCGGATATTCGATCCCAATCATAGGATACGCGATTCCCGGACGACAATCACGTATACTCCGCATGCTTCAATATCGCACCCAATCACAACCGCATGAACGCCCCGTGGATAGGGGAAACCTCAATAGTGTCAAAGCATGACAATCCACACCGTGATGCCATGAAGACTCCGGTCTAAAGGATAATTACACAACCGCCACATAGTGTGACACTTAATGTAAGTGGGTCAGCGTACGCATTCTCCAATACACGTCCACGTACAGTCCAAGTGTCTCTACACTTCGATAGACGAGATCTATCCCTACCTTCTATAAGATAGAAGACATCCAATACGCGCTAGTCTAATTATACTATCAATGTCCCATTTAACAGTACTTAAGACTAGAGACATTTAAGTATCAAACTTATTAAAGTGATTAGAGATCTCATCAACCATAATCACTATCATGGTTTCTCTATCATAGTTTGACACTAGTGACGTTACTATATATATACAACAAATAATATGAGGATAAACAATATATAATAACATAAGTGCTTTTATTAATCATAATAAAGTTATTACATGAACTTAAATAGACTGTAAACGACCCGACCCGGTCAGATCCGGTCCAACTCGGTTGGATTTAGGACACCTATTCAACACAAGATCCATTGTATAGACCTTACTAAGATTAGATCACATGTCCATGTAGCATGTGTGTAATGTGTGATAACCTCAGCAGGTTGGCCAACAACAAAGCCTGCATGTTTATGAGGATCAGAACTCAACAGAGCCATCAACTTATCCAGTTGCTGTGTGGTAAGATTTGGCAACCCTGGTCCAGCTGACCTATTCTGGGCCTGATCTTCTTCTGCTGGCTGTTCTTCCTCTACCAGATTAGCCCTTTTTGACTTGAAACCATGAGGATAGCCATGTTTCTTGTAACAAGTTTCTTCAGTGTGACCATTGAATCCACAAAAACTATATTGAACCATTTTGATATTCCTTGGTCTAGTATTTGCAGCAGATGCAGAGTTAGGTCTGCTAACTACTTTATTTTGCCCATGTCCACCTTTTTGAGACAAGAGAACCATAGAATCTTGATTCTTGGCCATATTAGCTACATATAAATTTTGTCTTTCAAATTTAATGGCCATTGCAAAAACATCATGAGTTTCTAGGAAATGCACCAACAGGATTGCCTGAGAAACCATTGGCTCAAAATCATCCCTTAAACCTTTGAGAAATTTCATAACATGTTCAGCCTCCATATGATCCATCAGTGTGCTCATTGCATTGCAGTGACATTGAGGATCACAAGAACAAATTGACACAGGCCTGATAGTCTTGATTTATTCCCACAGAACCATCAATTTTGTGAAATATTGATTGACAGAATCAGTACATTGCTTCAACAGATGCATCTCCTCAAGAAGATCTGAAAGCCTCAAAGCATCAACCTTAGAAAATATAGCTGCAAGATTCTTCCAAAGTGAATGTGCACTCTTGAAGTACATCAAACTATGGGCAGTGGTATTCTCTACAGAATTCAAGATCCATGATCTTACCTTTGTATCACATTGTCTCCATGCATTGAAATCTGTTGAATCTGCTTATGGCCTTTTGATTGTACCGTCTACGAAGCCAATTTTATTCTTGGTTATTAACACCATCTCCATAGACATTTTCCATGGATTATAGTTGTTGCCATTCAACAATGGCTGAACAAGAACCAAAGACGGATTCTCATTAGGATGAACATAGAATGGACCAGAGGGGCTTAGCTCTTGTTTCTTTGTTGCCATGGCTATCAAGAACTCCACAATTGATCACAAATCAATAATGAAAGCGATGTTACAGAAAAAACGATCAAGAAATGATCAGAAAACTCAAGATGACAGTTTACTCTCAAGAAACTGAAATCACAGAAAAGGATGAAGAACACTCTTAAAAGTTACAAGTCACTTTACAATGCAGCTGATCATATGGTATTTATATCTTCATACACCTCATGGATCAGTTAGAAGTAAGTTACAAACTCTTACAACAAACTATAACTAAATAACTCGTTTTCTACATTACACTATATTAAAATACTCGGCGAGGCAGTCCGTGTGTCTTCGTATCGTCGCAGGGGCCGATGTGTCTTCATGCCGTCGCGGACTACTATGTGTCACCGAGTATCTCAAATAGACATTGCAATCGCATTCCCTTCAAATCTATATCGTAATAATCTTTCCCTACAGGGCTTACATTCGAGGGGCTCTCACTTCGTGGGCATTACGAAGTAGTAGTACTTTGTTATGGACCAGTCCGTATTCATTTTAATTTAGTTATTTAGTCGGTCAAATATGGATATCATTAATACCCCTTCGGTTCAGTTACAATGATTAATATATTATAGAATTTAGTCAATCCAGATATTGACACTAGAACTTGTCACTACAGAACATTAAATACCCCAGTATCCTTGTCATTCATTATTGCTTGTTCACGTTCCATTTAGTGTTGCTCTTTACCACTTACTTAATATAAATACTTTCCTCATTTATATTATTATTATCCTTATTTTCAGAATCAAATTCATTATTCATCAGAGAACTATGAAAATATCTTCTGATATCTTCTTGGTTTCCCTCTTGATTATTACTGCTCTTACTGAGTTATGAGTTCACTATTTACTTAATATTTTCAGAATGAGGTGATGTCAGTGATGATGGATAAGATAATACAGTTAAAGATTCCCCCTTGTGCCAGCTATATGTCTTTCGTAGAGATTATAAGGGCGGTGCTTCTATTGTTGAGCAGCTATAGTTCTCAATGCTTGTATCTTTCCTTTTTAGTATCTGTGAGTAGTGTGAGGAATAGGGCTAGTAATGATGTTGAATGTTCCATTTTAGAGGATATTGTATTGTCTTGTGCTTGTGATCTTGTTTCTATTGATGGTAGTTGCCTTGTTGGGATTGTATATATATCAGTAGCAGGGAGTTGTCTCTGATGACACGGTTACTGCTTTGCCGGACCGGTACCGCCTGTTAAGTAGTCATTTTGCCTGTTGTTTACAACCTCATTAATTGTTCATTTCCTTTTCTGGGGATGTTGATCATTGTCTTGTTTAAATTCTTATCTGTTGTTTCTTGAATGCTTCCACGTAATCTGGTATGATATCACTGTAATTTACATACAGCGTGTGCAATTATCACGGATTGTGCACGTGCCAAACGACTTTTCCTATGCTACCCCTCAGGTAGGTTTGAGTCATTAGACCGTTACACAATCCCTCTAGAAAAGAGTGACTCTACTTTATCTTTCTCACATATAGTTGTGTAAATTGCGTTAGACAATGCTTTTGACAAAGTATGATTATGCATTTCTTCAATTTCATGTCTTAAGTTAAAAAAATATTTGTGCCTTTAAGTTTTCACAAACAACACAAGCACACACAGGGGCGGACACAGGATCCCGGACAACGGGGGGCGACAATTCTAAAAAAATTTTGCAATAAAAAAATGTATAGTAGTGTTTTTTTTTACCCCATACGATTCAAAAAAAAAATTCTATGCATCGCAAAACAACACGCATTTCGCTTTATATGATAAAAAAACACTACTATCTGAAAACATCAATCTTTCTACTTCTATCAATAAAGATTTAAACACTACAAACAATGTTTTTTAAAGAAACCAATATTCCGAAACCGATTCTTATATTTTTAAATGTATCACTTTGGTAATAACCATGTATTTTTATTTACATGATACATGTTTTATGTCAAATTATCGGATTATTATACATCGATAGGGGCGAAAATAAATTTTATGAGGGGCGAAAATAATACATAACCTATACATAGTAGTGTATTCTCCGGATCCGAGGGGGCGAGTGCCCCCTCTCATAAGGGTGCATCCGCCCCTGAGCACACATGTGATGACGATTAACCACCTACCTCACAACACACGTCAACCCCCGAGAAAGAGTGGCTCTACTTTGTCTCTTACACAAGTAGCAAATAACCGTCTTACGTCACACAGCTCACCTCAACCCCTCTAGGTAAAAGTGACTCTACCTTATCTCTTGCACAAATATTTGCATAAAGTACGTTAGAAAATGACTAAAACAACTTACACCCCTCTGAATGTAACTAAAAGTACAAGAGATTTTTGTGTTTACTAATACATAACTACAACAAAGTGACACAACATATAATACAACATAAAACTCGAAGCCTCAACACTACCTATTATGACATTTGACTTGCAAATCTTTCATCTACATTAAATTTACATTAATTTTATCCTGATATTAGACTTAAGTAGTAAACTAATAATAATACCTACTCTGTGTTTTTTCATACATGAAATTATTATTAAAGATTATTGGAGATATAAAGAATGAATTGACATCATAGTAGAGCAAGAAGGTTCATTGAGGATTTCATCAAACACCTTGTACACTAAGGAAGTTAATGAGTTAGTTAGGTGGTTATAACTGACTATAGGTGTTGGGATCATGCCATCACACCTATATAAGCTATAAACTACTATATGATCAATTAATTGAGTTGATTATCAATCATAATGATTGTAATTTCTGCTGCAAAATGCCAATTTCTATTAGTGCAGTAGTCAACTTTATGTTCTATTGTCTACTGGCATGTTTAAGGCCATATAATAACCTTGTCAATCTACAAACCTGATTAAATTTATCTGATTTGAAACCTAAAAGTAAATCCATGTAAACTTCTTCATTAAGATCTCCATGTAAGAAGACATTGTTCACATCCATTTGATGGATGTGCCAGTTCTTTGATGCTGCTAGGGCTAACAAGGTTCTTATTGTTGTGACTTTGGAAACAGGCGAGAAAGTTTCTTCATAATCTATTCCATAAGTATGTGTATACCCTTTTGCTACTAACCTTGCCTTGTATCTCTTTATTGAACCATCAGCATGATATTTTATCTTGCATACCCATTTACAACCTATAGTTTTCTTGCCAGGTTGTAAAGTCACCACCTCCCAAGTGTGAGTAGCTTGTAGGGGATCCAATTCCTTTTGCATGGCTTCTTTCCAACAGTCATGTCTGATTGCTTGGTTGTAGGTCTTAGGTTCAGTCAAAGTGTCTGACAGGCACACAAATCTTTTGTATTCATTGGCCAAGTTATCATAACTAATCACATTATTAAGGACATGGGATGATTTCTTTGTGGGGCATACATACTGATCCAAATAGGATGGTTGTTGTCTTGTCCTTGTAGATCTTCTTGTGACAGGAGGTGCATGATGCACTTACTGATGTATCTGATGTTGCTGAGGTGCATCTATGGAAGCATCTGTACTCTTACCATCTGGTGCATAAACTTATAAGTCCCTTGTGGTATCCAAATTTCGAACCGGTAGAGGATTGACTCCAATGCGGGGACAAGATACGTGTCTTTAATATGTAAAGGAAACAAGTTTTCATAAAACTTTACATCCCTAGATATGAAAATGTATCTATTAGACTTATCAAGTAGTATATGCCCTTTTGTGTGTTGAGGAATTCCTATGTAAACGTATTCTCTAGCTCTAGGTTCAAATTTTGATCTGTTATGAACTGAAGTGGATGCATAGACAAAACAACCAAACACTTTTAATTCATCATAGGCAAGCTGCCCACAGGTTACTTAGATACATCAAAAGGAACCCTGGACAAGGTTTGTTGTTCCCTGAACACAATGATTTACAATTAAAAGAGTACACAGATTCAGATTGGGCTGGATGTGATGATTCAAGAAAGTCTATTTCTGGTTACATCATGTTCCTATGTGATGCACCAGTGTCTTGGAAAGCTAAGAAACAGATTTGTCACACATCGTAGGTCGAATATAGGGTTATGGCATCTGCCACGTGAACTTCAATGGTTGGTATACCTTATGAAAGATCTGCACATCCATGTTAACCTTCCAATCCAGCTTTTCTGTCATAATGCAAGTGCTATTCACATAGCTAAAAATCATATCTTCCGTGAGAGGACAAAGCACATAGAGTTGGATTCCCATATTACAAGAGCTAAGATGCAATCTAGATTCCTAAGACTCATGCCTGTCAGGACACGACACCAACTAGCAAATATTCTAACAAAGGTTGTGGATGCACCTTTGTTCCATTATTTCTTGAACAAGACGGGCATTCACACCATCTTCCAACATTCCACAAGTGAATTGACATCATAGTAGAGCAAGAAGGTCCAAGCTTCATTACATTTCAACTTGAGGGGGGCTTTTGGAGATATAAAGAATGAATTGACATCATAGTAGAGCAAGAAGGTTCATTGAGGATTTTATCAAACACCTTGTACTCTAAGGCGGTTAATGAGTTAGTTAGATGATTATAACCGACTAAAGGTACTGGCCGGGATCATGCCATTACACCTATATAAGCTATAAACTACTATAGGATCAATTAATTGAATTGATTATCAGTCATAATGATTGTAATTTCTGCTGCAAAATGCCTATTACATTTCTTTCTTTCATGAAATAAAGTTTTTCTACTTTCATCTTTAATGTTCATCAATACACTTTAGTTTTCTTTCGTTTTTGATACAATCTTCATTAAGATCGTACGGTTTCTACAAAGATAGAGATGTGACATGAATGATAATTAATTTATGTAAAATATTTTTTTTGTCGTATCCTTCTTTAAGGGTAACAGTTGTCAAAAATCACCAATTTTGTCACTTGCTACTATTTTGGTTGACTTGTTAATTATATATTTTGTGAGATAGAATTACATGACTTGGATAATGATTAAGTTGCATGATAAATTTAAGGCAATTCATTACTTTCATGATGAGGGTTTGATGATGAATTATTGTTGAAGATATAATTATCACAAGTATGAGAATAAAAGTTTTTAAGGCTTTCTTTTTCTTTAATTATTATTATTCTTTCCGTTTTAAAATATAAGTCATTTTAGAGTTATCAAGAAACCAAATCAACGTCATAAATCCAAGGATTAAAAGTCTAGAATACCATCTGAACATCATTAATGCAACGGTCGTAAAATAAAAAATATATTGAATTAATAATAAATCGCAGGTAAATTGAGAAAAAAAATGTACTAATTGTTTCATTAACATACTAAAATGTTATATTTATGATAAAAATAAAAATAAAAAGATAGAGAACTTATACTTCGGGTCCAAAAAGAAGTACCAAATAAAGGGGTTTAAGGTTGTCTTCGAGTGGTGTAACATTGAGTGGTGTAACATTGAATGAAACAATAAGAATATATCTGTCTGCTGAATGTAAGTGGGAGACAGGTGTAGTTGATAAGGAAATCAAATCCAGGTTGTGTCCTTTTATTTCATTTATTTTAGACTAATGATAGAGTCACAACGGATTTACACAACAATCATCTATCTCATTCATTGTTGTGGGACTTTAATTGATTGATCTAGGTCCCACAACAATAAAGGGATTGTTGTGTCAATCCGTTGTGACTCTATCATTACTCTTTATTTAAATATTAATAAATTAAATAAAAGTCAAATAATGTTGAAAAGTCGTTTTGGGTTTTATTTTATTAAGGAAAAAAAGACTATCCGATACAACGCGTCAATAATAGACTTAATTATTAAGTATTTAAATTATACTAAGCATATATAAGGGATCCAAATCTTTGAGTAGCCTCTTACAAACGGTCTGTCGTGAGCAGTGACGGATCCCGAAATATTATATAGTGGAGTCCGTAATTTTTTTTTAAAGTAAATTTTATTTTTCACGTGGTTCGAAATATTTTTCTACACATAAAATGTAGAGTTTTCTTATATTTAACGTGGTCCGCGAACCCCCTTTAGCAAAGGGTAGATCCGGCTATGGTCATGAGCCCGAGCGAGATAAGCGACTGTCCAGAGCGATGGGCTCATGATATTATAAGAGACTTAAAATAACATGTTTTAACAATAGTGTAAGTTAGTTTAGTGGATAAAAATAGTTAAATTGCCAATGATGTAATGTTTCGGTGGTTATTATTGAGGCCTTAGGACCCGGAGGTCCCGAGTTCAAGTCCCAGAGTTCGAGGAGGCAAAAAGTGAGTGTGAAAAAGAAAATACTCCCTCCGTTTTTTTATATACGTCGCAAGGAGAAGATTCAAACAGATTAAGAAAGTAATTAATATGTCTCAAATATAATGTTGGAAATGTATTTTTTTTTATTGGAGATGTAAATATTTTGTTGGTAAATGTGTTTTTAGTATTGGAAAAGGTATTTTTTTTTTTATTGGAGATGTAAATATTTTATTGATAAAGGAAGGAAAAGTAATAAATGATGTATTGGAAATGTACAATAACAGATAAATAAAAAATGTGTAGATTGTGAAATGTGACAGATTAAAAAAACCTGAGGGAGTATAAATTATTATTGATGAAAGTTTGATTTTTGGTCCTGACATATTTAGGTTTATTTTTTTACTGTAATAATATAAAAATTACCATTAAAGTATTCAAAGTCATGATATGATATCAATGAAAAACCTACCTTAGCCGACTTCCGGGACCAATGAATCGAATGATACGTTTGACAATATCAAATTTGAAATCATTATTGATTATTCGGGATCAATTGACCCGTCTAATTCGGTGTTCAGTCCCGATGATGAATTTTTTTCACCATGTTTACTGAAAGAGCAAAATTAGTGACTTAAATACATATGGCAACATTGTATGATCCGACTTTCAGTTAAACAACTTTATTATATACTAAAATAATCAAGTCGAGTTAATTAATCTCTCATTTTCACCATATATATATATATATATATATATATATATATATATATATATATATATATATATATATATATATATATATATATATATATATATATATATCAAAACTTAAACTAAGTCAATATTTGACGTTCTAGATTACTTTGTCTTTAAGCATGCAACTGACTAAGTTGAAGTGGAGATGCTTAATTAACAAGTAAAAGTTTTGCAGCAATCCAAACGATTTCCTTTTTAACTTATGCCCTTGATTTCTTGCAATAATGCATTTCAAGGAACCTTCAAAGAAAATGCAAAATATTCCTTTGTGTCAATAAATGTTGTTGTGACCATGAGCATCTTGAATATAATTTGTCCTCTTTGTCTTGCTATAAGTTTAGTAACTTCAACAAATAAAGGAATCAAATTATGAGCTTTCTAGAGTATTGTTGAATAGGAAAACCTTTCTTTATGAAAATATAATTTGGGTAATATCGACTTTGTCGGTTGTATTTTCGGACACACCTATTGTCTGGGCTAAAATTGGTACTATCAAGGAAATTATAACACGTTATTTTTACATTACCATACATTTTGTATGTCTTGGCAATAATGACTACCTTCGGATACCGAATGGTCCACAAGATCTATCAAGGAAAATATTCTTTAAGGGTTGGGGGTTAAATGTTAAATGAAAGATATATAATTGGAGACAATAATGGCTAGTTTGGATAGAAGTAGTGTATTGAAATTAAAATAATGTAATAGAATGAAATGTGATTGAGGCGTTTCGTTAATGTGTTTGACATGCGATAAAATAGAAGGTACGAGATTCCATAACAAGTGAAATGATATGTGGTGAATGATGTGGATAGAGGTGGTAGTAGATGGTAGGTGTGGGGGTATGGTGATTAAGAGTGGTGAGGTATGAAAAAGGCGTAGGGTGGTAGGGGCGGTGGGGGTGGTTATGGTAAGTAGGGTAGGTAAAAGGTGGTTCAGGTGAGTAGGGTTAGGTAGGGTAGAGCTAGTAAGGGTTGTAAGGGTGGGGTTAAGGGTGTGGGTATGGTTTTTTTTTGAGCTACAAGGGTTAAGAGTATAATGGTAAAGGTAAGGGTATGAACGTCAGGGTAAATACATATAAAGAGTAGTGATAGGGGTTGTGTGGGGATGGTACGGTAACAAGGGTATGCTTGGGTAGGATAAAGTTTTTTTCTTCCCCACAGGTAAGTATCTAAGGTTTTTTGAAGTGGGGAAAGACCTTGACAAAGCTTGAATCGATGTGTGCTTGATGTTCCTAGAGACAAAACTTTTGTAATTGTAAATGTGATACAAGGTGTACTTTTGATGAACTGTAATTGTACTAAGTGTGGTCCTTTGTGTTTTTGGGATCATGTGCATTGATGAATTGAAAACAAGGTTATGTTGGTTATTAGTCATGATCATTCCATCCTACAGGGGAAGTGGTAGTATAAATTTTGTGCAGATTTAAGAACCGCCGACAAACGAATAAATAAAAAAAGTTACTGCAGAACATATGTCCATCGTTTGTTATGATTTTACGGTGCTGATATAGATATGCATCTATATATCCATATTATTTGTACGTACTTGTTTACATTATTTCAGGATGATATACATATGCATATCTTATGAAATATAGCTACTAATCTGAAATAAAAATCAAAAGGAAATGAAATATAGAATATAAAATAGGTGAAGAATAGTCTAGCTTAAATAGCTATAGCCCCATCGATTCCTACAATTCTTCGTTGATATAAAGATGACTCGTCAACTTATTAATAGTTTTGTTACACTTGACCATAATCGCGAATCAACCGATCACTCTTAAACACATCAGTTACAGCAATGAATTACCATAACTCATCTTAATTACAAATGTTTTCATCGCCATTCAAAGAATGAATTAACCATTAATTATTGCCGAACCGAACTATGTTGGATAACCGAACCGAGCTGAACTCAATCTTCAGCTCAATCAGAATGTTTATGAACTGGACCAAACCCAATTAACTTTTGAATAAAAAGTTTAACACAGGCCTGGGCCTAGGGCCCTCAGGCCCAAAGACCAAGGTCAAGGTCAACGGTCAACGGGCTCGGGCTCGGGCGGGCGGCGGCGGCGCGCGCGCGCGTGTGGCCATTTTAGCAGAACGTCTGACTGCTAAAACCAACCCGCTATCTCTCCTTCTTCTGTGAGCTTATACCACATATAACATTCTTCCCACATATATACTTGGAAAACATTTCTCTCTTTTTCCAATGTGGTACATAGTTTAGTTGAATACTCTTCAACTTCCACTTCCAACAAAAGTTCTTTCAAACACCCGATTTCAAGCGTTAATTTCTCATTCACTCGTACTCCGAATTGAATGATTCTAAATCCTGAATTCATCTACGACTTACGTAGTTTTCAGAATTATCAAAACATTGTATATATTCTATACAAGAATATAATCAAATTAAGCTTGCAAAGTCGTCTGAATAAAATGATTATAAGATCATTTTTTATTCACTTTAATTCAATTCCACTATTTTCTCCAACAGAGTTTGGTACCATTACAACTTTAAATATTAGTGAGACCCTAACCACAACCGCGAATAGTTATAACATCGATCATCTATTTTCACACCAAATGAAATCTACCGGTTACGAATTGTTAACATAATGGTGTATAGCATTATGTATCAATCTTTTATATTGACCGCCTAAAATATCAATCTTGGTGCTAGATTAAAAAAATCGTTTAATTATCATGCATAAATAGTCAAACAAATATTTTAATCATTATATGATAAATCACAAAAATAAGATAAATATTAATCAATTAACTATTTTTTAGGGGTAAAAGCAAGATTATTAATCAAACGTCTGCAAAAGGAGCAAGAATAAATAAGAAGGAGGGGAAGAATCTCATTCAAAAGGTGGGCTGGCACATTGCCTCGTCTTTTAACAAAATAAAAAGGAGACAATTACAAAAGCTAGTAACATAGTATAACAGTCATTGATGATACTTCCTACATGACATAAATCATCTGAACGAGCCGAAAGGCGATTGAATGACATGAGTGAGTCGCCCTCAAATATAACTCTAAAAAAGCCTCAAGTAAGCGCAAAGGCATGATAAATGACCAAAGCTTCTCCCACCGCCACTTCGTATCTTCCTTCAAGTTTATTCAAGAAATTGTTCAATATTTTTCCTTGACTATTACGCGGTAAACCTCCAACAACATGATAATCAGGGCCGGCCCTGCCATTTTTTGGGCCTAAGACCATTCGCCGAATTAGACATTTTAGTTCGAAGTTGTTGTTGTTTTTTTTTTTTTTTTTTTTTTTTTGTGAAAAACATACTTATAAAATATTATTTCAACATTACGTTTTTAACATCTGTAGATACAAAATTCAATTTATTGATAGCCTCAAAACATATCTACAAAAGTAGTCTTTTCTTAGCTTTCTAGTACATTTAGAAACAAAAATCAAATTCATACGTATACTCAAAACAATGAAACATACTTACATATTACTACTTCAAGATCGCTATTGCATCACATTTAGATGCGAAATCACTAATCAAAGTAGAATTGTCAATTTCATCAACTATATTCTTCTCAATTGATATCATGGCTAACCCATTCAAACGTTCTTGAGTCATCGTGCTTCGAAGATAGTTCTTTATTAACATCAACTTCGAAAAACTTCTTTCTCCAAATGCAACTGCTACCGGAATAGTCAACAATATTCGGTAAGCAATCTCCGTGTTTGCATAACATCGATTACATTTTTTCAAATATTCCAAAATTTGGATAGGTCCATCTACTTTTGAAGGCAAAACATGTGAAAGAAGTTGCAACTCCATAATATTATAATATATTTTTTTCTCTTGTTTTGCAAACCAAAAAAAAATAAAAAAATATTGTTTTATGTATAAATATAAAATATGTGTTGTATGTTTAATTTTTTTTGGGCCAAGTAAACTTTTTTGGGCCTTGATCGCTTCGAGTAAAAAAAATTTTGGGCTACATTATATTAGGTTGGATCGGATTGGATCTACATAATTTTATTTTTCTTTTAATGGAAACATGTAATGTTGGGCCTCCCCGATACCGTTGGGCCTAAAACCAACTCCTCGACGGCCTTATGATAAGGCCGGCCCTGAATCATGGCTAAAAGCCGCATCAACATTAAATTTCAAAACTTCAGGGTTAGTGGGTTTCCACTTAATCTCAAGAGTCGTTGGATAAAAATGATTAGATCTCACTATTCCATGAATTCGATGATTGAACAATTATTCAAACCGAAATTATTAAGAAGATTAGCTACACATGGAAAGATGAACAAAACAAAACAAAATTATTTCATACCTCAAAGAAAGAAGAAAACAAACGGCGGCCCATGTTGCGCACCTTCCTAGGTTACTAGCTTAGATAATGTAAAAGCCCAATCTTATTGTTAATGTCTAATTAGGGCCGTAAATGAGCTGAGTTATTCGGGAGCTACCTCGCAGAAAAATTTGACTCGATTCGGTTTTTTCGAGCTTGAGCTCCAGTCGAGCTACTCAAATAATTAACCGAGCCGATCTCGAGTTTTAAAATATAGTAATAGAGTAGCTCGCGAGTTTATCGAGCTTGATTAAATAATTATATAATTAATTAAAATGTATTATACATATTATTAGTTTTTAATTCAAAAAATATTATTCGAGTCGCGTATTAGACGAGTCGAGCTCGATCTTTCCATATTCATTAAAAATTAAATGAATTCTAAGAAAATAATCACGTTTACGAGCCAAATCGAGTTATATCGAGTACTTAGCAAGTCGAGTTCAATCTTGCCCTTTTTATGGCTTGATCGAGCTCGAGCCAAGTTTCGAGCCCAATCTTTTTAAGTCGAGTCGAGGCAAGCCCGAGGAAGTATCGACTCGACTCGGCTCGATTACACCCCTAGTCTAAAGTAAAATATAAAGTAAGCACGAAAAAGTCAATCAAATACATCATAGTTAGAGTTTGCATTTATTGAAAAGAAACCCAGACACCAAAAGTGTTCGTAGTTTATTCGAAGTTTGTTGTGCAATTACATCGAACAAGTAAAGCTATTTATATTTTAGAAGATAATACTAGCACTGTTGGTACTATAGGTTGGAGTTGTGAAGCTTAAATCCATCCACTTCGGGGGTGGATAGGAATGGAAACTGGGATCAAGCGAAAAATAAATGAATCAAAGGCCACATGGTGAGAAAATTAAAAAAGAAGGGTGACTCCACTTCTCAGCTAGAGTTGGGGGTGGGATCTGTTGGGTTCCTTACTTCGACGGGATACAAATACCTAAATTTTATATTTTTAAATACTTTTTTCAAACCTATTGTCGATACTAAGTAGCAGTCAAAAAATTGTATCCATTTTTCACGATCGCCACATGGAAACCACCATGTGCGTCACATGTTAAGTTCAATGTCGATGCCGCCTTGAAAGATGGGTGTATGGCAATCGGTGGGCTTGTCCGTGATCACAATGGTGCTACTCTTCAATCCTTCTCAATGAAATTGGAAGCGACATTTGAAGTGGTCATGGGGAGGCCTTGGCAATTTACCATGCCATGTGTTTTGCTATCTCGTGGGGTTTTTTTAACGTTATTTTCGAAGGTGATTCTTAAGCAGTCATTCACAAGCTAGTCACTCCCGCAGAGGATCGCTCACCTCTTGGACAAATTATCGAGGATTGTCATTATGTATCTTCTTGTTTCGATTCCATTTCTTTCTCTTGCGTAAGACGGGAGGGGAATGCCCCGGCTCATCTTTTAGCTAAGGAAGGCTTATCTTTGACTGGTTGTAAGTGCTATGGATCAAATCCACCGGCACATGTTTGCTCATCCGTTGTGGCTGGTATCCATTAATAAATCTTCGTTTACCCTTAAAAAAAAAGGTTTGTCTTGTGTCTCCTAAACATTTATTGATGGGCAAAAAACGGGGATTGAACCCGCGCGTGGTGGATTCACAATCCACTGCCTTGATCCACTAGGCCACATCCACCCTACCCCCGCACAGGTTTAAGTCTCTATCTACGATCAGATCTTTCTGAACTCCCCTATGACCACTATCAAAGATAAGCTTTTTCCTATACTATATAAAAAGTCTATAGATTGTTGTGTTTCGGAATTAGGGGAAACAAAGCTTCAAATAAAGAGGTTGGGCTGTTCACTTCATTGATTTGACTTCACTTTACTTAAGATTTAAGATAGGGGCCGGGCGGGCAAGATATTCTTATTCCCCTAGTAGTCTGACTGCTCTTTCTCTCTACGCGGTTGACTGGTAGGAGAACTGAAGGAGAGATAGATGGGGCTCAGACATATAATGTCTATGGTGTTTGAACTCGAAACTAGATTTTCAAATAAAGCCTATGGCTGATCTGTTTTCCCGGCCTGGTACCATGACGAAGAATCAATCGGTGCAATCTCCGCTTCCCAACGCCAGAGGTACGAATTGACTAACTGCTTCTGAACCAGCAGCCCGTTCTTTTCCATTCTAATGTTTTGAATTTTGCTTGGGCTTGACTTACTTGCTTCGCAGTTAGGAAGACCCATAAAGAGTACAAACTATAGTGGGGAAGAAGTTTGATTGATTCATAAGAACGCTAGACGCTCTCTCTTTTGATTTGGGATAAAAGGCTGGCTTCGAGAGAGGTGCAATCCGTCTGGCCGGCCTTAAAGAACTTAAGCCAAGTCACTAACAGAAAGTTGGATGTTTTTTCCTTAACAGGGGCCTGTCCTCCAACTGACGCTAGTCTAAAAGATAGACTTGCATCGGTTTGAGTCATTTAATATTTCACATTACTTTAGAAGGAGCCTTCCCAACAAAGATGCAACTCAACAAAGATACTCCTTGTTAAAGAAGGAAATATGTAGCTCCGGAAGCTCTATCCAAAAGAAGGAAATACTCCTTGTTAAATAGAATCATCTTTCTTTTTTTTCAATCGACCAAAATCTCCGGTATATGTTATTATAGTCTAGTGACGAAGGTCGGAATACGACATGCTTATTGTCCAACAAAGCTATTGAACACGCAACTTTATGGCCTAACCGAAGAAGAAAAACCTAAAATAAAACAGTGAACTAGCTTAGTAACTTGGGTCAACAATTTTTTGTCAACCAAAGACGATGAGTTTAGGTAATCAATTATGACTCAAAGCGTAAATAGGCTCGAGTTTTGAAACGTTATCGGTTAGATATAGTCGCGCATTTTAAAAAGTCAAACTAAAAATTTAAGAAAAAGGAACGTGTGAGAGTCATTTTGGTTTCTCTCTTTTTTTTTTCTTTCTTTCTTTCTTTTTTTTTGTTTTTTTTTGTTTTGGCAGGATACGAAAGATTTTAATTAAACTGGGGGGAATCGAACCCGGGTCCTTCCGCTGGAGGTCAGGGTAAACCTCCAGCGGTGACCACTGTGGTATGGGCCTTGCCCATTTTGGTTTATCTCGTAGCACTTAAATTTCTATACTTATAGTTTGGTTTATCTTGTAGAATCATATTTGACATGGAGTTTGGACGCACTCGGCCTTTATATGGACAAGGGGCATGTCGATCTCCGTCTCATACATCATATATTGATCACTTAATACGTAGTACTCATAAAACATTACAAAGCCACGTCAACAACATTTCATCACCGACATGACGCATGTGTCTCCCCTTATCTCACTTACCTAATGGGGCACAGGTTGTCCACGACTGCACGGTCATTATAGCCGACGTGATGAGTGTCATCCTTGGTCCCGTGTAGATGGCCTTACTAAACCAGAGATTTATGTATGCATTATCATATATCCAAAAAGATGTAAAATTATTTGTGTAGTATGATGCACCTATAAGTATTACTTCTTCCGTTTTTTTTAACCGTCACTTTTTAGAATTCGTTTTGTTTTTATTTATGTGTCATTTTACGTTTTTAATGCAGCATTTATTATTTTTTTACCTATACTCATTATTTTAATAACCCAAATTTTAGTATAATTTTCCATGCATAAAAAGTGAAGGATAATTATGTATGTTTTTTTTTCCAGACAGATTAATCATTTTCTTAATTTATATACATCTTTTTTATGCGACAGATAAAAAAACCCAGAGAGAACGAGTATTAGTTTATTACGAAACGTGTTAGTAAATATGAACGACCGACATAGTGCGTGTTTCCATGCAAGACTTAATTTCCTTTCATAGAAATTCGTCCACCGAATTCTCACTTACCTTTATAAAGGGATAATTGCCAAAAAATTAAAAAAGACAGTGATGCCGGCACCGGATCACTCCATAGAAAAAGACACCGACCACTTTTAAAACCATACACTTAGATCTGTGAAAAAAAAAAAAAAAAAAAGCAACAACAAAAAACAGCAGCCACAAGTTTCAGCTTCGGTACTAGATCTCGGTACCCAAATCATTATGCAATTAAAAAATGGGCAACACTACTAGTTTTTTAATAAAAGCTTAAAAGAAGAAGTTTTAGATTCGGATCCTCGGCTTTGAGATCCCTGTTTCTCCCCTGCTTTGGGGACGTGGCTGGATCACAGCCGTCCGTTCGCAGGTCGCAAGTCGGAGGTCGAGCCAACACATTTGGGTGGTGGGGAGTCGGCCACGTGTGCAAAAGCTGGGGAGAAACTGTGATTGAAAAGCTGGTGATCCAGTTCGAAAAAATACAATGGTTGTCGATGAGGCATTATTCTGAAGTTAAAAGTTGAGCCATCAGATGAATAAACCAATATCACAAATAATACTTTGATAACATATTGTCGATTTTTGTGCAAAGATGACATTCACAAAAATTTGGATTCTGCCTTTAATGCCTAGCTTAAAAATGGGAAATTTTTAGGTAGTGTGTACCTACGTAGGTACATACTACGTGGCACAATCAGAGTCACAGGATCAGAACTACACATCACACAAACAATTTCGCAATCCGATCACGCGCTCCGATCGCGCGTACGTAAGATGTATCTACGTAGGTACACACTATCTAAAAATTTCCTCTTAAAAATAAGACCGTGTCCTAAATGCTTATTTGAGTGTTTATTATTATTTGTGTATTATTATAATATTTTTTTTTTGTATATTTTCCCATTGTTATTATGCACAACCACATAATGTGCAACAATTATTCCTAAATAGGAATATAATTAAGGGGAAATGACCACAAGGATAAAAAAATTAATAAATGGGTCTAGAAGGACAAAAGTAATATTTTTATGATTATAAAGGACAAAAATCACAATCGTTACTTTAAAATCGTTATTTCACGCGTTAACGTTACTTCGCGTTTCACAATTGTTACTTTATATTTACTCTATTCCACATTTGTTACTTCATATTTGTTACTTATAATTCTTACTTTTGTCTTTATTAAATTACAGTTTCCTTCTATCCCGATTTTTTTGATAATTTTGTCCTTCTGGACAAAAATCTATATAATTAAGCCATGAACAACCTCCAGAAGGATTGAACCTATGACGTACTCAGGGGCGGAAGCAGGATCCCGAGCAATCGGAGGCGAAAAATCTAAAGATTTTTTGTAATCAAAAAAGTATATAGTATTGTTTTTTTTTTTCCTGTCACATACGATTCAAAAAAAGCTACTGTAAATCACGAAAAAAGTAGGATTATACATTTCGCTTTATATGTTTGGAGTACTACATATCGCATGATCTGTACACATCAACCATTCGACTTCTATCAATAAAGATTTGAAACACTACAAACAATGTTCTTAAAAGAAACGGATGTTCCGAAACCGATTAATATTTTTTTAAATGTATCACTTTGATAATAACTATGTATTTTTATTAATATGATAAAAGTATTATGTCAAATTATGGGTTTATTATAGATGATAAGGAAGAATATAAATTTTATGGGAGGCGAAAAAGATACATAATATATATATATATATATATATATATATATATATATATATATATATATATATATATATATATATATATATATATATATATATATATATATATATATATATATGTAATAAGTATTTATTATTATTGCGTCGTAAGTTTCTAACAAGTTCCATATATTATTTTCTTTTAATACCTAAGTGACCATTTTACATCTTATTACAGACCAAAACGTAAAAAAGAGAAAAGGCCTCCAATGTACAACAAAAATACTATTTTACATTTTATTTACGTAAAAAGGACAACAAAAAAAAAGTGACAAAAAAAAAGAATGTCAATCCAAAAATACCCTTTATAATTACAAGTAGTCTCAATCCTCCATTATGTGCATCATTCCTCCATTATCCTAAAATCCGAAACCCTACTCCTTCATTCTCGCGCCTCCTTCTCAACCATTCTCGCGCCTCCTTCTCAACAAATTGCTCCTCATTCTTCTACAACAAATGATAAGATCCGATCCCGCATTTTCAAAGGAGTTAAGCGGCGAATCCGTTGCAAAGATCATCGCCTACAAGACGAGAAGTTAAGCGGCGACGAATCCATTGCAAAGAACCATGAGAAGTTAAGCGGCGGCACGAGAAGAAATCACCGGAAACGTTGATCGGAGAATCCATTGCAAAGATCATCGCCGGCGGAAGAACAAATAGAATCATCGATCGAGTGATGTGCATTCTTGTGATGGGAATCATATTCAATTTTGCTTTCAAACGTTGATCAATTTTGCTTTCAATTAGTTGATCAACCATGAGAAGTTAATCTGCTTTTTTTTTTGACCGATGCTTTCAAACGTTAATCTTCTCTTTTTTTTTTTTTTACCGATGCTTTTTGACCGATTGCCGGAAAACCGTTTTGGTTGATACTTCCGCCATTCATTAGGCGAATTTGTCGCTAATTATCCAAAAAAAATAAATTGAATTATATGAAGATGATATCTCCCAAACCGTGTTGATTTTTTTGCCGATTTTCTCGCACTTTCTTTACCAAAATGATATCTCCCAAACTCGTATGAACACACCCCTTTTATCTCGTTCGAATTTTTTGTTTTTTTTTTTTTTGTTCTTTTTCAAGAAGATAAGTTAAAATGTTATGTGATCATGCCGGTTGAATTGATGAACAAAGAAGAATTTAAAATAATCGTGTTTGGAGTTATTTCCTTGATTTTTCATATGAAATGCATGCCGAAGTTGCTGTGTATTACCGTCCGTCCATATGATATGTGCATAGATATCTATATGTGTTTTTGTAATGTTACTACATTATTTGGAATTGGAACTACATACAATCCGTGTTTAATTTCTATAAAATGTAAATGCATTGTTACTACATTGTCTTGACCTAGACTACCTCTTTTTTATGGTTCATACAACTACAAAGCAAGTGTAACTATGTTGTGTTGCAAAGTTACTACATGTCCCGGAATGTGATAGATATTATGTTCCGAAAAGTTACTACATGTTCGAAAAGTTACTACATGTTCTCGAATCATTTGCACATGTTACACATTTTTTGACTTTTGTGTCTACATTTATGTGGCTTTACAAAGGCAATGGTGGGCTATAAATACAATGGTGTGTATTGTTACTACATAATTGTAAACTCGTAACTAGGTTTTTTTATATTGTTACTACATTGTCATGACCTAGATCGCCTCTTTTTTATGGTTCATACAACTTCAAAGAATTGTAACTATATTGTGTTGAAAAGTTACTACATGCTCTGTAAGTGTGACTAATATTATTTCGTTGACAAAGTAAACCATACATCCGACATGTGACCGGATCGATGTTGAAACATGTTGGTTTTTAGCACATTTTGTTTACATTTTGTTTACATTGCAATTGTGTGTATATGTGTTTAATTTCTATAAAATGTAACCGCATATGTTACACACGTTTGCTTGATGAGAAACTCAAGTTAGTTCGCGATTTTCTCCCATTTTTTTCACAAATGTGCACGATCTTAAGGTCCTCGAATCCCCTATCGGGTTCCCCTTCCCAATTAGGGTTTAGATTGGTAACGTTTCGGCATTTTTTCCAACGGACACGTAGTAACGTTTCGGCATTTTTTGTAATGTTACTACATTTTTGTATGAATATGCACGATCTTAAGCGTACACAAATCCCCTATCGTGCCTCCCCTTTCCAAGTAGGTATAGAAAGAGTAACGTTTTGGCATTTTCTATGAATGCGCACGATCTTAAGCGTACACAAATCCCCTATCGTGCCTCCCCTTCCCGCAGGGGTATAGTAAAGCAATGGAAACACCCTCAAACATAAGAAACACATAATGTAGTAACTCGTAGTAACACCAACACGTAAGAACACCAAAGACGACTTTAATGTGAAAAGAAAAAAAAATTTATCATTAAGGGTATTTTTGTACATCTCTTTTTTTTTTTTTCCTCCTTCTCAACCAAATATTATTTTTTTTGTCCTATTCTTCATTTAAGATGTAAAGTTGTTCCTTGTGACCACCACCCGTATTTTTTATAATAAGTAAATAAAAAGATTGACCCATACCGAAAGAGCACCAATCGCAATGTGTGTTTCGTTGATAACGTAAATCGAGGGATTTTAGTACATACTTTTTCGTTTATAGTGATAGTACATACTACTTCCTTATTAAAATATAAGTTTGTTTAACTTTTTGAATTCGTCCCGTATTATAAATCCATTTACATTTTTTTTTTTTTTTTACTTCTAATTTATTATACATTTATATAATTTACAACTATTACATCTATGAGTGTCAAAGAGTATTACAGATTTTTACCATTAAAATTAATGATATTTAACCATTTACGAAAGAACTAAACGGATTTACATTTTGAGACGGAGGTAGCAGTGTATAAGTTTATTTAAATAAATATATCACACATATACCACATATATATATAGTCTGAATGAAAAAGCCTTTTTTTTTTTGAAAAAAAAAACATTAAACCTGTGAAATACGAAATCCGTTAGACAGATTAATGCTTAATTGCTCTTACACGCCGATTACCAAACATTCACATGTATTGTTTAGCCCATCCATTTCTATGGGGGCATGAACACTGCGTGACTGTGTGCGAGAACAATATCTTCAAAGTTGTTGATTGAAGAAAAATGTAAAAGTCTTTTCTTTTTCCTGGTCTCTTTTCCCTTTTTCCTTTTTTCCTTTTTCCTCGTCTCTTTCAGTTGTTTTTCTCAGGTGGGGTCGATGAATTTTTTTTCTTGACTTTATTGAACCTCTAGATTAAGATTGCTGTAAAGTTGTAATCCCCTTTTTCCTTTTTTTTTTTTTTTTTTCCTACAGGGTTTAAGAAATCTTTTGTTTTTTAATTCCATTAACGATTTCTTCAAGCAATTTGAAGAAACTCCTTATTTTAACACTATTTTAGCTGCTTTTTTTTGTGTTTTTGTTTTTGGTTGGTGAGGTGAGGTGGTGCCACACATGTGAGCTGTTGTTTTGTGGCAATCTTTGTCACTGTTACGTGATTTTAACTTTTCCTGGGTGAAATTGAGTCTTTTGAGAGTACTGCAAAAATAATTTCATTTTTTTCTCACTATTTTCTCTGCTTTTTTTCCGGTACTTGAAAAAGCTCGATTCTTGTACCGTTTTTGTCAT
The DNA here is from genome assembly GCA_036785695.1 of Gentiana straminea. Taxonomy (NCBI): domain Eukaryota; kingdom Viridiplantae; phylum Streptophyta; class Magnoliopsida; order Gentianales; family Gentianaceae; genus Gentiana; species Gentiana straminea. The sequence goes on along the minus strand of JAVUPR010000501.1, from coordinate 1,475,319 downwards.
CTTTTCAGTGTTTACTCACACATTTCTGATCTGGGTTGTGTGCAGGTTTTGAGCTTTTTGAGCATTCCCGAGGATTTTTGTAGGCATTCCTTGTGAAAACTGAAAAAAGATAACTTGAGGGAAAATGGCAGGAGGCGGCGGAGGAGCACCGGCAAAGGCGGAGGAGCCAGCTGCTCATCCACCAAAAGATCAACTCCCAAATGTTTCCTACTGCATTACTAGCCCTCCCCCTTGGCGTAAGTCCTTGCTTTTTTACTCTAGCATTTAGTATATAGGCTTGTTTTAATGGCACCACCGACATGTTTTCACTTTGACATTACATCGAACACAATCAGTGGATAATTTATTTTCAGTTTTGGAATCAATTTCACCTGTCAATTGTAACATTGTTGACAATCGAGCTGAAATTCGATCTCAGCTGTAGCATTAGCTGTGAAAGATACATTGAACATGAATTTATCTTCTTCTGGGCATTACATTTTTGTTTTGTTATATATGTGCATTGGTTATGGTTTTTCTGGGCATATACAGTGGCTGATTCTTGTGAACTCACTTGCATTTATTCGAATATTCGAGTAAAAGTGCTCCTTGTTCGGTTTAATTCACCGCTTATTAGCTAAGCTCATGGTTAATATGATGTTATGGTTGAATTATGGCAATTAGTTATGGCAAAGGCTTAATGCATGCTTAATTTTGCGATGCAGCTGAGGCGATCCTTCTCGGTTTTCAACACTACTTGGTGATGCTTGGAACAACAGTTATCATACCAACTGCCCTGGTTCCTCAAATGGGAGGCGGAAATGTACGACCTATGAGCATTTATTTTGAGTCTCTTTTAGTATGTTGATTCATACGCGTTTCCCGTGTTCTGATGACTGCATTGTCTCTCTTTAGGAGGAAAAGGCAAAAGTTATTCAGACAATACTGTTTGTTTCTGGATTGAACACACTGCTTCAGACAACATTTGGTACTAGGTTACCTGCTGTAATCGGACCATCATATACTTTTGTCGTGCCGACAATTTCAATTATCCTTTCTGGACGTTGGAACGACCCGGATCCTCTGTCGGTTAGTATTGTACTGAATTAATAATATTGTTTTCGCCTTATGCTCGTGGAACACTTTAGGTGATTCGTGTGAGTCAAATTCATAGTGTTACTTAGACATACTGGCATGTTAGATATATATCTAAGGCATAGACATTTTTAGTCCCTTTTCTTTCTTGATTTTCACACTTGTATCCCTGATGTTTTATCTTGACATTGTTACCCCTCGTCTACAGAAATTCAAAAAAGTGATGCGGGCCACACAGGGTGCACTTATTATTGCTTCAACACTTCAGATTGCCCTGGGTTTTAGCGGTCTTTGGCGCAATGTGGTGAGGTCAGTTATATTACCTTAATCTGTATGTATACAATTGTGTATCCCGAGTTTTTCTTGTTCTTGATTGGAATGTTTAGTTGTCTTTCAATTTCTTAGTCCAATACATAATGCAAGAATATAATTATTGTAAAACCCAGATTGGATTAATTGATTATCTTGTTTATCTGCGTTTTCTATCAGGGTTTTGAGTCCGCTTTCAGCCGTACCTTTGGTGTCTCTCGTGGGTTTTGGGCTATACGAGTTTGGTTTTCCAGGAGTATGTTTTGCTCTTTACTTTATACGAATTTCAGTTTTATTTTCTCTTTTCTATGTTTCTCTGCATATTTTTTGTGTTCTTGTATTGAGACAGCTGGACTGAATGGTCTTTTCTTGATTATAGGTGGCGAAATGCGTTGAAATCGGATTGCCAATGCTTATAATCTTAGTTCTGTTTTCTCAGGTATGATGTTCAAATACTTCTATTCTGTTTAGTAGTGTGTCCTGTATGCATTATGTATCTGACACAGTTACACGTCGCATACTTAAGATACACACAAGGGGCAACTCCGTAATTTTCAAAAGTTGGCTACGAGATTCAAATATGCCTATCAATGACTCTAAATATATATGATATAAAAAGCCAGGTAGGGAATTTAATAAAAATTGCCAGATAATGAATAAAAAGCTATCGAAAATGAAGAAAACCAATAAAAAAAGTTTTATTTATATGTTTTAAAAGTTTTTATAATGTACACTTTAGTCCCTATGTTTTTTATATTTACACATGCCCTCTGTACCTGTATCCTATATTTTTCAAAAATCTTGCACACGTTTATCGTTATCTGTGCACCTACGTATCCGTACTCTTAATGATTGTTGGTATCTGTTGTTTGCAGTATTTGGTTCATCTGATAAAACCAGGAAAGAACATATTTGATCGTTTTGCTGTCATTTTCTCGGTGATAATTGTATGGATTTACGCACACCTTCTCACTGTTGGTGGGGCCTACAATGGCAAGGCTCCAAAGACTCAAACAAGCTGTCGCACGGATCGTGCTGGACTTATTGGTGCTGCGCCATGGTGAGCTCGTGTTTATTATTTAGTTTGCGTGTATCGCGTATATTAAATTACTATAATTTTGCTGTAACCAATACTAACTCGACACGTGGTAAAATGTACTGAAAAGGATAAAGTAATATGCATAGAGAAGGTGTAAAAGAGGTGAGATTATAGATTGGGGGTAGAAGTGCAAGAATCGTGAAACAAAAGGGACTAAAAACATCTTTATTACTAAAACATGGTGGAAATAAGCAAATTGTTTAGTATCGTTCTCGTTGTTATGGTTGCAGGATCAGAGTTCCTTACCCTTTTCAATGGGGTGCCCCGTCATTCGATGCAGGGGAATCTTTTGCAATGATGATGGCTTCTTTTGTGGCTCTTGTTGAGGTGGTGTTGACTATCTCATTTTGAAAGTCGTATACGAACCGTATAATCGAGTTTTTAAAAATTCGAATATAAACCGTATTTCAACGTTTAATTTGGTTTTATTACAGTCGACTGGTGGCTTTATTGCGGTTTCCAGATATGCAAGTGCAACTCCAATGCCACCATCAATTCTCAGCCGTGGTGTAGGTTGGCAGGTAACTAAACGCGTTTCCTTGTTCGTCAAGTTTCTGCATGGCAAATTTTATTCGAATCATAACTGTGTTCTTTGAACTTGAACCTAATTCGATTCGATTTCAGGGAGTTGGGATTTTATTTGATGGTTTGTTCGGAACAGGGATTGGATCATCTGTATCCATGTGAGATAATACTAACAGCCCTTTTTAATTGCGTATTATCTTTTAATCAATACGATAATACTTGAGTTTTATATATGTACTTCATTGATCTTCAGTGAGAATGCTGGCCTTTTAGCTTTGACACGTGTCGGAAGTAGAAGAGTCGTACAGATCTCTGCTGGATTCATGATCTTCTTTTCCATCTTGGGTGCGCGTTTTTTTTTTTCCAGATATGGAAAGATTCTTAGATACGATTCGTTGCATTTTACGCGTTTTTTTTCTTCTTTATTTTCTCTTATTAAATTATGACTTTCCTGCAGGAAAATTTGGTGCAGTCTTTGCTTCAATTCCGGCACCAATTTTTGCTGCTTTATACTGCTTGTTCTTTGCTTATGTTGGTATGTTTAAAGATAAAATATGACATGCAATATATATTATATATATATATTATTTATATTTATGTATTGATTTATTTTGCAGGTGCAGCTGGTTTAAGTTTCCTGCAGTTTTGCAATCTGAACAGTTTCAGGACAAAGTTCATTTTGGGATTCTCAATCTTTCTGGGATTCTCTATACCTCAATATTTCAACGAGTACGTTGCCGTTCTAGGATTCGGCCCGGCTCACACGAAAGCAAGATGGGTATGAGTTTCTTTCATATTTTTTTTTTGTGTTTTTTTTGACATACATTCACGGTCTATTTCGATTTCAAAAATGAAATGGAATGAAATGTCCTTTTTTCATTTAATAGCATCATTTTGAGGCGTTTAAGTGCCACCTGCCACCACCATCAGCTAGTTCACCGCCACGAGCCAATGATAGCCAAAGCTAGGAGCACTAGGGGGGGGGGGGGGTATGTCCACCTGATTTTCTATACCAAAAAACCGTAATCCGGCCTAGCTCACCAGGTCATAATAATCCGTCCCACCCGACCATCCGAATACAATCCTTTAGCCCACCCCATTTTCGATTACTGGCTCAGCCATTGCCACCAAACCATCATCCACCACCTCCTACCGCCACCACCACCAGCATTTAACCTACTGCCGCCTCCCACCGCCATTCACCACCTGTCACCATCCACCGCCTCGTCTTTCATTCTATTATGTCCCGACTCATTCTGTTTCATTCCAGCAATCCAAATGTACTTCTGAGCATTGTTCTAAACATTAATTGCTGCTAATGCTTTTGATTTTTGTTGCAGTTTAACGACATGGTTAACGTTCCATTCTCATCTGAAGCATTCGTGGCTGGGGTGGTTGCGTTTATTCTCGACAACACACTCCACAAGAAAGATTCACAGATAAGGAAAGACAGAGGTAAACATTGGTGGGACAAGTTCAAATCTTTTAAAACAGATACCAGAAGTGAAGAGTTCTACTCGCTCCCTTTCCGTTTAAACAAGTATTTCCCTTCCGTTTAAGTGAAACGGTGCTTATTACGATAAATAGTTGCAGAGTTCAAATCTAGGGAAACTTGAAAAAATATGTCTGAAAAGTTGAGAATCTGTCTCAAATATGCTTCGTTTTGATAACATTAGGTTCCTTTCTTTGTACTCTTTTACATACCAGTTCGTAGTGAAAGATAGTTGTTAAAGGCACCACAACAAAACTACTTTTGAGGCACGATAGGGATATTTGACCCCTAGAAAGTCGATTTTAAGCTCAACATTCGACTTTGCAAAGTTCAAATGTCCATTATGGGCCTGCAAAGTCGAACCTATCCCGAAGTGTGGTGTCTTCAACAAGCGCCGCTACGAAAGCATATAGTCTAGTGTTATCAAAACGATGTATATTTGACAGATTTTCAACTTTTCAGACGTAGTTTTTTCAAGTTTTCCTAGATCTAACCGCGAAATCCCTTTTGTATTCAAAATCTGGGAAGAGGGTTGTCCTAATTGACTATTTTTGGGTCTAAAAATTGGATTTTTTTTCCCCATATGCTTAAAGATGGTTATATATGTAGTAAAGGCTTTAAGAATCCATTTGCTTAGAACTTTTGTTATTACCTTTCTTTATGTAAATCTCATTTAGTGCTATCCCTTCCATATTTTATTTAAATTGGAGGGGCGGGGGTGAGGGTGGGCTGGGGGGGGGGGGGGGCTGTAGCCACATCATTAGAGCCCACTACAACGTCATGTTGTTGTGACCAGGGGCGGGGGCGGAGGTATGTATATTAGGGTGGGTCACGTGACCCACTGAGATCCGAATTTTTTTATAGGCTTTGATGACCCTACTGGAACAAATTTTTGGATAAAATGTGTAGTTTTACGGTTTGGTGACCTCAGTTGAAAAAATTTCTGAATCCGCCCCTGGTTGTGACAATCATTGTGTTAGAGTGGTTAGTAGTAACATTATTCGGGCTAATATACGAGACATGATACTCCTATCTCGTGTTACAACATTGTGTCATTATACATTTATAGACCATTAATCGGTGAGAAAGACTTGTATTAATTATTTAGCCTCAATATGATCAATGGTCCACACACATGAAATAGATTGTAACATTGACGTTTTCACTTTCAACATTTCCCATCCACCGGACATGTTAAGGTTCAATAAATTTTACGGTGCAACGGTTGTAATAAAGTTATATTAAGGGGTTTAACCATATATTTCTATACTCTTTCACATAGTAATGGTGTGATTGGTGAGAGAGACTAGAAATATGTGGTTATAAATCATGTCACTTGGTATAACCAGGTTATAACCATTGTACTATAAAATTTCTAGATTAGTACCAAAAATCATAAGAATAAATGTGAAAAAAAATATAGAGGAGAAATAGGAATATCAGGTTATAACCATTGTACCATAAAATTTCTAGATAAGTACCAAAAATCATAAAGAATAAATGTGGAAAAAAACACCGAGGAGAAGTAGGAATATCAGGACCTGATATCGTTTTTCAGGATTAACTCTTTTTGACATTCTTTTTGAGGCACCCCGCAATTATTTTTACGGTTTAAGTTTCGGTCTATAGAAATTTCTACCGCCTCGAACCAAGTCGCCGTAGAACCAAGACATGTAGGAATGAAAGTATTTATAGGTAGCATGTAGCAAATTCTATGGACTCATATCTGGACAATAGAAATCGGTACGGTTACGGGCCGTAAAAATGTAGAAATCAAGATCATAGCCAAAGGACTAAAGATAACATTCGTCCAAATTCTCAATTTTAACGAGTCCTTGGAACTTAAATCATTGTAAGAGAACATAAAATTACTTTTTGTTTAAAACTTGTCGGGTAGAAACGTCACACATATTGATTCATTATACACGAGAAAGAGAATCATGGGTCTTAGTCTGCAGAAGCAAGGGAAACTAATGTGAAATGAGTGAATGCCACCAAAGAGCAAGTGAAGAAGTCTCAAACCTCAACTTTAGGTGAAGACCCGATTCAACATGATTGTTTGATGGATCTCAATGTCGGAAGTAATGACTCATTTGATGATGATTTTGCTCTTGATGAAGAGCTGCGTGATTATCAACGTATGACGAAGGAAATAGAGGGCAAAGAATGTCTTAGAAGATTGGGAGGCATTGTACCGAATTTTGAGGCCTATGGTGGTAGGAGATAATTATGGTCATGAAAAAGAATGAAGTATTGTGCATATGAAGTCCATTGATGATATTAATTTTACCGAAGAGACTGATGTGAATCATGATCCGTTAATCATTCATGTTGGGCCTGAAACCGGATTGCAAAGAAAGAACAGAGAAAAAGCTCTAAAAATAATGGTGACAACAACATTGGAGGAGCCCAAGTCCAACAAGCAAGAAACTAAGGCTAACATATTCATTTTAAGTATTATTGGGCTGGCTGAATAAAAGCCCAACATTTTGGCTATTATTATACTACTTAATATATATTTTATTATGCAATATTAAATAATCAACAAGACAAGTACATGGCTGATTTTGGATAAAAGGTGGTGCCATTTTGAAGTTCAAGAATACAAGAATTCAAGTCTTGGAAGAAAACAAGTTCATGTACAAGCATTAAATAAGATACATTGAATCTAGATTCAATGAATCTAGCTAGTCTTGCATATGGCCGAAAATTAGCATCCATGTATCTTAATTTGAAGTGTTTTTCTTATGTATCTAGCTTCTTATAATGTATCCTTGAAGCCTATAAATAGCCTTTTACATGTAACTTGTAAGGGAACACAAAAACTTTGATCAATATAACTATTTGAGTTTTCTCCAAAGTGTTTACTTTTGGTGTGTGTTTCTCGATAGAACACTAAACTTAGGATTTATCAACAAACTTGAGCAAGTTGTTGTGGCATCCAAATCGATCCAAGGTCCTTAGAAACAAGATTTCTAAGCTTCCAAGGACATTTCCAAGAATCCCTAGAAACAGGATTTCTAGGCTTTTCAAGGAATCTCTTATCTTTGTTTTACTAACTTATCTTTTATTCAAAACAACTTTACATCAACCCGATCCTATTCATCATCTTCATAGATTCGTATAAGTTGGTATCAGAGCCTATAGATTGAAGTAATCTTGTTTTCAAGCTCCTTAAAAAGTAAAAAAAAGAAGCATTCGGCCAAAGTCAAAAAATAAAAAATAAAAAAAAAAAAAAACATTCGGCCAAAGTCAAAAAGAAAAAAGAAGTTCGAAAAAAAAAAACTGCAGCAATAAATCTTATTTGGAATTAGATTCGAAAGGGATAAACAATGTTTATTCCTTGGAATTATACGGATTCTGAGGCCGAAGAATATTGTGAATGGGTAAAGAAGACTTTATGGAGAAAATATCCGACCTTTCAGTTTCAAAAAGAGACGAAGGAAATGTTTGACAAGAGAATTTCCCTGATTGGACTTATTTTCACAAAGCCATCATCTAACCATAAGCCAATTCGAACTCGAGATATCTATTGCCTTGTATGTACAGGAAGAGGCCATTACTCCGAAGAATGCCCTAACTTGAAGCATCAACCTGAAAGTGTACTTGAAGAGCTTCTTGAGGATGGTAAGGTAAATATTAAAACCGTGGAGAAGATAGTAGAGAAGGAAGTGGAGGGTGAAATCTTTTGTCCTCCAAAACCTATGGAAATATTTTTGGGAGATTTAACTGACGAGGCATCTGTGGAAACATACAAAGAGGAAAATGAGAGTGAGGTGGAGCTGGCAGAAGAAATTAGTCCCATATTTGTTGGTGAGGAAGTGGAAATGGGTGCGTCTGAAATTGCAGATGAAAAGGTACATGATGATCGGCCTCATGAAGAGGACACTAGGCTGTTGGATACCTCCAATGCAGCCCCTATATTGCCTTTGATTTGTGTTGATACTGGTCATGTTCATGGCAAACCAGAGCATACATTCTTTGATCCGTTTTGTGCGCATCCTGAGACCTCACGGTATCCGACTTACGGTGGTTATATTGCTTCTTTCAAGATCTTCAACCACATTTACATCAAGCCGAGAGCTATTTCTGATTTTTCATTAGTCAAGCATGGATCGCCATATCAACATGCCTATAATTTGAAGTTCTCTCTTCGCATTATATTTGATCCCGGAATAACAATGGCATTTTATGTGGGTTCTCTAGACTTTATGCAAAGTGATCAGCTTTATGATGTCCTTCTGATTCGAGGATGAATCCTTTGCAACTGAGAGTGAATGATGTGAATCATGATCCGTTAACCATTCATGTTGGGCCTGAAACCAGATTGCAAAGAAAGAATAGAGAAAAAGCTCTAAAAATAATGGTGACAACAACATTGGAGGAGCCCAAGTCCAACAAGCAAGAAACTAAGGCTAACATATTCATTTTAAGTATTATTGGGCTGGCTGAATAAAAGCCCAACATTTGGCTATCATTATACTACTTAATATATATATATATATATATATATATATATATATATATATATTTTATTTTTTATTTTTATTATGCAATATTAATAATCAACAAGACAAGTACATGGCTGATTTTGGATAAAAGGTGACGCCATTTTGAAGTTCAAGAATACAAGAATTCAAGTCTTGGAAGAAAACAAGTTCATGTACAAGCATTAAATAAGATACATTGAATCTAGATTCAATGAATCTAGCTAGTCTTGCATATGGCCGAAATTAGCATCCATGTATCTGAATTTGAAGTGTTTTTCTTATGTATCTAGCTTCTTATAATGTATCCTTGAAGCCTATAAATAGCCTTTTACTTGTAACTTGTAAGGGAACACAAAAACTTTGATCAATATGACTATTTGAGTTTTCTCCAAAGTGTTTACTTTTGGTGTGTTTCTGGATAGAACACTAAACTTAAGATTTATCAACAAACTTGAGCAAGTTGTTGTGGCATCCAAATCGATCCAAGGTCCTTAGAAACAAGGTTTCTTAACTTCCAAGGACATTTCCAAGAATCCCTAGAAACAAGATTTCTAGGCTTTTCAAGGAAGCTCTTATCTTTGATTTACTAACTTATCTTTTATTCAAAACAACTTTACATCAATCCGATCCTATTCATCATCTTCATAAAACAGATTCGTATCAGAGACTCATTTGAAAACTTTGAAGAGACCTTATATGCCGTACACTTTGTCTTCTGATGGAAATGGTTCTAGCATGGATATAAACTTTTTTACACAATGCAAGACAGGAGAATGATGATGATGATGGAGATGAGGGCAATATTGATTTCTCTAAATATAGGGGCTCAAATAATGACTTTAGCGATTTTCCATCCGGGATTAGAGTTAGGTTAGATTTGGTGGATGTGCTATATCAATAAAACTTACAAAGGAAGTTGAAACTCAACAAGAGACGATCCAGGATATAAAGAAAAAAAAAAAGGGATCGTTGTTGGGAAAAAATGCAATAAATTATGATTTGTTTGTTTTTAGGGAGGGGGAGGGTAGTTTTGAACTCAACATTGAACAACCGTAATTGAGGCGAGTTATGTGTTGAGCCTTTACGAAATTTCATAAGATGAACGCCTAGAATCATATTATGTAGTTTTCTTAGATGATGGGTTGCATCAATATTCAACAATATATATATATATATATATATATATATATATATATATATATATATATATATATAGGGAAAGAGCCGGTATTCCCATTGAGATTCAGAAGAAAAAAAAAAAAAGTATTAAAACGCTACTAAAATCCCCATTGAATCCTTGAATTTGCTCCGATCCCGTACTGAATTTTTTTTTGAGTCCGTCACTGTTCACATGCATTAAAATCAACCCACATTAGGTGTGACAAAATGTTTGTTGCTCACTTTAATAATTGATGAGATGGGTAGAAAAAAATAAAAATGTGACAAGATGATAATGGCATTGCATTACAAGATAAAAGAAAAATGGAGCACCATGCATGATTTGTCATTTTTTTGTTTGATTAGGAGACATGAAATCCTTAAAAGACTTATCTTGCCTACAACCCCATTTGATTCTCTTCGTTCTCTTCTTTTTTTTGGGTTTCAAACTAAACCACTTCATTTTCTTTCTAAAAATCTTGTTAACAAAATCCAACCTACTACTAATTGTCATCAGGTACATAATTACCGTAAATCATTGAGTGCTAGGTCCAACTATGTTATTCTCAAATAGTGTCCTAATATCATATCGAACAATTATACGAGCATAACTATTGTGTCATAAGTAGTGATACAACGGTCATCTACGACGTTGATCATTATGACTCATTTTTTATACCTTTGTTTTTGTTTCATGCTATTAGATGTTCTATCATTTATTATTATTTCCTTCATAATAGTACATCACATTAATTTTATTCGGATACCGAATCCAATACAATTAACTTAAATAGACTAATTCTAAAGTCATCCGAATTGCCCTTAGCTACGATTTGATTTATAAGTATTAATTTGTATGATTGTATGTAAATGTAATTTGTATATTAAAACCATATTGATCAGTTCTATCGATAATCAGTAAAAATTGAGCAAAGTTTTTACAAAAAGGGAAGAACATTTTAATGGGAATCTACCCATCTGGCTGCATTTTTGGGGAACAATAATGTGATGGGAAGTCAAGATAAAAGTTGAAAATGTTCCTCAAAAGAAAAATATTCCCTGACCAAGACCTGTAGACTGTAGTTTGCTCAAGTATTTCCACTGAAAAGAAAGGAAAAAAAAAATTACAACGGACGAAAAATCTTGTCAGATTTTTTTTTCCCCTTCATGGATATGTATGACGATAAAGGATACCGTCATAAAATAATACGGGTCAAATATCGGGTAATTAGACCTAAAGAGAATGATCCATTTAATAATTTAATGACTTATTGTCTACGTACGTACACAAAGTAATTAGGATTAAGCCGGACACGGTTCTAGATTGTGCTGCCATTGAAACATGGCCAATGATACGGAAACCTTATAAAGCAATCATACGGTAGTTATGACTCTAATGGCGAGAACGACGGAGCATGCATAAGATTGTGGCTAATGCCCAACTGATGAAGCATATCTGTCGTTTGAGGTTGGTGATGACCTATGCTGACCCGAGAGTCTGAGGCCGCGGTGAACCTGCACAATGTCGGTAATATAAAGCTATAGACGTCTTACGTCGAGATGAGAATAAAAGACACAAGGTGACCAGGGGCGGACCCACCCTATGCCCGGGGTGGTCTCAAGCCCCCCCCAAATGGTCCCAAGCCCCCCCACATATACTCGGTCCCAAACCCCCCCCAAATTTTTATTATTGTAGTATTAGTGTTAATATTAGTATGTTATGTGTCTTTTTCTAGAACAAAATACCTTATATCCTAGTGGTTTAAGAACAAACCCTTTAAAGTCTTCATAATTCTAGGTTGTAAGTTCAAATCCAACTAGAAACATTTTTTTATTTTTTTTCCCGGATTTTTTTTAGCTTTGCAGTTTATATACCAAGACCACCCCGAAAATTTTTCCTGGTTCCGCCACTGAAGGTGACCCGCGCCATGTTGGACAGAGGACGACTTGCTTGATGTCGACATAATGATAACAAGAGTGACCTACGTACGCGGTATCGAAACGATCCTTGTGCTGAGGTCTTTTGATATATAAGACCAAATATTGAGCCGATCTCATGCCGGCCCATATGCTGAGAAGGTATTCCGGATTATCCAAGACTCGAGAAGAGCCACGCTAGATGATTTTTTATAATTTATTTGTAGTACTTATTATGTTATTCTTGAAATGTAGATCGATTAAAGGGACAAAGTGTAATATCTCGTGTAGAAAAAGTGAGAAAATCATTATCAAGATATAAGATTTGACATAATAAACTTAATTTGGGTTACACATTTTATGTAAAACGAGAATGATAAACCTTAGTAGTTAATAGATCCATTATAACTCAAACAATGCCGCAATGCCTCTGTTTTACTGCAGCAAAACACATATAGTATATGTTTGGCATGTAATAAAAAAGACATAGGGTATGTTTGGCAAATGGAAAATACCTGCGAAAGAAAAGATATGTTTGGTTACGTGAGAAAAGAAATAAGTCTCCAACTATGTCTCTTTTCTCAAACTTTGGTTTTTTTCCCTCGGTTTTTTATTCATAGCTAAAGTCAAAGAAACGTTTCCTAAGAAAGGATAAGTTTACTAACTCGTCCCTACCCATTTTCCCTAAACGAAGACAATAAGAATAAGTAGTTACAGTACAAGATTTATGATGACTCAAGTAGCGTCACTATATTTAAGGCATTACATCTATCTCAATGTTTCGTTTTACGGCTTTTACGGCTTTTACTCCTAATCTAAGCATTATTTTATAACAATTTTTTTTAATTCATTTATACCCCTATTAAATTCTTATTTGTTGGATCATGCGGTATCACTGATGCTAGTTGTTGAACACGTTACACTTTATTTGGAATTTTTATCACCGATTAAAGATAAAAATGCCAAGATTAAACATTAATAATATATTTGCATAAAAAAAGTGAAACATAAGAGAGCGCATACATTCTTTCAATAGTATATTATTCGCTATTACTTAATTGATTAATCAAGTTATAATTGTCGAATTACTAATGAACCTAAGCCATCCCACTCTGATACCATGTTATATTAACATGTCTCTCAAAAGCCTAATGTAACGCTCTGTTTCCGGACACCGAGTCCATATTCGAAAAAGGAATGTTCGTTACGTATAATATAAAATATACCTCATATCATACGTAAGCATCTACTACGTCGTATCGAGTTAAGCAAAACGGAAGCAAAAGACTCCGGTATATATATTTTTTTAAACATCCAAGAATAGAAACTCAAAATTCTAAATGTGGAAATGTAACTTATTACAACGGAAACTCTAAAAGAAAACGTATAATGTACGAAAACCTCCAAAAGTGCATTAAAGGAAAAAAAAAACATATCTCCAAAAAAAAAAAAGTATAATGTATCATGATATCAAAGAATAAAATATATGCTTCAACGTCGGCGTCCTCAAACGTCGTCATCAAAGTCCTCCACGTACTCTGGTGCAATCTGTTCATCTTCTCTCCCCCAAACACATAACAAAACATGTATTTGAGGTAAGTACATTGTACTCAGTAAAATGTAGAAGCTATGAATTAATTAAGAGTTTATAACGTAAGAATCATGATTATTAAGTCATCTTTACGGACCGACTGAATCTAGGATTCACGTCATGACCATCAATACGTTGTGACTATACGTTTCTATCTTAACTTATCTGTGTTATGTCAGCACTCAAGGCACTACGCATGGTGTGTATCCACCTTAAGATATACTTGCCAACTAACAGTGATTTACACTGATAGCCCCGGGGTCTCCCCCGTATCGTATACGTTCGATGAATTTCCTCCACTACCCTTCTGCCTTTTTTGAGCCGGTAGCGTTGTCCACTTTTAGAACGTATCACATCGCCGATATGAATCGGTGCCTTACCAAGAATAGCATGACATTTAATCTTAACACGTATGTAATTTATTATGTGTTATCTAGCCACCTAAGTGTTTTCAAAACAAGCTCTCCTTAACAACCTTACTCCCTCACTTAGACAGCTAGACACCACATCCTATCAAGTACACATACATTGATGAATTCTAACTCACCAAAGCACAAGCCTATCATGCCTTCCGACGGTCTCAAACTTCAACTCTTTGGAAGAGTACATTCGGTGCCAGAACTAAACGCATCAAAAACTCAATTAAGGCTTGTTCATGTTTAATGTATTAGATCACGAAACAACGTTTAAAAGTGGACTCGGGGCTTAAAACAATATTTTCCCTAAAACTGGGATCAATGCGTGCGCATTCTCTGGAATGCGTGCGCATTGATCGACTAGAAGCATTCAGGATGCTCCTGTTCATCCAGTGCGTACGCATTACCCCTTGGTGCACGCACACAACCAACGCTGTATCACTTTTCCTAATTTATAACCCTCAATGTGTGCGCATTCTAGCCTGTGCATGCGCATTGAGCATCCTGTATCAGAATCCGACTCTCTGCCTCATTAATGCTTGCACATTGATGCCTAATGCGTGCGCATTGCACGCTGAAAAACCCTAAACATGTTTTTCTGTGGCTTCACGATTTCCAATCCGTTTCCAACACATTTAACATCGAAAAACTCAGAAAAACAACTAAAACTCATCCTTATCAAACCCAATTCATCCCATACTCCTTTAGCAACACTTAGACATAATTTCTAACATCTAAACATATCAAACATCAACATTAACCCTATAAACCATAGCTAAATCATAGGAAGAGCCTCTTGCCTTTTAGCAAGCTAATCCAAGCCCACACTTCCACAAATTTGCCGCAAAACGATCCTGTTCTCACAGAAAACCTATGCGATCAATCCAAATTCGCATTAGACTTGATCACACGTTTCTATAACAAAGATCCTACGATTTCATGAGTTTAAATCCATCAAATTCACTCAAGAACACAATTAGGGCTCGAAAATAATACCTTAAGAAAACTCCAACTTTCTTGTGTTGAAACGACGCCCTCTTCATGACGATTCCACTACTCTACTCGAATATGAAAACCGTTGAGTAACGATTTATATTTTTGAAGAAGTCTCTCAGCCCTTTCCTTTGTTCTCTCACGCCGTTCGGAGAACGTAAAACGAATTTTGATTAAACTGATAGGTCATAGGAGTTATGAGATTTATTTTTCTTAAGTAACAAATCCCAAAAATAATTACTTATTATTTTATTTAATTATTCCTTAATTAAATTAACTTCAAATTTCCAAATATATATATATATATATATATATATATATATATATATATATATATATATATATAGACACACACACACACACACTTAAATCCACAAAAAATGTAAATGATATAATATTTCGTTTTCGTAAAATGACACGTCTATCATTTCCCGAAAATCGAAATATTACACCTAATTAACCTTTTATATATACTTTAACAATAATACATATATTATAATTTCATACCATATATTATATATAAATTAATTTATTGTGTCACACACAACCATTTTTTTCAATTTTATATAAATTTGCGCCCACAAAGGCAAATGAGTGCACTAGTCTTTCACACGCGACAACTACTTATTGCCACCCCTTGGCCTTGTGTTTTGAGTGTGCATCTTATACGGCCACTTTTTTTTAGGGAGCTTATAAGGCCACTTTTCTTTCATTTTTTCCCAAACTCATTTTCACGCTTAAGCGTGCACATCAAAGTGATTTATTATTTTATTTTAGAGTTGACTATTGTTTATAAGTTATACTAGTATTATTAAATTAAATGATATTATGGTAATCAACTCATATCTACATATTTATTGAATGTTAAGATTATTAATGATTTGTGTTCTATCATGTAATATATCCTCAAGCCTTCTCTTATTATTAACGTTTATTAAGTTGTAAGTTAGAGCACTCGTAGTAGATACTATATATCATTTAAAAATATATTTAACACGTTTCATTCAGTTTTTTGGAAAATAACGCTGCATCAGATACTCTATTTTTTCTGTAAAATTTTCTTTACATTTACCGCATTTATCTAGATTATGTAAACTATCTTTTATATCTATCACATTATGTAAAATGAAGAATATGACGTATTTAATGTTCGATAGAGATTCTATAAATTAAAAAATATGTATTTAAAACTGTAAAATATCGAATTTGTTAGAAGGACCCGATTCACGTGCTCTTACACATAATAGGACATATAAGAGAGTATGGACATGTAAGAATGTGGTTTCGTATAACTGTCGCATTGCCAAAAGCACATATATTAAGGAGAGAAGTTATGCTTTGACTTAGCATCAAATTGACAATAACACCCCTTGAATATAATTAATGCAATGTTGTTTTCCATCTTCCATCCTTTAATAAGTAGATATAGAAGAATACATTAAATAATACTTTGAAAATGTAACTACGACAGATAAAAATGAATTTTTATCTTTTGACAACTGCGACAGTTTAATAGGAACGGGGAGTAATTAAGTAAGTTAAACTTCCCCTCTTCCTTAAATTCTAAGAAAAGTTATTATATAATAGTTATTAATGATTGATACCAACCGGATGATTGAGAGTTGTCCAACTCACCCGTACACAGCATTACTAGACGAGAGAATATAAGTATGGACAAATTTCAATAATCCAATTGTGTATTATTCTGTGGTCATAACATTGGTAATGTTGATATTTATTCAATACGATGATTGTTGTTTTCATAAAAAAATAAAAAAAAGAACATAATATTCTCACAGGTTATAGACCAAATGATGGATTGAAGGTTAAAAGTGAATAGTAGCACGTGAAAAAAGCTACCCACATCCAGGGACGGTTTATATAATGTCACACCAAATAAATGTCTAATACAAAATAAATAATAATAAAAGACTCATAGCATTTGCATGTCTCCAATATTTATAAATAAAGAATTGCACACTTAATAAGTAAACTATCAATTTTTTTTATCTGATACAGTATTTTATCGATGAGAATTTTCATAGATATTCACCTCATGATGATCATAGATATTCACCTTGTATATTTAAAATAGGTTTTTGCCGAGAATGACGGATTAATTTGATTATCAGGATCCAAGGAAACTAAATATTAATAAGGACAAAACATGTGTAAACTTACCAATATACCCATTTTCGTAAACTTACCAATATACCCATTTTCCTAGATAGATAAACATGCTCTAGCTAAAATTTTACTACTTCTGTGAAGAATTAAAAATTAATTATGTATTTAGAAAACATCCAACATCGAACTCAAATTCGATATAAATAAAAATTATTTTCTAAATCTTTTTCGGTCAGAATAATTTGAATACACTCTCGTTTATATTGCTTAAAAAGCCCTCGTACTCATGCTTGGGCCTATGCCGACATAATTTCATTGAAACTAAGTTCTTTTTCTATTTGACCAACAATTTTCATTCTTAAAAAAAGTGGATTAACAATTTTTGTTCTGAATAAAAAAGAAAAGCAAAAGTAGAAGCGAATGATATCTAGTTTTGATTTTTTGGTTAAACCGGATATTTATATTAATTGCATAAAACTGTACAACTGTTCGGAAATGAATCAAATCAAAAAACTATACAATAAACAAAAAAAGAAACTGGAATCTTTGTAACACCCCGAGTTTTCATTAAGGGTAAAATGGTAATTGGTTATTTAGTTATAACCTAATCACTATTTATCCTAATTATTTAAGTAAAAAGGGTTAATTAATAATTGGAATTTATTAAAAGGTATTTAAGGAAAATATCCCCCAATAAACACCATTATTTCATTCACGTTAATTATTTCTGGGAATTGGAAAAAAAGGGGACGACGGCTTTGAGAAGGGAGAAGGAAGAACAGAAACTTCAACCGTGCGGATAATTGAATTATCGGTTGAGCAAGCAACGGTAGAAGAAAGTGATTACCGCGAGAAGACGATCGTTTCCATACTAACCGTTTGCAAAACAGTAAGTTTTCGTTTTAGATCTAAAATATTAATCTTGATCGTTCTTGATAAAAGTTCGAGCTTTAATTATGTTAAGGGTTGTTTTAATTGTAGTATATCGTTTTTGGATCGTAGATTTTTCGTAGAGGTTGTGAAATCGAAGGATTCAAGCCTTTTGCTTTCAATTTGCTTTTGGAAGTCGTTTTAATCGCAATTGAGGTAAGGGGATGTTCTTAACGTATTTTGGATGCTCAACGATATTTAAATGTGTGTTTATTTATTCATGGTTGTTGTTATTTTATATGTTATAGGGTTGTTTCTTTAAATTATTTTTATATAATTGTTGCTGGTAATTGCCGAATTATGGTAGAAAAAAAAATAGGACTTTGATGCATGATGCTTGCTGTACTGCTGTAGCAGTGGGCCGTACGAAGAGAAGAAGAAAGGGAACATGTTTTAATTTCTTTTGGTGCTGAACCTTGTGTTTGGTTAATAAATAAATAAATATATAATTTGGAACAGAAGGGATACATAGCAGCAGTAGAATAGAAATAATAATAATGATAAAGACTACGCAAGTAGTCTCCAAACTAAATTAAACTACACTTGCTATTTTGCTTCGTTCGAGGAAAGAAAACGATAAATAATAATAATAATAGTAATGATAAAATACAACGGTGGTACTTATGTACCTAAATATTATTCCATGTGTTACGGTTTGGAATGTATGTCTTTTGAGACATTAATTGGAATGTGCGAACTTCCGACTTCGCCGCGTCTTTAAGATCAATCGCCACACCGAGACCTCTGCGGGGAGAATATGGTAGCGAGAAGGCGGTTGTTTAGACCTTGCGGGGTCATTGGTTTAGTAGTCATTGACGCCTTTTACAACGTGTTAGGTAGTTAATCTAGATTGTCTGCATTTAGATGTCCTTAGGAAGCCTTTTTAAGTGGAATGAACTTAGGTGGTTAGATTAACTACGTAATAAACATATGTGATGAGTCTAAAAGCCTAAAATGTTGTAATTCTTGGTGAGGCACATTTATGATTCGCGAGCATGGAATCATTTCTCATACGTAACGGACAATATTCGGGTTTTGGGAAATGTTCCGCACGGAACCATCCGTGCCATATGAGGTGCTGAATATGTCCCGGTGCATACACATCATTCGGGCATTATGTCCTTGAATTACAACGTAACATAGATAATTGCTCGTGATGGTGCTAACAGACCTAGCAGAGGGGAGTGTATTTTAATGCAACATATGTGGTAGAGAGTGTAGAATTTACTTGTTATGTATGATGTGTTATATATTGTGTGTAACCGGTTCTTCTACCCCTTACTAAGTACGTAAGTACTTACCCCTCTTCTCTCTCTCTTGTTCCTACCCCGAGAAGGTGATTGACAGGATGATGTTGATTTTGGTTATGACAACGGAGTTGACAGAGCCGACGATTGAGCTCTAAAGTTACGATGACTTGGACATTTATCTTATGCACTTTTAATCATTCAGTTTTGTGACAGACTTAGTATCTTTTTAGTTTCATTTGGGATGTAATAAGTGTTGGAAAATTGATGGTTAAAATGGAATATTTTAAATGATATGTCATATTGGCCTATGGGCTTCAGTGTGTGAATGGAAAGTGTTATGGAAAGGAAATATGGGAAGAAGCTATTTCTCCCACATTGGTTGGAAGAAGGGAAAAGAGTCAATATTTATATGATGTTGTTTTAGTGTAGTTGGAATATGAAACCAACATTATACACAATCTCGCGCACGCAGGGGGGGGTGCAAATCCAATCCGGATTTCACCTTGGTTTACCCTTGGGCTTATGCATGCCCGCGTGTCCTGCGTACACGAATGCAACTCGATTCGAAGGGCTGCTGAGACTGTTCCTATCCTGAATGCTCTTGAATGATGTTACTGAGACTGTTCCTATCCAACATAAAGGCGTGAATAAAAGCTGAGGCTTTTGGCTTTTCCAGTTTTAACATAATGCTGATACTAATGACATTGTTGAGGCTGTTCATTCCACATTCCATTAGTTTTTGTTACTCTCCTCTACTAGAGCCTATATATACTGCAGCTTTTCTTCATCAGCAAAAAGACAATTCTGATAACCTGAAAATCTGTTTCTTCTACCCTTTCTTATGAAACTAGAGAGTTCAAACAACAAAGTTCTTAAGCAGCTGAAAGCGTGGTGCATCTTGTCGCTGCTAACCGTTCTATCCTTGGAGACTAACATTCCGTTGAAACTCCAAGCACTCGAAGGTGAGGGGACGAATTAGTCTTAAGGAAACTGTGTTCAACACAGGGCTCGGTTCACTTTATCTTTTGATTTTTTTTTTCATTTTGCAATTGTAATAAGATTCAGTTATGTTTTCATTTTTATTGTAATTGTATTCTAGTCAATGAAATCAGATTGTGCCCCAATATTGTGCAACAATAAGTCACAACAACATTTATTTTGTTGTTTTGTCGGTCAGTTTTCTTAGACGTGGATTTTGGGACTTGGTGATCCGTTGTTTGTCGTTTGACATTCTCTTCCGAGTTATCTTTTAGTCCGCTTTTACTCTGATTGATTGTTACGAGGCTTATGTATATATTACTTTGACGATTTATAAAGTTAATATATGCATGCCAGGCGTTCTTTCCGGATAAGGACTCGGTATCCGGGATGGGGCGTCACAATCTTATTTGCACCACGCTAGATGAAGTTCACGTGCTTTCCGTATAGCTTGATTTGACATCTAGTTTTGGTTTGACATCCTTAAACTAAACCTAAAAGTCCAAGGAACTTACCTTGATATGGACTTGGTATATGGATCTAAGAGGAAATACTTGTGTGGTGTCTGCACACGTGTGGAGACATCGTGTGGAGACATATGAACCACACATTTTCATTATGTATTTAAACTGTGTGGTTTTGATAGTTTCACTCGTCACTTCATCTCAAAATTTCCTGTCCACATAAGTATTTCCCGGATCTAAGACGTGATGTAAGAGTCGTGATCCTCTCAGGTGCCAACCTTAAATGATCTTTCAAGTACTAATGATCTAATCATACATTTAAAATATGAAAATTATTTAGCCGTAGATTTTTTTTAATTATATTGTTTTGTTGATAATGTTTAAAAATAATTGTACTTGAGAGATCGTTTAAGACAACTTACATGAGAGGGTCTGTGCTCCTGAAATAGTATACGAAATGGATGATACGACATAGACACGGAGACAAGGTTGATTTCAAAATTTAAAGACGTGGCACATGTTAAATATTATATATATTTATATCTAGATATTACAAAAAGAATGCAAAAACTTTGATTCACCAACACTACATTACAATTTGTAAATAATGATTGTTTATCAACAATGAACATATAAGTTAACTACGATATTTTACTTTTCAAATTATAATTAATGTTGAAATATCATGTCTTTTGACATTTATATGGAAAATAATTGAAATAAAGAAGAAACAAATTGAAGAATTAGTGTTCAGGAGTACTGTCGGAGAATTTCGGCAGCATATGACGGATGTGTGTTGGACATTAAAAGTTTAAATGATACTCCATTTTCATCATCTGACAGGTTTGATATGTAATAATATGAATGGACTAGATTTCATAATAAATGACATGGGTGTAAGAAAAAAAAAAGGGGAGGGGGGAGGGGGGAGGGGTAGGAAGTAGGATGGTGAAGGGTGGAATATGGTACGATGAATGTGGGGTTTGGATGAGGGTCGACGAGTGTGAGGGTAGGATGGATTAACGGTTGTGGGGTAGGAGTGATAGGTTGGATGATAAGGGTGGTGAGATTGGTGAAGTGTAAGGGTTGGGTGGTTCATATAGGTTAAATTGATGGGTTAAAATATGGGAGGGGTAGGGTGTGGTAGAAATAGAGGTGGAGTCAATGTGAGGGTACAATGTTTGGAATTAGTAATGATCAAAGGTGAAACTTAGAGTGGGGGATAAGTTTGGGGTAAGGTGGTGTGAGTAAGGTAGGATTGTTAGGGTAAGAAGATGTAAGGTAGGGTAAGAAGATGGTTATATGTAAGGTGGTTGGGGTGGGATGGTTGGTGGGTAAGTTAAGGTAAGACTGGTGGGGTCGTATGAGTAAGGTTGAGGTTGTTTGGGGGAGAAGGGGCGAGGTGTGGTAACTAAGGCTTAAGTAAAGGGTTAGGATTAGGGGTGTAATCGAGCCGAGTCGAGTCGATACTCTCTAGGGCTCGAGCTCGAGCTCGACTAAAAAAGTTCGGGCTCGAAACTCGGCTCGAGCTCGATTGTTTCTTAAAAATTCAAGATCGAACTCGACTCGCTAAGTACTCGATAAAGCTCGACTCGGCTCGTAAGCTCGATTATTTTCCTAGAATTCATTTATTTTTTAATGAAATACGGTAAGATCGAGCTCGACTCGAATAATATTTTTTTAACTATGAAAAATAATATTTTATAATAAATATAATTAATTAAATTAATTAAATAATTATTTAATCAAGCTCGATTAAGCTCGCGAGCTACTCGATTTATATATTTTAAAACTCGAGCTCGGCTCGTTAATTATTCGAGTAGCTCGAGCTCGAGCTCGAACTCGAAAAAAACCGAATCGAGTCGATCTCTCTTGCGAGTCGAATACGAGTAGTTCACGAGTAGCTTAGCTCATTTACGGTCCTAAGTTAGGATGGTGGAGGGGGGATGAAGTGGTTATGTTGAAGAGGAGTGGGGTTAAGGGCGAGAGTTGTGGGGTAAGGGTTAAGTGGGTAGCATTGTTGGTTAGGGTAGCGGTGCAACAAATTTTGTCAATTCTTATTACATCATTTTTTGAGGTACATAAATCGATTTTTTTTTCCCTTCATTACAACCTATGTTGCACGGACACGGACACGGACACGCCGCACGACACGACACGGACGCGCGACACGCTAATTCTAAAATTTAAGGACACGACACGCGCCCCGACACGTTACATGTAATATATATATATACACATATATATGTATATACACACATATATACATCTATATATACATATATATAAGATATGTAATACTTAAACTCTATCAATATCTAAAATAGATATTTGTTATTTATACGGTGTCAAAAGTAAAAAGAAAATTATGATTTGACTTTCAAAATATTACAAATTAAGTGTAAAAACGATTGTCTATAACAAAAAAACATATAAACATAATACAGAGTAATCAAAATAGAAATTGTATATTTTTAGGTTTCATCAAAAAAAACATTGAAAAAATTGTGTTCAGAGGTGTCGGGAGGTGGCGGCGCCGTGTCGGAGGTGTGTCGACAACGTGTCGGAGGTGTGTCGGATATTAAAATTTTAAATAATATTAATTTAATCAGCCGACACGTGTCGGACACGGTGTCGGAGCGTGTCGGAGCGTGTCGTGTCGTGTCTTGTGTCGGACACGGCGCACGGCGCCCATATTGAAGTGTCGGTGCATCATAGATTACAACTTATTTTTCAAGAAAAAATCAATTTCTTTCGCGAATCCAAAGTCAGGATTGTCTGAGAAGAACTAATTTCCAAATATATATACGTCACATTCCACTACTGTAACGCCCCGCTCCCAGACACCGAGCCCTTATCCGGAAGAGTAACGTTCGGCGCGTATAGTATTAAATAAATCTAATATTATACGCCAGCCTCTACGTCGTCGTATCAAAATAAAGCAAACGGAAGCTAAAAAGACTCGGGTAAAACTTAAATGCTACTAAGAATAGAAATTAACCATACTAAAGATGGATAGTTAAGATTACAACGATGAAAAACCCAAAGACTTACAAAATACGAGGTCTTAAAGGTAAATGTACAACAAGTCTAATAAACGATCTGCAACTAATCTAGTACAACCTTTGCAAGGGAAATTAAAGTAAAAGCTTCGCCAAGACTTCAAGTCTTCAAAAGTCATCATCTACACTTGGTCAACCTGTTCGTCTTCTCACCCCACAATGCATACAAAAGAAAATGCAAAGGAGGTAAGTACAAAGTACTTAGTAAAAGTGAGAAGCTACGACAACAATTAAGATTTATAAAGAAAAGATATTTAATCGTTTAGTTATCTTTATGTGACCGACTCAATCTAGGGTTCATTTCATGTCCATCAACATGAATTGACTAAACGTTTCTACTTAGCTTATCTATGTTACAACCGCACTCAAGGGCACTACGCGCATCCACCTTAGCTGAATCCCTCCGTACTTAGGGTTTTGCTGACCTACGGAGTTCTTCCACCTCAGGGACACTCTCTTGCAACATATTAGTGGATCACACCAATATCCACGAAGTCTAGAAAAGGTAGACTCCGATAGCACGCACACCTCAGCAGAGTCCCTCTGTACTTAGGGTCATTGACCTACAGAGTTCCTCCACCTTCAGAGGTAGCACATGCATCGCGATTTAGCCTGGTGCCTAGCCAAGAGAGACATGTTGTTTAATCTTTTACTAGTCAAGTACGTTGATTATTAGGATGATTAACTAGCCACCTAAGTGTTTTCAAATAATCTCCCTCACACAAACTACTCTCTTCCTAGACCACTAGACAGGGACAAGTCCTAGCAATTACACAGACATTGATGAATACTAATCCATCAAAGCACAAGCCTATCATGTTCTTCCGACGGATCCGAACTTCAACTCCCTTTAAGAGTACATTCGGTGTTTTAACTGAACGAATCAGAAGCTCAATTCAGGCTTGTTTATATTTATTCAATGTTAATATATCATGTTTAAGGGTTTAAAACAAGAAACACACGAGTATAAAACCCGAAACTAAGCCGAAACGATGAAAACAAATAAAACAAATAAAACAGGTCAAACGCCCGTTTAAAGACACGGACGCCGTCCGGAACCTACGGACGCCCGTCCAAGACCGGACGCCCGTCCACTATACCCGTACGCCCGTCCACCTAAAACAGCTTTCAATCCCGAATGTAAAACAACACTTCAAACGCCCGTCCAGAAAGCGGACGCTCGTCCGAAATGTGCCCCAAGTAGACGCCCGTCCAGAGAGGCTAGACGCTCGTCCACCTGGGTTCGACTAGAACTCTAAAATCTTCAAATTCGATCCAAATCAATTTCTAACCCAAAAGTATAGCAATTTACACATAGTAAAACGTAAATAAACATATCTAACTATTCCAAGAACACCTATGATCCTTGATCAACGAAAAACACATCTTCCTAGCATTAAAACATCTTAAACACCTTGATACTTGATCTAAACCTTATAAACGATAATTGGAATCATAGGAAGAGCCTCTTACCTTATTTGCCCGCAACACCGACAACAAAACACCAAGCAATCGCAACAAGCTTGTTGATCCTCAACCCCAAAACCTATTTGATCAACAACAAACCCTAAAATCCTATTTCTGTGCCGAAAAACGAAACTGAAAAAGTGCAGTAACTGAAGATTACCTGGGTTTACTGCTGCGAACCTATTTTTAGATTATTCTACGTTTCAAGACGATCGTTTCGACTACTCATGGCCGTGAAACGAGCTACGGATCAAAAGATACGAATTTTCCAAGAATCGAACTCTACGAATACCGAAAACTAGGGCTAAACCGAAAACTTACGGAATGGAGATATTTTATTTTCCAAAGTTGCGTCTCCTCGCGCCGATCACTTTTCTCTCCCCGCGGCATCTTGATCGACGAACGGATTGGTCACACGGTTGAAGATTACATTCTGTCTTTTCCTGGCATCTTCTGCGTTGGTTTCTTCTCTTCAGCGCCGTTCCTCTCTTTTTTTTTGACAGAATAGGCGTGTAAATAAAAAGGAGTGATTGGAGATTATTTCCTTTTTATAGCCAATAATTAAATCATTTATAATTAATAGCTAAATCCTTTAATTAATTCCTTTTTAATTAAATACATGGGACAAATAATAATTAGGTCGTAGTAAATACACCCAATGACTATTTTACCCTTTTACGAAAAGTCGGGATGTTACAACTACATTACAATCTTACTCATAAAATGTAATGGGTTAGAAATTCAATTTCATTACATTCCATCAACAAAATGAAATTTCATTCTATTCCACCATTCGACTTCGTATGAACATACTGAAATGAGATCAAATTTCATTACAACCGAAGGAATATGCATATTATTATTCCATTAAAGTGCATGTAACCGGTTGTATAAAAAAAAAAACCCTATGAATTACTACCACCGTCACTGCCCACTGTTACCATCCACCATCCTTCACCACTTGATGCCCCATATCACCACTGTGCCACTCACTACCTCTCGGCACCACATGTAACCACCACTTACCGCCACATCTTTGATATTATCCTCTGGACTGCCACCGCCACCCGTCTAGACAATACTATCACCACCCTACCACCAGTTACTTGTTACCTTTCACTACCACCCACCACCACCTGGTGCTCCAAAACGACCTCACCATGCTATTTTTAAGCTCCCGGACACTACCACCCATCATCAAGCCCAATATTATCAACAAGCCGTAAGTCTTCTCTTGTGGTATATTGTTCATTTCTACATACCAAAGACACTAGTGAAATCCGTCTCTTTAATCCCACTACATTCCATAGTATTCCTTTTATTTGACCTAAACGAACATTAAGTTTACAT
Organism: Gentiana straminea; assembly: GCA_036785695.1. Taxonomy (NCBI): domain Eukaryota; kingdom Viridiplantae; phylum Streptophyta; class Magnoliopsida; order Gentianales; family Gentianaceae; genus Gentiana; species Gentiana straminea. Next base: position 1,448,627 of record JAVUPR010000501.1, on the reverse strand, counting down.
TATAAGTCTAGTACGGACATTAATAATTGATAAACAACTCTATATAACTTGAACCTTAATAATTTTAATCAAACAATTTTATTCATCTTTTAAAAAAAGCAACTTCTCTTCCTACTTTTCTCCTCACAATTAAACATCAATTCACTCTATTCGACACGAAAGGTTAAACCCTAACCTTAAGAGTCATCACTCTCCTGTCCCACGGTATGAGTGAAGATGTTAATCAGGTAACTTAGTGGCTCGAAGTTATGAACTTGCTATTATACCATACATGACTGAAAGAAGTCGTTCCTTTACGTATTAGGATCAAACGCTTACTTTTCTCCTCACAATTAAACATCAATTCACTCTATTCGACACGAAAGGTTAAACCCTAACCTTAAGGGTCATCACTCTCCTGTCCCACGGAATGAGTGAAGATGTTAATCAGGTAACTTAGTGGCTCGAAGTTATGAACTTGCTATTATACCATACATGACTGAAAGAAGTCGTTCCTTTACGTATTAGGATCAAACGCTTACCGTTTACTAAAACCAATTGGTGTTAGTAAATGCACTACTATATTTTCTTATATCATTTTTAAAACGCTCCCAGTGTGGGCGCATAATGGCCGGCCAACACGCGCACACAAAAGCATATAAAGGGCGCGCACACAAGCGCCAACAAAGCGTTCTCAACACTTCGCACAATATAATTGGGGAAACAATGTTGGTAGCAAGGATTGATCTCATGACCTTCCGCTCCGATACCATATTTGGATCAAGCGCTTACCGTTGTACTAAAATCAATTGGTGTTAATAAAGACACAACTATATTTTCTTATATCATTTTTAACATTACGGGATTCAAACCTTCACACTTCACCTCTATGTTCAGTTGCTTTTTAAGACACACAAATGCTTTACCACTAGGACACGAAACTCAATCAATACAAACCAAACAAAATTTTAACTCTGCTTTAATCAAATCAAATCGAAATATTTCATGTCCAAAAAGGACTCCGCACCTTGAAACCCCACCAAGAATACCTCACCGTACCTTATTACTTTCCCTTATGATAAAAGTAATCCCACTCACAATGATGTAGTACCATTCTGCATAGCATAAACCGACATATTCACCTCTTCTAAATTTCACTGCCCACAACTTTATATTATCACTTTACTTGGGAACTTAAATTCACCATACTCACTTTTACAGTTTCACTTGCCTATGTCTTCTTTCTAAGTACTACAACTTTTCAAGATTCCTCACATAAATGGTCCCCAAGTGGGGGTGGGGGTGGGGTTGGTGGGCTATTAGAATAGAGTATATTGGTCCTATATAATAATGTGTATTAACCTTATATCTAACCTCTTGGCTCCATTTCCTCTCTTCAAGTCTTACACCTCATTTTTCTTCTTCTTCTTGCTTTCTTCAATTAATGGGGAATTGTCAAGCCATTGATAATGCAAGTTTACAATTACAACATCCAAATGGTAGAGTTGACCAGATGTATACCTCTATCACTGCAAGTGAGATTATGAAGATGCACCCTGGCCATTATGTTGCTCTTCTTCTTACAACCACCTTGTGCAGCAACCACCACCCCTCAACCACCCCACCCACTCCTACCCCTACCCTTACAAAAACAGCAAGAACCCATAATCCTAAAAGTGGTGTAAACAACATCCCTATTAGGATTACAAAGATTAAACTGCTTAAACCAACTGATTCTTTAGTTCTTGGTCATGTTTATAGACTCATCACAACCAAAGGTTTGTCTTTTATTATTTTAATTGTCTTCCCTTTTAATTATTCTTCAAGTTGTTAATGAATTATTGTTCTATTTATATAAACAAGAATTAAATGGGATTTTTTTTGGTTTTGAATAATATTGTAGAAGTAATGAAAGGGCTATGGGCAAAAAAGTGTGCAAAAATGAAGCAGCAGCAACAGCAATTAGATTCAGCTGAACAAAAACAAGAAAGGCTTACAGCAAAGGAGATATTAGAACTTGAGGAAGTAATTAAGAAATATGATGTGGAAAATATCAACCAGCTGGTAAATTTCTGCTTAATTTTTTTTTATCATTAACACCATGAAAATATGTGTACATTTGTTCTCTCCTATTTCTGTTTCAAATGGCTCTGTTTTCACATTAGTGTCACAACAATTTTTTTTTGTTTTGATAGTGTCACAAATTTTGGAAAAAAAAAGTTTAAATTACCATTTTAATTATCATTAAAGCAATAATTTTAAGGAAATAATAATAGTAGGATTTATAATAAATTAAAAGTATGATAAAGGACAAGAAAAGATAATAAATAATCAAAAAGACTTTTAAAATTGTACTAGGCGACAGAGGAAGTATTATTAGAGTGTTATTTTGTTTTTGTATTGGAGGAGTGAGTATTAGAGTTTGGTTGTATTTGTTTTTTGTCTATGCATTTATTTTTTTTAAAATGACTGTTTTGTTTTTTCTTGAACAATTAATTATAAAGCCACCCTAATAATATATTAAATATTTCAGGCAAAACATGAAAAGCAAAGGGCAAGGGTATCTCCACCATCAAATTCAACTACTGCCAAGTCAAGAATATGGCATCCTTCATTAAAAAGCATCTCAGAGGCTGCTGGAAATTGATATATATATATATATATATATATATTGCAAGCCCATAAAGCATGGGACAGAACAAGGAACCACCAAAAAACCAGAAAATGATGGGACAAATGTGTGGAAAATCATGTTAGTAGATAAAGTCATCATCTTACTACAATTGATTTAAATTAGTCTAATTAATGACCAGTCTCTTTTTTTTAAATATGTTTTATATATCATGTTGCATTAAGAGATCAAGAGGTCTATTTTCTTTAAGTAAAAAGAAAATATGAGTTGTATCATTTGGACGGTTTGAAAGTTCTCGAAATATATGTTCTATAAAAAAAAGTGGAAATATGAGTTTAATTATCAAGTATTTTATTGGAGAGTTCTTAAATTGATTCATATCCTAAAAAAAATTAACTCCAACAACATTTTTTTTTTCATCTTTAAAAGAAAATTATGGATTTGTTAATGTTACTGTAGATATTTATTTATTTATTTCTGTTACACGGGGGGATTCATGAAAATGGACAGATAAAAAAAATTAAAAAATGGATTAAATTTAAGCCAAAGGTACATAAACAGAGATTAAGGAGTTATAATTTAAAGCGGTTGACTAGATCTACTGGCACAGTAACCTGACCAGATAGATGTTTACAGTTGATCTAATCTCTGTATTATGTGATTATATTATACTTATAAATTAAATTTTAGGCCTCGTATTTCGCTAAAAATTTATAAAAAAATCAAAGCCTTGTACTATAAATGTGAAAGAAAGAAAAATTGTGAAGCTATAAGTTATACACAAAGGGAGTAAATTATTGTAATAGCAATTGGTTTTTTTTTTTTTTTTTTTTTTTTTTTTTTTTTTTTGAAGAAATAGCAATTGTTTTATCTTATCCTTCTCGATCACTCTTGTTTTATATTATACTTCAATGCTTCCACGTCAAATCTTATATATTATCCCTACGTAGTAAGGATGGTATATATGCAATTGTTAGGGGCAGACGCAGGATCTCGGGTAAGGGGGGGCAGTAAAATTTTTAAAGGCAAATAAAAAATTTAAAGGATGGCAAACTATATGTATCGTACAAATTTTAATATATTTTTTTCGGATTAAGGGGGGGCAGTTGCCCCCCTTGGCTGTATGTAGGTCCGCCACTGATTGTTATGGATTGTATACGTGCCGAATGGTTTTTTCTTTCTTTTTTATCCTTAATGTGGATTTGAGTCGTTATATACAGTGATTCACCGTCGAACCACTTGACACTTTCTATTGTAGAACATTTTTAATTTTAACCGGTTGTCAACTCATATCCATATTTTTGCTTTTAAAGCCTCCGGTCTCCGGAACCAACTGGTTCGATTAATCCGGTGTTCGGTCTGTGTTGTGCTGCAAAGTCTGACTCTTACTCAGGGGTAAGTCCTGACCAATAGCTCTTTCAATATGTCGCCTCACAGGATAATCGAACCGTAACCTTCCTAGGGATTCTCAAGTAACTTACCATTTGGCCAGCCTACTTGGTTATGTTAGGGTAATTATCAATCTAAGCGTGTTGTTTAACACGTAATTCAAGCAAAAACGAAAACAAAACTAAAAGGACAAAAAACTTATTGACTAAGACGCTTAGAACGCTGTCCTTAACACGTTTTTGCCTCGATTATGTGCACACGGTAATAGCAATCGTCTTCCAAGATACAACAATCATACATTTTCGGATTGTTGCACTTCAATGAGAAGAAGACGGCAAACCGATCATGTTCTGCAAATCTCTTTTGACTCGAAAATATATTTAATGTTTATTTTTTGATGCATGAAAAACATAAGAATCTGGCATTTTAAAGGAATGAATTTCTTATAAAAAACTGTAGTATCATTTTCACTTATGTGCTAAGATTTTATAGGAGGGAATGAAGATTATTTACTACTGGTTACGTCCTTTCAAAAAGTGACTCAACCGAACATGTGCAACCTAAATGTGGTTCGGATTTTCCTTCCATTATTAATTGTTTATTCAAAATTCTCCGACAGGTTACTCATATCCATTTTTTGTTCGCTCTTAATTATACATTAAAAAAAACTAATCAATTAATAGGTTGGATCAAAATATAATTATTTGCTAACATTAAGGTTGAAAAATCTTAAGCATAATTGCTAAAATGGGCAATTGATCTCCAGAGTGATTTTCCAACTAATTGTATGTACTTGACGGAATATATAAACAATCTCTAGTACGGGAGTCTCTATAATTAAACACAAAAGTAGATTCCAAACAGCATCGTTCTGAATCCAACAATAATTAAATAAAAATAAAACATTGTTCATTTCCATATGCAAAATAAATAATTCAATGAGTCAAAGAAAAAAATGTGATGCTAATTATTGAAAGCACTTTGATTTTTTTTTTTTTGAAAACACTTTGATTTGAATCGGAATATATAAGCACATAAACTAATCATGCTTGCTACAGTGTAGCAATCAAAGCTACAATTGCCAACCACCCCCCCCCCCCTTCCCCCTACCCCAACCCCCTTATAGGCATAAAGGCATATACCTAAATTTTTTTAACAATGATTTCATAATGCAGGCGCCATTAAAGAGATGTCATTTATATTTGCACATGCCAACAAGGCAACAATATGGTGTCATTTCCATTTATAATTAGAATAATACTAATATGGACACGATCTGTAAGACACAACGGGTGACACAACACCATCTGTATCTTTGATAATGGTGGTCTACATCCTGATCGCCAGATCATACACGATGATCAAATGTATAGATAATGGTTATGTTACTCGTTGTGTATCACGGGTTATGCATGTATCATTAGTCTTCGATTTATATGTATAGGCACTTGATCCTCTTAAATGACACCCTCAAGTGATCTACTATTAGAGCATCCCCAATGGCCATTTAGATTTTGGTGGAAGGCTGACATCCACCTGCCACAATTTAATTAATTTTTTATTGTAAAACAATTTGGTTCCACAATGACAGTATTATTCACGGTGAAATAAAAGGAACACCAAGTGGATGAATGATTTTTTTATTAATTAAAAGGGAAGATTGATAGGGATGATGTGTACTATTTGCCTATGACTTTGTGCACACGGGTGAATCTGAAAGGGGATAGACCCACCCTACCATCCACCGTAAGTCTTTTCAAGTGGTGATAATTTGAGCTATAGTGTGGGATTTTTGAGTTGTTTCAGGGTTTGCAGGTGAAATCTCTTTTCCCAAAGGTGGAAAAAAAGGCCATAGCCAATGCTCTTAGAGAATAGCTTGTTGATATCAATAGTATGATTTTTGATGTTTAAAATAAGGAAAATACTTGTGAGAAGAGGGATTTTGAAGTGAAGTGACGGGTGAAACGATCAGAACCATATAGTTTAAAGACAGAATGAAACTGTGTGGTGTGTGTGTCTCCACACCGTATGGAGACACCACACAAGAACCACCCAATAAATAATAGCTAGTTAGAAATCCATTATCTCCATTCTGTTTATTTTTTTGTGCTGAAAGACTTACAGTTATAATTCAAAAGGCTTTTATATAAAGGGCCGTTTGAGGTGTGTCTTTTGGATCACCTTTTGTGCTTACCTTTTGTGATTGGCCGTACAAAGAATGAAAAGTTTGCTTATATTAAGAATCGAATACTTAAAAAATAAAAAAAACCTCGATGGATAGAAATGGAAGCTTTTATTTGTAGCGGGGAAAGAAGTTATGACCAATGCAATAATTCAAGCTATACCTCAGTATGTAATGCACTGTTTCGCACTACTGAAGACCTTAATTCAAGATTTTGAAGTGATGATCAGAAGGTTCTTTTAGGGATCTGCAGACGAAAAGGATAAAATTCAATAGAAATAACGTGACAATTGTTGTTAAAAGAAGTCTGATAGTGGTCTCGCACGGGTTTTGTGATCTTGAGTGTTTTGCGATCCTTGGTTCCCCTCTTCATTCTATTCGAGCTCAATTCATTTCTGCTGACTTACATACTGAAAGGGGTAAGTACTTTGATCTCTTCTTATAATTAGAGATGAAAAACTGAAACTATCAAGGTAGAATTTAATAATTGCTTCATGAGGAATATTTTGCATAATTGCATACCCACAACTCTTACTATTCGTGGTAGAGGCATTGGCGATGGGAGATGTGAAGTTTGCCGATCGTTAAATGACTTTATCTGGTATTGATTTTTCGATTGTGAGATTTCTAAAGTTATATAGAAAAATTACGATTGTGAGATAGTCTTTTCCTTATTCATTTTGGATCAAGACAAATTAAATGCAGGTTAGGGTATATTTTCAATGAACACAATCTTTACATCGAGAATCAGAATTAAGCCAAATAACAAACATAATATCTACATATTTATATTTTCTTTCACATAGTAGCGGTGTGTATGATGAAAGAGAATACACACAATGTATATATAAACAGATATGCCCATAAGCAGATTAAGCGTATACTATGATGCACCGACACTTCAATCTGGGCGCCGTGCGCCGTGTCCGACACAAGACACGACACGACACGCTCCGACACGCTCCGACACCGTGTCCGATACGTGTCGGCTAATTAAATTAATATTATTTAAAATTTTAATATCCGACACACCTCCGACACGTTGTCGACACACCTCCGACACGGCGCCGACACCTCCCGACACCCCTGAACACAATTTTTTCAATTTTTTTTTATGAAACCTGAAAAATATACAATTTTTATCTTGATTACTATGTATTATGTTTATATGTTTTTTGTTATAGGCGAATCGTTTTTACACTTAATTTGTAATATTTTGAAAGTCAATCATAATTTTCTTTTTACTTTTGACACCGTATAAACAACAAATATCTATTTTAGATATTGATAGAGTTTAAGTATTACATATCTTATTTTGACTAGTTGTTTAGACTTGTACGAATATTTTTTTTGATAAATTTGAATTTTTGTATATATATATATAGAGAGAGAGATGTATATATAGATGTTAGGCAACATTGTAACCCCCCGTAATCTTGTTTTTTGCGCATAATGAATCTTTCGTTTCCGTAATAATAAAATATATATATATATATATATATATATATATAGAGAGAGAGAGAGAGAGAGAGATATATATATATATATATATATATAGATGTATTTATGTGTGTATATACATATATATGTGTGTGTGTATATATATTATATGTAACGTGTCGGGGCCGTGTCGTGTCCTTAAATTTTAGAATTAGCCGTGTCGCCGTGTCCGTGTCGTGTCGTGCGGCGTGTCCGTGTCCGTGTCCGTGCAACATAGAGCGTATATGATAGCAAATAAATTAATGAAAAGACGTGCCTTAAAGCAAAAGCATATGCATGCTCCATTATGAATTCTCATGATAATATATATATACAACACAGAAAATAATATTGGATTTTCTGTAGAGTGATTGCACGGATATTTTTCTTCCCTAATTATTCCATTTGCACCGTAGATCTACGTGGATGAATCTAAACCACACAATGTCAAATTTAATTCAAACAGTGTGGCCTAGATTATTCAACATGAATCTACGGTACAAATGGACTTCCTAGAGAAAAATTTTCCGGAGTGATCTTTCATAATTAATTCGTACAGGTAAAGATCAATTCGAGGTCAAACTCCATCATGCTATATAGTATATGCTTTACAAATAATTGGAGTAGATATATGCCAATCCTTGCATTTACTCCCACACATCCCCCCCCCCCCCCCCCCCCCCCCCCCCCACATCCCAAAATTATATATATATGAGATTGAAGGTGGAATATACATGACTTCACCCTACTTTTCCCTACCACCAGACATGTGAACATAACACCGAAAATTTAATTAGTCATTTATGATACTCTTATCGCGAAAGTTAAAGCCATTACGGACGACCTATTATGACATAACATTTTGGGTTTACATTCAATTTTGAATATCGTATATCACTTTGTTACGTTATGACAAAAGTAAATTGAGTATGATGTCTTTGAAACCCGTTTACTTTTGTAATAGTATAGGTCGAAGGTGAGATTTGTTAGTTTATATATATATATATATATATATATATATATATAAAACATTTTAGTAGTACGATTGATTTATGATTTGAGATGACTGATTTAATATCATTGAAGTGCCTTTAAAGTTTATTGTTGAAGGATTTAATTTTGTGATAGTACTAGTAACATATGTATACAGTGGAACTTTTAAGTAATAATAAATGGATAGATTATGATAGGAACATTCTTCCACGCATGACTAATTTGGGGACACAACTTTAGTGTTACCCTACCAAGTCATGCTTGTTCATACATACGCAATTAATTTGTATGTCGCAACAAAGCGACACAATACACGCTCATACAATGAGTTTATATCACAATGAATAGGTATATACAATATTGTATAAATAATGGTGAAATTAAATATTGTGTCGTTCGTTGTGGCATAACCGTTGTATTGAGTGGCGAAATCTTTCTTTTGTCACTAATAATGCATCTATCCACTTAAACTAAATAGACAATTATTATACATACATAATTTTTAATATTATTACAAGGGTGCATTACTAAATTCGCACGGAAATTTGAGTGGGTCCATGGACCCTCCATACACCATGTGGGTCTGCCCCTGGCTGTACCTGTATATTTCTCATTCATTGATTACTGGCAATGTTTTCAAGGTGCATGATGCTAACACAGCACAATTTGCACAATTGATATACTCCCTATAGTAGAACGACCCCCTCCGTGGAAAATTCTATCCTGGACTCCTACTGGGAATCGTCTACGTGGCGCAAAGATCTCGACCCGGGCGGCCCACGGGCCCGGCGGGATGGGCGACCGACCCGGGCCAATGATACAAGTGGGGCCCATTGTTATATGTTTTACAAATTTACTGGTTTGTATAAGATAGCAAAAATTAATGATTTTGTATAGTACGTATTGGCGTATTGGAATAAGAGTGTGTATTCTATGTTATTGATTCGGGTTCGAACCTTGTATGCTACATTTTTTTCTTTCTTTTTTTTGTTTTATTAATTATTATATATAACATAAAATTATAAATGTTGTAGTAAACCGTAAATCCTATCATCACTCAAGCTTCTTCACGTCTCATTCATGTTCCACTTACACCAATCTTTTTCTTTCAAAAAAAAAAAAAAAAAATTTAAGATCTTCATAAATTTTTCTTGCAATTTTACAAAACAAAATAGCCACAAGTTAATTCATATCTCATTCGTCTAGGTTCGCGGCCTCTATGTTCGGGTACGATTTTCTTTGTTAATTAGTATTTAATAAACTAATGATTTCACGGTGAATGATTTTATTGATTTAATACATCATTCTAGTTTTTTCATTTATAATTTATATTGTTTGCTCAATTGTGTTTGAGTTTCAGGTTTAATCGGGAAGTTCACGAAGTTTTTGTGGGGGTAGCCATTGTTTTTTCTTGGAAACTAGTACTCTATACAAATGCTTTCGTTAATTTCCTTGTACAATTGTATTATTGTTGAGTATTGATTTTTATGAAAGGAAAAGGGAAAACGAGATGAACAGTTTCGAGAGTCTTAGAGAGGAGCTCTTATAAATTTGTTAATGTAGTAGGTCCTTCTCGTGAGAATATTGAGGAATTGGGTAATAAAAAGAGGCCCTTCTTATAATCTTGCCCCGGGCCTACTAAATGTCAGGAACGGCCCTGTCTGGACCACACAATTTCCACACACGGGGCACTGTGTATTCCACCTCAGGAAACTGTGTGATCCAGATCCTGCCACGTAGGCAGTTCCCTACTAGGGAGTCCCTATAGTAGAACGACCCCTCCTCCGTTTCATTTATTTATTCTGTTTGACTTTTTAAAGAGATTTTGACTAGCGTATTTAATGCTTTGAGTCTCATTAAATGATTCAATATTTTTACATTTATGTCATTTAAGTAATACTTTATCATATGTAAAAATATTGGATCGATTAATGAGATTCAAAGCATTAAATACGCTAGTCAAAATCTCTTTAAAAAGTCAAACATGACAAATAAAATGGGACGGAGGGAGTATGTAAATTGCTTTAGTGGATCTTACAACTTCGATGCCAAGAACATACTTCAAACTATCAAGATCTTTGATTTAAAATAACTCATGCAGTAATTTTTTTAACATCGTTCAATGTGGGTTAATGAAGCACTTGTTCTGATAATTTCATCAACATAAATTAATAAAGCAATACCCAAATCCTCTTGCTTGGAACGAGAAAAACAAATATTCGTTGTTAGCTTAGAATCCACTGGTTCACAGCTCCCACTCATACTTGACTGATGATCGGAATATGCCTCAAAGCACAATGGATTGGAGTCTAATTTGGAGCCTAAAAGGCCCTCTGAGGTACAACTTTCTCCTATAGCAACTCTTTCATAACTCTCCTTTGGTGAACAGCTTCCTAGCACACCGACACATAACCGATACGGCCCTTTTGTCATTTTTGCCAAGAGAAAAAGGAATCCCCCCACCATGCTTTGCGCGACTGCAGGTGGCCCCAAAACATTTGGCGTCAAGCTCTCCAGCCTAGTCAAAGAGATCCATTTTTCTCTTTTAAAGATACCTTTGGAGTGGGTTCTACACAAACGGCTGAGCAATCTGTTCTGGTGTCTCTTTGTCCACAATCATGCAAAGCGGTTCTCCTTATGGATTACCCTCTCTGTTGTCTGTAAACGATGGATTTCCCTTATAGTTGTCGGTTGCCTGTGGTGGTTATTTCAAGATATATAACGATGTACTCCCTCCGTTTTTTTTAACTGTCGGAGAGAAGAAAGTGATTAATGTGTCTGAAATATAATGTAAAATAACAAAATTACCTTTCATTTGTTGTGCATGAAAAATTGTACCAAAAATTGGATAAAATGAAGGATAAATGTGGAAAAATAATAATAAATGATGAATTGAAAATGTAAAATGATAGATAAATAAAAACAAAACAAATTCTGAAAAGTGATAATTAAAAAAAGGGCCAATTATTTAAAAGGACTGATTTTCAACTTATTAGGGGTAATAGGACACTCCGAAATCTTATTTAGTTATAAGGACATTCTAATTTCAAGTGGATAAAGAGGAAGAAGGAAAAAAAAAAGCTTTCAAAGTAATAAAAAATTAAAAAAAAAACATAACAAAACAAAAAAAATTTTACTGTGCGTGGGTTTTTTTCTTTTTTTTTTTTTTTTTTTTTTTAATTTATAATTCACCATATTTCTAAAGGTCATATATTTTGATCTAAAACTCGGATCATCATAATTTTTTCACTAAAATTCATATTTTTTCGTCTTCTTTATTTTAAAATCAAATTTGATATTTTTCCGAATAAATTTCATAAAATCAATTTTTTTCTTCATAAAAATCGACGTGACGTATTAATTACCGTCATGCATTGACCACCTACCCGGATGCATTGGCCACCGGGTTCCATTAACCACCCCGATGCATTAACCGCCGCGATTCATTGGCTACCATGATGTATTGACCGCCGCGATCCATTGACAACCTTGATCAGTGACATCTCATTGTAGCGATTTATGCAATGACGTCTCATTGTAGCGATTTATGCAGTGACTTCTTATGGTAGCGATCTATGCAGTGATGTCTTATTGTATCGAATTATGCACTGACGTGTTATTGTAACGATTTATGCAGTGACGTGTTATTGTAACAATTTATGCATACCTTTGGTTGTAAAAATATGCATTTAAACAAAAAAAAAAACAAAAGAAATACAGTTATTTTACAAAGTTATCGAAAATTTAAACCAACACTAATCAAATAAACCAACATCAATCAAATATTTAAAGATAACAAAGAAATAAAGTTACTTTACAAAGTTATCAAATGTGTGTATCAAGTTGTATATGCGGTGACATCAATATCATTGCATCAATTATCTAATTGTAAATACAGTCATCAATGTCACTGCTTCAGACATCAATGTCACCGCAAAAGTTATCATGTCACCGCATCGTCACATCAATGCATCGTCAAGACATCAATGTCACCGCGTAAGTCGTCAATGTCACCGCATAAAACCTAACAATTGCATCGATCGGCTACTCGCTCTTGTTTTGCATTTCTCCAAATGTGGAGCTTTTAATATATAGAATTACAAGTTTGGTGAAACTACAAAGACTCTTCACTATGACTCTTGTAATGGCCACACGTTGTTTGTGCCCTCCTGATAATTGGATTCATTGTGGAATCCCTCAATTCTTTAACACGATCTTGAATCATTTGACGATCTTGTTTAGCTTAATGTCCCTGCATCATTCATCAATGTCACTGCATCGGACATCAATGTCCCTACATCAGACATCAATGTCCATGCATCAAACATCAATGTTACCACATAAGTCATCAATGTTCTTGTATCAGACATCAATGTCACTGCATAAGTCATCAATGTCACTGCTTCAGACATCAATGTCACTGCTAAAATCATCAATGTCACTGCTTCAGACATCAATGTCACTGCATCTTAAAAATAAAAAAAACAAACAAACAAACATCGGCTCCAGCGCTTCATCTTTTTTTTTTTTCTTTTCTTCCAGCGTTTTTTTTTTCTAGCGCTTCATCTTTTTTTTTTTTTTTTTTTTTTCCTTCCTTTTTCTTCTTTATCCACTTGAAATTAGAAGGTCCTTATAACTAAATAAGTTTCCTTCTTAAAATTAGAATGTCCTTATAACTAAATAAGATTTCGGAGTGTCCTAAATGATCATTAATTCTCTAACGACGGCCTTATAACTAATTTGCTCTTAAAAAAAGACGGAAGAAGTATATATTTATATGTCCATCTACCAATTATATATACTACAAGTCATCTTATTAAAGACTAATATTTATGTTGTGTCAAATCTCATTATCTCTGGCTCAATCTATTTAATCTAAACTATTTGTTTTATAAATAGACCCTTAATTGATAAAATATGACATTGGCCCGATGGTAATTATTGTGGCCGTTTATCCGGAGATTTCGGGTTCGAGTCATCGTTCGAGTGGGGACAAACAAATGTATGTGTGTATATTTCGTATTCATTAAACACAATAAATATGTCTAGTAGCGCCTGTCGAACATATAATCTGAAACATAATTTTCAAATTACATTGTGGGTTTTTCAAATCTCCGGCGGGGTGGGGTAGGGGGTCGACTTGCGAAGTGGATTTGGACTTCCTCAAGACGGCAAATCAATGAGGACTAGAAAGACGAACCTCATACACTTAATATTATTCTTCGTCGACGAATCTTTCATTGAGTTTGAAATGAAATATTCGATTTAGGCAAATTATAATTATAAAGGATATCCCAGACTGAAATAATTAATTCACGGCATATACCTATTCAAACACCTATATGTATTGCATTGCACACACAATGTTGTGTAGTCGTCTAAAGCTAGGTTGATTTAAGATCAACGGATAATGCTGGAGAAATCTTTATCAACGACTTATATAAAACATAAAACGTAAGTCGTTGATTAAGATTTTTCCTGATTCATCAGTCGATCTCGAATGAACCTTTAGATTTAGAAGCTATATAAGATTGTGTGTGCAATGCAATTGAAGAGGTGTTTGAATACCTGTGTGCCATTAAAAATTATTTTATTTTATTTAGGTCGGAAATTTTAGAGTAGACTAGAAATAGAAGATGAAGAATGGATGAAAAATTGTGACGGAAAGAGTGGTTAAATAGAGGAGGAAGGAAGAAGGGTAGGTTTTGAGTTACTACATTTACAGAGTCTCAAAGCAAAAAAAAACTACTAACTACAAAAACATTATTGGCCTCTCAATCATTTGAGCAATGAATGTGTGCGGTGGAGGACGAGAGCCCCCTTCTCCAAAGATCGTGAGTTTAATTAGAATCAAGAAAAAAATGAAACTATATGCAGTCACATTTGTAAATAAGTTTGTGTTGACTCGTTATTGGTCGTGGTCGTTTGTTTATTTAGTTTAACAAATGTAATTGAAACAAAATTATAGGCTCGTTTTGTAAGCGTATGAAAACGAGCTTGAGTAACGAACATTCATTATGCTCGGAACAACGAGCGACACAACGGTATTTACTCATAATGATAACGGTGTAGATGGTAATAGAACGGCGGTATCATTGCACAAAGAGAAAAACAACAAAATGCTAAATTTAAAGGGGTGGGGCCACTGGCGGATTCAGGAATATTTTCCAGTGGGGCAATCGGACTGTAATATCTAAATTTAGATAATATCTTTTATCTAAATTTTTTATTCCAAAATACACCGGAGCATAAAACTACGTATTTTAACAGCAAAACGATATTTTTTTAACAACGAAACTATATCGTTTTAATACTAAATAAAATCTCGGATCTCCGTGGGGTACGTGACACATGGGTGTCCCTGTCCAAATTTAGGCTGGGGGCCAAAAAGAATTTTAGGCCCTCGCCCTTCGAAAAAAAAAAACAGTAACCAAAATATATATATAAAAAAATAAAACAAAAAAGCTGCGTGAGATAGTCATGAGTTTAGAAGGAAAAAAAAAAACCTATTTATTTGACTCCTAGTCCTAGTTTAAAAAAAACAAAAATTATTTTAGCTAACAAGATTCAAAATCAAGTCTCATTTTAGTCCGGAAGCCGTGCATATTGTATGACACGGCGCGACACGCTTTTCTAATACATTTTTAAAAAAATCAGTAACTCATGTGTCACGACTGTATCATAATTTAGAAAATGAAATCAGATTTTTCGTGTTTTATGGATTAAAAGAATATTATACGACAAGATATATTATATATAATAATTTGAAATATTATAATTTAAGAAATCCGTGTTGTGTGTCTGTGTTTTATATGTGGTGTTAGAACACCGGCATATTTATGTATATTAAGGTCGGTCACGTGGTCTCCCTAAAATTCGAGATTTTTTTTATAATATTAAAACGATATAGTTTTGTATAAAAAATCTGTCATTTTGTCTTAAAAAACGGCGGATTTATGTGTATTAAGGTGGGTCACTTGATCCCCCGAAAATCCAAGATTTTAATTTTAATATTAAAACGATATTGTTTTGTATAAAAAAAATACTTCCCCCGTCCCGTAGTATAGGACATTGGCTTTGTCCTATAATATAGGGTCTTCTCATATCTCAATTCATTATTAAATACATTGTTTTCACTTTCACATTAAACAATATAATATTATATGTCACCTCTGAAAAACAATACAATATTTTACGTTGAATTTTAAAATATAACTCATTTATTATTTTTCTTAAATTGTGCGTGAATCTCAAAACCCTTATATTGTGGGACGGAGCGAGTACGCCATTTTGCTAAAACAAATTTTTGGATCCGTGCTGTGTTAGAAGTCACTAAAACTAGTGTTGTACGAAAAAAAAAATTCGGAAACCAAACCGATTCAAACCCTGAAAACACAAACCAATGGTTTTATGGTCGGTCTCCATTTTCCTATATATAAGACTCTAAACCTAATTCTCTAGAAAGCGGCAGCAGAACAATGGAAACACACAGAGTAGCTATAAGCGACCACTCTGTTTCAGATCATTTAATTTCAACTACCGTAAGTTTATCCATTACATCACTTTCGATCTTCCGTTCTCAGCTTCTATTTTAATGGTGACTATGTATTGTACATTACGAGCGGGACGTTGGATGTCACAAGTAGCATTAGTAATGCTCAGGCTGATTGTGTATAATGTGTGTATTCTGTTTCTAATCTCCAACTACTTGGTGATGATGTTGCTCTGATCGAGATTATTTTTGCTGTTAGAAAAAAAAGTAGGCTTTAAAGGGTATGCCAAATTAGAGCTGTTTCTTTCGGTTCTGTTGTTAAGCCTAATAGGTGGTGGTGGACCTGGTGGTGGTGGTGGTTGTGGATGTAGATTTTTTTTTTATATTTCTTTTTAAAAGAGACAGACAAGGGATTGGAACTTCGGAAATTTTATGGTGCAAAGGTGGTAACAAGTAGGATATATATAAGAGCTTTTCATTTTTGCTCTATTTTATATAATACATTTTTATCGTGTGTGAAACGAGTTAGAAATGAATGATTGTAATGTTTGTCATTTAATACAACCTTCATACAACGCTTATTGTAAAATTTGACTTTAAACTCATGATCTTTTGGTCCCGAGACCTATCATTTAGCATGTCTTATCGGGTGGATGTTGATATAATATTGTTTTAGTTTATTTATTTAGTTACTTATTATCATATATTTATTTATTTAGATTTTCACATTTAAGTATTTAATTATGATGCAGGTTTTTATATATCTTTTTCAAAAGATATGTGTGAAAAAATGGGAATTGAATGAAAAATGATCGAAGAAGCCTTTTTCTTTTTATTATACAGAACTTGCATTTACAAGGCTAATGTTGCCCTTTATTTATAGCAGACTATAAAGAGTCCTAGTCCTAGATAAAGTGTATTTTAACTTTAATCTAGTAATTTAAGCAAAAGATAAAATAGATAACCAAAAACAATTCTAGAGATAAAGTTATTCAAAAGACCCCTAATCCCTAAAAAGTAATCTGCCAGCTTCGTCCTTCATCCTTATCACTCCAGTCAAATAATTCAAACACTTCCTTATCTCTCCAAAATAATTTCAAGTTTATTTGACTTTTGCCGTTCTTGTTTCATTGTCTGAATTCCCTGCTTTGTTGTCTGAATGTTGACTGTCAGAGGAGGCGGTGCTAATACTCCCCCGCAAACGCAGCCGAGGGACAAGGCCAAGTTTGGGTAGGAAGTGGCGGAGCGCAGCTTTAGTGGCAGGTTTAGTAAAGAGATCGGCAATCTGAAGACTGGCAGGTACATGTTTAGTGACTAGGGTCCCCTGAGCAACTTTCTCTCGAACGTAGTGGAAATCTAGTTCAATATGTTTGCTTCGGGCATGGAAAACCGGATTCACGGTCAGATATAGTGCGGAGAGGTTGTCGGAGTATAATACAGGCGGGGACCGGGGGAGACAGTGAAGTTCAGTGAGGAGGTATGTCAACCATGTGAGTTCAGCAGCCGTATGAGCTAGTGCGCGGTATTCAGCTTCTGCACTGGATCGAGAAACCGAGTGTTGTTTCTTGGCACACCAGGAAATCAAGTTGGAGCCGAGATAGGTGCAGTAACCGGTGGTGGATCGGCGGGTGAGTGGGCAGCCGGCCCAATCGGCATCGGAAAAGGCCGTGAGAGCCAAAGTTGTGGGCTCGGTGAGAGTGAGACTGAAATCCACAGTACCCTTGACATAACGGAGTAGACGACGGACAAATTTGAGATGCTGGTGTGTTGGCGTTTGCAGAAATTGCGATAGAAAGTTAACCGGATAAGAGAGATCTGGGCGTGTGAACGTGAGATATTGGAGAGCCCCAACAAGGCTCCGGTAGTATGTCGGATCTTCCAACAGTGGCGAGTTAGGGAGTGGCTTGAATTTCACATCCAAGGGAGTGGAGAGTGGTTTACAATCGAGCATATCTGCCTTTTCCAGAATTGTTTGCGCATAATGACTCTGAGATAGAGTAAATGCCTGAGAAGTATGTGTAATCTCCAGGCCTAGAAAATGATGGATGGGGCCCAGATCCTTCATCGCAAATTCAGTGTGGAGATGAGCAACCAGCATTTGGAGTTTGAGTGGACTTGAACCTGTTAACAACATATCATCGACATAGAGAAGGAGAAGTAAAATGTCAGTAGCATCTGTATAGATAAAAAGAGAAGGATCAGAGAAGCTACAAGTGAAACCTCGGGTAAGGAGGTATGTGCTAAACCTGTTGAACCACTCTCTTGGGGCTTGTTTGAGCCCGTATAAGGCCTTCTGAAGTTTACAGACATGATGTGGGTAGTTGGGATCGGGCATGCCTGGGGGTTGGTCCATGTATATAGTTTCTGAGAGGTTGCCATGGAGAAAGGCGTTCTTAACGTCTAATTGAGTGACAGGCCAATTGTGATAGAGAGCTAGAGTGAGGATAACGCGAATGGTGCTGGGTCGAACAACTGGGGAATACGTTTCCACATAATCAATCCCGTCTATTTGGTGAAACCCCTTGGCTACAAGGCGAGACTTGAGACGATCCAGGCTCCCATCGGGTTTGAGTTTGGCTTTGAAAACCCACTTACAACCGATTACATGCATATTTGGGGTACGGGGTACTAGAGTCCATGTCTGGTTGGTATGAAGGGCTTGGAGTTCCTCTGCCATAGCAGCTGCCCAGCCTGGGTGTTTAAGGGCCGATTTGACCGTTTTAGGTTCTTTAGGAATGTCAGAGTAGGTATGGACAGTGAGAGCATACTTGGGGTTGGGTTTATGGATGCCATGCTGGGATCGGGTGGTCATAGAATGAGGTGCTGGGGGGGGAGAAGGAAGATCTGGAGAGGGAGATGGGGAGAGATCCTGGGAGGGGGAGGGAGAGTGGGTTGGAGACCTCGAGGCGGGGGATTCATTGTCATGATCAATGGTGGTGGTTGGATGAGAATCAGAAGCTGTGGATGGAGATGGAGAAGATATAGGTGAGGACGGGTCATCGGATGTGGTGTCGGCTTGGGGTCTAGGTTGATGCTAGGAGATTCTCGCTACGGGTGTAAGGGGGGGGGTGGGGTGGTGGAGGGATGGTAAATGTGTGTGGGGAGGAAGTAGAGGTGAGAGGAATGGGTGGGGGTGGGGGGGAGGTGTTGATGGGTGTAAGCCAGGCCTCAATAACCTCAATAGCATGTGAGTGTGTGGAAGTTTGGTGGATGGGGAGGGCATCTTTATAAGGGAATGAGTGTTCATCAAATACAACGTGTCTGGACATTATGAACTTTCTGTTGGGGGGATGGTAGCATTTAAAGCCTTTGTGTTGTGAGCTATAACCGACGAAGACACACGGGACGCTTTTGGGATCAAATTTGTGATGTTTCCTGTCCCAGTAATAAGGGTAGCATTTGGTTCCAAAAACTCGTAGGTGTGTATAGTTAGGGTGGTGCTTATGTAGTCTATAGTGTGGGGAATCAGTGTCTAAGGCAGTGGAGGGGAGCCTATTCATAATGTGAACAGCAGTAGCAAAGGCTTCATACCATAAGTACAAGGGTGCCCTACTGTGGAATAACATAGTAAGACCAAGTTCCCTGATTATTCGATGTCGTCTCTCGACTGTGCCAGATTGTTCAGGGGTATGAGGGCAGGATAATTGATGCAAGACTCCCGTGTTGAGGAGATGTGTGGTAAGAGGTTTGTTGACAAATTCAGTGCCACCATCAGTGTGAAAAATTTTGATTGTGCTGTGAAATTGATTTGCTATATATTTTTCAAATGTTAAGTAAACATTGTAAAAATCTGATTTGTTGCAGAGAGGATACATCCAGGTGTATTTAGTGAAATCATCAACAAATGAAGCATAATATTTGAATTTATTAATGGAAGTGACTGGGGCAGGACCCCAGAGATCACAATGAACAATTTCAAAAGGCATAGTACTAACATGTTCAGAACGAAAAAAAGGTAACCTACTCATTTTCCCTACTTGACAACTTTCACACACAGCGTCAAGTTTTATTCTTCCTAAAACATTAATAAGGCCTTTATTCTTTAAAGTTTGCACAGAACCTATCTGAGAGTGCCCCAGTCTTTGATGCCAAATGTCGACGAGCCTAGGCCGACTTAGTGCCTGAGGTGGTAGCTGTGAGTGCACTAGTTTCAGACTTGAGCACGTAGAGATCACCCTTAAGTGTCCCTGTCTTTAGCACCTGCCCTGTATCCTTTGCCTTCACAGAACAGTCATGATTAGTGAAATCACATGTAACTTTGTTTTGCTTGGTTAATTGACTAACAGACAGTAAATTTTTTTTGAGTTTGGGTACATATAAAACGTCTTGTAATGCTAGTGAGTGTGTGGATGAGGGGTGCAGATCACCTATGCCCTTGATAGGTAGTGGAGATCCATCTCCTATCAAGACTGAGTCTGATCCATTGTATGGTGATAAGTTAGATAGCATACCTGAGTCTCCTGTCATGTGATTTGAGGCTCCTGTATCCATTATCCATTCAGGTTCCACCAGAGAGTTGTCCAACGTGAGAGCAGCTAGTGCTTTGGGAACTTGAGTATCTTCTGCCTGCTTTTTGAGATGCCACCAGCAGATCTTGCTAATATGGCCTTTGATACCACAGTATTGACAGGTTTCTTCTGTACAAATCTCTCTCTGCAGGTGTCATTCTCTGAAATTTGACCAAGTGACTAGACTGACGTGTGGATGCTTGTGTTTGGTGAGCAGGAAAACCCCTTCCATTTGATGCAAACCTTGGTGCAGATCTGTTGTTGCTGTAATTCTCCATTGGTCTGTCTTGTTTTTGACCGTAAAAGGCCATGTGTGATCCTGGGATTGTGTTTTGAGTATCTGCTTGGATGGAGAACCAAGACCTCCTCTGGTCCAGACTCTGTAATTGGGAGACCAACTCAAAGTATGTTGGTCTTGGTGGCTTCAACATTGTGGTGGTGAAGGTCTCATATTGAGGCCCAAGGCTGGTGAGCAAAAAGTATACTTTTTCTGAGTCCTGTACAGGCTTACCTATGGCAGCAAGACTGTCGCAAAGTTCTTTAAATTTCCTGATATGGTCATTCACGCTTTGATTGTCTTCCTTGCGCAGATATGTAATTTGTTGCTTGAGATTGAATTCTCTCTCTTGAGAGTCTTGAGCATATGCATTCTTCAATGCTTCCCAGACTAAATATGCTGAGTCCAGGCCAATTACCAGTCCCAACGATTCCTCAGACAGTGAACCGATGAGCCAGCCACGAAGCAATCTGTCAGACTTCTTCCATGCTGTGAATTCTGGAGTTTCAGTGGATGCAGTTGCATCAGCAGTGTTGGATGCAGTTTTTGCTGGTGCAGATTTTGGATTGATTAGGTGATCTACCAAATCCTGGCTTTCTGCTAGGGAGAGGGCTTGTTCTCTCCATAATGGGTAATTTTTGGAATTTAATCGTAGTGTAATGAAGCTTCCTACATTTAATGATAGTGTGGACATGGCTGAACTCACAGCAGTCTCTGATACCATGTGAAAAAATGGGAATTGAATGAAAAATGATCGAAGAAGCCTTTTTCTTTTTATTATACAGAACTTGCATTTACAAGGCTAATGTTGCCCTTTATTTATAGCAGACTATAAAGAGTCCTAGTCCTAGATAAAGTGTATTTTATCTTTAATCTAGTAATTTAAGCAAAAGATAAAATAGATAACCAAAAACAATTCTAGAGATAAAGTTATTCAAAAGACCCCTAATCCCTAAAAAGTAATCTGCCAGCTTCGTCCTTCATCCTTATCACTCCAGTCAAATAATTCAAACACTTCCTTATCTCTCCAAAATAATTTCAAGTTTATTTGACTTTTGCCGTTCTTGTTTCATTGTCTGAATTCCCTGCTTTGTTGTCTGAATGTTGACTGTCAGAGGAGGCGGTGCTAATAATATGAATATTCATGTCCCGTCTTACATGGTTGAAAACTATGGAAATGAGCATGGGGGAGGTTTTGCCGTAAAGATGAGACCAGAAAGAAACATCGATATAGTCCGAAATATTGGTATGAGTATTTATACTCGCGATGAAAGAACTGGTTTTGGAAATAATATGTTGTTACCATTAAATTCTCTCTACTTATCATTAAAATGTTGTCTTCCGTAGTCTACGCAGAGGCTATAATTATGGTGCCTCTTCCGACACAAACATGCAGCGATATGAAGTTCTCATGAAAGGTGAAATCGATGGAAAGGAGATATTTCATTTTCATCCGACACCTATAAATGTGAGTATGTTTCATTATTATGTTTATCAAGAGAATACCATATATATATATATATATATATATATATATATATATATATATATATATTCCTCTTATGTTATACGTGTTTGTAATCATCTTGGTAGATACATGTGCTCCATTAACAATTCCCCTTCACTTCTGCTTATCTTGTTGTTGAATTACCTGTCCAATAGATCGATGCTTGATTTGTGATTCTCCTACCCAATAAATTGAGTTACACGTAGGGGTGGATCTATGTCTTAGGGGCACATGCTTTACAGAGATCTGAGTATTATTTTGTTTTTGTATTAAACCGATGTGGTTTTGCGTTTAGAAAATAACAATGTAAATATCACTTTAGTCTACTTTCCAAAGTATTCGCTATATATTCGCCGGATTTTCGCATCGTGATCTTGCCTCATCATTGTGTCTTACTCACCCCCTTTTTGCATATCTTGATGAGTCTTACTGCTTATCTCGTCGCTAAGTAGTAGTATTTTATGCAAGTGTGAGAAAGAATGATTTTACAAATGATTCCACTTATGTTGTCTTTTTGTATATTCAGTAACCATCAACAACATCCCGTCCATCCTTAACCATCATCTTCAAGAAAGAGCTGCTTGATGATGGTTTACAATATGAAGTTGATGTGCCCAAATTCGAGAGGCTGAATCATGTTTATAGAGGAATTAAGGAAAAAAAATCTTGGAAGATGATCAAGTTGTTTGTTTTTTCCAATGCCCCTATTTTTCTCGTTTCCGTAAGAAAACCCTTCGCTGTCATTAATAGACGCTTCAGAATTCGTAGACTCAGTAGCTTCTCTCTAGGTAGAATACTAAATGGTGGACAGATCGTCTTCCAAGGTACTTCTATTTAATTTGAAGCTTAATTTTAGCTTTTTAGTAGTTTCTCTTTTAATTTTAGTTTTACTTTGAAGCTTAATTTTAGTTTTCCACTACTTTCTCTTACAATCTAGGGCAATGTCGATTAAATTGAAAATCGTTTGACAATTAGCGACAAAAAAAGCATTAATGTTGAAAGTGAAATTGGAGGAGCTAGTAAAAAGAACGAACAACATAGTGTTGTTCTTAAAGCGGTGAGAGTTTTCTTATTAGTTTTTATATCGAAATTTGGAAAGACCAACGCCACAGTTTAAAGTTAACCGGAAACGCAAGTTCAACGCAGTTGAAAGCTTGAAGATGACAGTTGAAGGGTTGAGGGAGTTGACATGTTGGGTCATTTGGTAAAGCGTAGCATTTACCATGTCTCATCGGGTGGATGTTGATATAATATTGTTCTTATTTCATTTTATTTTATTTAGTTACTTATTACCCTATATTTATTTATTTAGATTTTCACATTTAAATATTTAATTATGATGCAGGCTTTAATACATCCTTTTCAAAAAATATGAAAAGTCAAGAAGCATCGATGTGATCCGATATATAGGTATGGGCATTTTTACTTGCAATGAAAGAAAGAACACCAGTTCGGACTTACATTGAACTAAAATGCTGTCATTAAAATTCTTTTTGTCTGATGTTTGTTTCCTTTGATCAACTGAACTCATCCATCCTATAATTACAGTTTACTCAAACCGAGATTGACTAGAAGAACGAGATAATGAAGATTTTGAGAGTGATCGGAGCCGTACGGGACGTGGGAAACATAATTGGTATGTGAAGCTTTTACATGAATATATGAGATAATATAGTGATTTCGTTTTGAAATATTCAAGTCTTCATTTCAGGATGATTTAAGAGAGGCAATAGCCCCCATCGATCCGTCCTCTGAAAAGTTTGTCTTTTTTGACAGATGAAAAAATGCGTAGTCGCTCCCGAATCAACCTTTAGAAGGCTACATAAGATCGTGTGTGCAATGCAATTGAAGAGGCGTATGAATATGTGTGCCTTGAATTAGAGACTAAGTATAGTAATTAGAGAATATGAGGCAAGATCACGATAAGATCATGCACATGACATGATTACAACATTGGTATTTATAGACACAAATCCCAAACACTAACCGCCATAAGATCTTTGTCGAAATTGTCATAAATACCCCAGATGTGGACTCCAGCTCCAACTGTTATCCTTCAGATGAAACTCAGCTCAAAACTGACTTTCCTAGACTTGTAACCAAGCCCAGATGTAGAACTCAGCTATACTCAGCAAACCCGAATCGATCGTCGACTTCGAGAAGAAACTCGGTTGCATTTCATCAACCGACTTTCACGGAACGAATATACTTAATCGAACCGACCATCATTCCCGCCTCTCGGTTTTCGCGGATTAGTTCCACCGCATTATTTATCGGTTTAGAAATCAAGTCATCAAAACTGACATTGCCAAATAATAAATGGACAAATCGGCAATGCACCACAGCTAGATGAGCCTCAGAGGAATCCTGAGGCTCTAGTCAGCCACTGAGATCGAAAAATGAAAGAAATTGGTAGCTAAATTTCATTAAGTGGGGTTCTAACAGAGTCAATGGTTCCATATCCAGCAAATACATAAAGAAGATCCTTTATCTGTATAGCACCACCATCTAGGCGAGCCACCGAAGCAGCAGCCATCTTCTCCCATTCTAATTCCGGAGCAGACAAATCCGCATAAGTTGCAGACACCAGAC
Organism: Gentiana straminea; assembly: GCA_036785695.1. Classification (NCBI taxonomy): domain Eukaryota; kingdom Viridiplantae; phylum Streptophyta; class Magnoliopsida; order Gentianales; family Gentianaceae; genus Gentiana; species Gentiana straminea. The sequence goes on along the minus strand of JAVUPR010000501.1, from coordinate 1,423,597 downwards.
AGTACCCGACCATCTTTACTCTATTGCCAAAGCAAAATCGTTAAAACAAAAATAAACAAACAAATATAGAGTAAGAAAACAAAATCGAACAGAAATGCATACAGTGAGGGTCTTATTGTGGTATGATTCCGATTAAGGATTCAAAGTACGGAAAGTAGAGGAAAGAGATCGGAAAAATTGATAGGATAAGGAAGACTTGGAAGACACCCAAAAAAAATCCGCAATGAGAGCAAATAAAGTAAATTGTTTATAATTTACACCTTTACTTTCCAACATAATTACGCATTTACATACTAACACACCTACCCCCGTGTGTGGGCTTACCAACACATGCCCAACTCTAACATGCAGCAGTAGCAGCCATAAATGGGACTGTAGTGAAATTGAAATCCAGTACCTCCAATTCCATTATAAATTACCATGTCACCTAAGAGCAAAAACTGTGAAACAGCGGCTTAATTTACATGTTAATGCATTGTAACATGTAAACAAAGCCCATAAAAACAAACATGCTAAATGTACTCGTTAAACTGTAATTAAATGCGGCACAAAATAGCCAAAACAATAAAGAAAGGTTCAAACCGCACCATATGCAACTTGAAATGTTTAACAGTGACGTAGGAAGCATTCAAACACTATAAAGACTCTGTTGCAACCTGGACCCATAGCCATCAAAATACACATCAGTAGTTGCTCAAGTACAACTTCTTCTCTCCCAGCCAATATTTAAATGTGTGATAGTAAGATGCATACTGAAAATATAAGTTATTTGCACAAACACATGACCTACAATTTATATGAAGCTTAACTCCTGGATTGACGTCATTAATCTATCATCCATGAAGATTTTGAATTCCTCAACATGCAGGCTGAAGCAAAAGAACTCGTGAACAACAAAGTGAATAGTTCCAAAAGAACTCAACAACATAAAATGTAATGCTAAGCATCAACCTATTTCTAAAGGTAACCTATTTCTGAAGGTCATAGCCAGATTGTCATTCCTATTTATTCAAGTCTTTCTTTAAATAAGCAATCAATAATGAAAAGGAAAAAAAAAAAAAAAAGGGGGAATGAGGGAGAAGGACAAAAATATTTCATCAATTGAGTAGAAGGACAGTCTTTTGAAACTTTTGCATAAAGGACAAAACTATTTATTCACTATCGAAATTCACTTGTGTTCGAAATTCACTGTTTAAATTCACTGCCGAAATTCACTGTCGAAATTCACTAATTTTCAAAATTCATTGTCGAAATTCACTAATTTTCGGGATTCACTGTAGAAATTCACTGTCAAAATTCACCGATTTCGGGATTCAATTTTAGATTCACCGATTTTCGGGATTCACTGTTTTCCTTCTCGCTATAAAAATTATGCGCAATTGTCCTTCTCCCTATAAAAAATATGTAGTTGTCATGTTACTTAAAAATAATCCAGATTGTGTCCTTATTCCTAATTTTCCAAAAAAAAAAAAACGATTAAAAGAAACAAAATATGAAGAATTTATAAGTGATCCAAAAAAAAAATTATAAGGCCCAATTATGTATAATGCATCCTTACCTGCAATATCCAAATTAAAAGTAATTAGTCAACAGTGATGAAGATGAGAACCCATCTGGGACTGGACTGCAGAGCCAAGATTTAAAAAAATAAAAACAATTCATGAAAGGTGTACACCATTCATGACCACAAAAACAAATTCGACTAAAATGGCAAGGAACAACGTGACGGAGTAAACAACTGTAATATGTAGTTATTAACGGAAACTGACATTAATCAAGAACAAAACTGGGTTTGCTCAAAAGAAAAACATTATATAGCATGATGGTTAGATGAAGCGATAATAGGGGGGAGAGCCCCTTGAGAGCCCCCAAAAAAGATAATCGATAATATAAATTCACACAACTGCAATAATCTTGAAGGCTTGAACACGAATGTATTTTTACAACCTGACCAACATGGAATCGGTCTGTCCTCGGTGGAAGAAAATGTAGACGCTGCGAAATCGAGGATATATATGGAAAAATAAGAAAATGAGGAATGGTGGATGAGTTGAGAGTTTCCGATTGTTAATGCGGTAATGGTATGGAGGAGTTATAGCAGGAATTGGAGTAGAATAGTAGGGGTAGTGGGACGGTTTGAGTAAGGTATATGCGCACGGTCTGAAGGGAAAGAATATAGTTTGGGGTCATGCAAAGAAATTAAATATTATTCACGCAATGATCACACTACAATGATAAAACTTGACAAAGAAATATAAGTTGAACTTGGGTCATGCAAACCAAAAGTTAACAATTAAGAGATCGGGGTTCAAGTACAGATAACTGAACTGTCAATAGGGTAATAGCTGGGAGTGGAAATGGTTGATAAACATATGTAAGACCTTCCCCTTCCTTGAGGTCAAAAATAACATCAAACACATTCAAAAAAAAAAATGTACTTACTAATTCATTTAATTAGCTGCAAATAAGAATGTCCATCAATTATCAGTTGAATGATGTAATTTCGATTTTAGGACATGTACTCACATCCATTAAGAAACACTTTGAATCTGCACAACTTCAAAATGAGATTTTTTTTTATCCCGGTCCGCAGCAATACAATTTGATTATCACAATAAACGGAAAAAAAAAAAATAGTAATAATAATTGTTACGATAATATTGAACCAAAGTTTGTGGAACATTCAATAACATATTGCCTAATCCCAATAGAAAATCATGAAAAATCAACTTACACCTGCATTTATTTATCAGGGCAGAAAATATCTATTAGAAAAAAGACACATAGTTGACGATATGCTGAACAATGACTTACCGGAAAAATAAGGAAGATGAGTAACGTCGATCACCCAAACTCATATCACATCCCTTCCGCGAACAAAAGAGAGAAAGAAAAAAATTTAACTTCTTCCAACTTATTCACCGCCTTCTTTAAAACCCTCAACAAAAGAGAACAAACCAGTCTTCTATTTAGTTTTAAAAAAGATTTGAATAGTTTTTGTCCCTGTTATATTGCTCCGAATTAATTGTTTGTTGTGTTTTGTGCCTCTAGCCATGTGCACCTGTAACAATCCATAAAATCGATGTTAGGTTGGACTAAAACAAAAGAAATGAAAGGAGGCGTGGTGAGGAACAAATGCAGATTGACACAACTACAGGTGATGAAGCTACTGAAAGTGAAAATAAGCTACGGAATTAGTAGGTTGTTCATGTGAGGTTTGTTACATAAAAATGGAGTAAAATCAAACAATGGTAGCATTGAAGCACATCATACATGCAACCTGTGGCTATGTACTTAGTAGATTGTGATTTGAAAAAAAAAAATGTATTCACCTTCAACAATACCATTTTACAATGTCTTTTGTGAAATCAAATGTTTATCTACGTTTAGTCCTGAATAACCTAAGAGAGTCAAATTTTATGACATCATAAAATCCGAATCCAAAACTTTCTCCATCTGCAACGACTGCATCTTTTGAACTAAATGAAAACTCACAATGAACCAGAAAAAATGTTACAACAACAGTATTAGCGGGCAAACCTTAGGCAAATGGTAAAAAGCAAAGAAGAACGGATTGTAAACACACAGAGTAAAAACAAACAAACCTAAGTGAGCCTTCATACTCCATATAAAAGGCATGTAGTATGGACAGAGGTAACCGTCTCTTCATCAAACTCACAAATCACACATGCGTTCTTTTCATCCATTCTGAGGAAGCTACAATGTACTCTTATGCTACTCTTATGTTTACTCTTCATTATGTATGGCCTACCGGGATCGAAAAGCGTCTCACATTCATTCTTGAATCGGAAAGATCTCATGAAAAGCGATGTGTTTAAATATCATTCTCCTCCGGTGGCTTCTTCTCGGCTCCGGCTTCGATATCACCATAAAACCTTCTGAGATATAACGCAGCATATTATGCCCTGAAAATTAAGGAATCAAAACCAGTTTCAATTAAACAATAACTGAAATCGGGAAAGAAAGAAACCCGCAAATGTCGAGGAAGAGTTGGAAGTTAAAAAGGAGTCTGCCAAAAATAAAATGGTAGAAAATAACCGAATAACCTTGCAACGGAACGTAGATCTTATGTACTTGAAACAAAAACCAGAACAAAGAATCTTTTACATAAATCAGTTGCAAATAACACATGTTTTTGCAAACTCATAACACAATTCACCATGAAAACATAGGAGTTCAGCGATAAAGAGATGAATTATCAAAACCCATAATATTCAATAATATGGATGGCACTGAACTTAAAATTTTATTAATATTTCAACCAACCCGTGAATTGGGGGCGGGAATAAGGATCCAAAGCATCAGATTGGCAAAACTTAAAGAACTACAACAGCTATAACATTTGAAGAGAAAATGATTTTTATTGATTATGTTGTCCTCCAGCTTACACCTTATATCACCCAAAATACTAACAAACCTTATCCTCCTTGGGATATGCATTGTAGATCTAACGGTCTGAGATTACACACATGTAAAACAGAAAAGTGACACTTGTCACTGTTACAGTACTACTACAATATAAGACACTCTACTTATCAATAACTTTACCATCCCCCCTCAAACGAAACTTGGTATCTACTAAGTTGAGTTTGCTTCTAGCAGAGGTGAAAGCTGTAGCAGCAAGGGGCTTGGTTAGAGTATCAGCCAGCTGTGAGTGAGAAGGAACATATCTGACATATAACTGCTTGTCCAGAACCTGATTTCTAACAAAATGCACATCCACCTCAATGTGCTTGGTCCTAGGATGGAACATAGGATTGTGAGCAAGAAAAGTAGCACTAGTATTATCACACCAGAGAATAGGAATCTGAGACATTGGTAGATGCAAGTCATGCAACAGAAACTTCAGCCAAGTAATTTCAACAGCAGCTTGAGCCAATGATCTATATTCAGCTTCAGTGCTTGATCTAGCAACAACATGCTGCTTCTTGGATGTCCAGGAAATAAGAGAGTTCCCCAAATAGATACAATAGCCACTGACAGACTTCCTATCATGAGGTGAAGTGGCCCAATTAGCATCTGAGTAGCCTTGAACTTGCAGATCAGCAGAGGGTTTGAACTGCAACCCTAGATGAAGGGTGCCCTTAACATATCTGAGAAGCCTTTTTACCCCTGCCACTGAATCTCTGTAGGAGAAGCCATAAACTGACTAAGAGTGTTAACACTATAGGCTAGATCAGGCCTAGGGAGTGTAAGATACTGCAAAGCTCCAATGGTACTTCTGTATAAGGTAGGATTTGCCATGAAGGGCCCAAAACCAGGAATAAGCTCTTTGTGAGTCACCATAGGAGTACTGCAAGGTTTAACATTGTCCATGCCAAGTCTGTGCAAAAGTTGTACTGCATAGTGAGCTTGGGTAAGATAGAGACCTGAGGCATCCCTGTAAGCTTCAATCCCCAGAAAATGACTAACTGAGCCAAGGGATTTAAGAGCAAACTTCTGATCCAATTTGTGAATAAAGGTAGCAATAGCAGAGTTAGAATTCCCTGTAACCAAGCTATCATCCACATATACAAGTACATAGAGCACAACAGTAGAATCTTTAAAAACAAATAAGGATGTATCAGAAGGTGACTGTTTGAAACACAGAGAAAAGAGATAGGTTTTTAGAGCATCAAACCATGCTCTAGGGGCCTGTTTTAACCCATACAAGGCCTTCTTAAGGTGACAAATATGATGTGGCTTATCAGGATCAACAAAACCAATTGGCTGTGGCATGAAGATATCCTCTTGTAGCTGACCATTCATAAAAGCATTGTTCACATCAATGTGTTGAATATCCCAATTCATATGAACTGCTATAGCCATAATAACCCTGATAGTGGCAGGTTTGATGACAGGACTGAAAGTATGATGAAAATCAATCTCATAAGTCTGACTAAAGCCTTGAGCCACAAGTCTAGCCTTGTGCTTGTTAATGGAGCCATCTAGATTTAACTTTAATTTAAAAATCCATCTGTTGCCAATCAATTTCTGGTTTTTGGCAAGAGGAACAAGATCCTATGTCTTATTATGCTGAAGGGCCTGGAATTCAGACCTCATAGCATCCAACCACTGAGGTTGATTCAATGCCTCAGTCACTGTGGTAGGTTCTGGTTTGGATGAGGAGGAAGCAACAACAAGATAAGAATAGGTCTTAGGTTTATAGATCCCACTTTTGGATCTGGTTTGCATAGGATGGCCAACAATAGGAGGCTCAGGATTAGGTGGTGGAGATGGAGAACTCTCAAGATTAGGTGAAGAAGATGGAGAGAACTCAGGATTGGGAGGAGGAGAGGGAGATAAGACAGGGACATGACTGGTTGTGTTAGGAGAAGGATCAGGACTAGTGCTAGGAGCACCAGATACTGAAGTATCAGGTGATGCTGAAGTAGATAATACAGGGGAAACAGGTAAAGATGAGGAGCTTTGAGACTGGAAAGGGTTTAGGAACTCAGAATAAGTTGGAAGATGAAGTGAGACAGTGGAGGATATGTCAGGAGTAGAAGAGACAGCAGCAGACTGTGGAAACCCTAGCTGATAAGAAAATTCAGTCTCATTGAAAACAACATGTCTAGACACATAGACTCTTCCAGTAGGATCTAGACACTTGAAACCCTTATGACTATCACTGAATCCAATAAAAACACACTTGCCAGTGTGAAAATCAAACTTATGTTTGTTATAAGGTCTAAGAAAAGGAAAACAAGCACATCAAAAGACTCTCAGGTTACTGTAAGGAGGTTTGATGTTATACAGCTTTTCAAAAGGGGACAGAAAATTCAGAACAGGTGTTGGCATATAATTAATCAGAAGGACAGCATGTTGAAAACTCTCCCACCAAAACTTAAGAGGCATGCTAGCTTGTGCCATCAAAGTGAGACCTAATTCAGTAATGTGTCTATGTTTTCTTTCTGCTTTGCCATTTTGCTCATGAACATGAGGACAAGGATGCCTAAAGTGAATTACACTCTCTTTCAAGACTGGAACAAAGGACCTATACTCTCCTCCCCAATCAGATTGCACAATTTTAATTTTAGAGGAAAACTGATTTTCTACAAGTTTTTTGAAATGCAAGAATGCTTGTAAGGCATCTGATTTAAGTTTTAGGGGTTAAATCCAGGTAAATCTAGTATAGTCATCCACAAAGTGTATATAATAGGTGAAACCAGCAACAGATTGAACTAGTGCTGGTCCCCACAGATCAGTGTGTATAAGCTCAAGAGGACAAGTAGTAACAGTTTCAGAATTTGAAAAAGGCAAAGCATGATTTTTGCCATACTGACAGGCATCACAAAATGTCATTTCATTACCAAAAGAAACATTACAATCCTTTAAAACATGACTCATAAATTTAACTGAGGTATGTCCTAGCCTCCTATGCCATAGGACATCACTATTAGGTCTAGTTACACTACTGACATAAGACCTAGGGTTCAATGAACCAGTTTGCTGATTTGACACAGTCTTGTAGCTGGAATTGAAGGGCTTGTTTCTGGATTGAAGGGAGTTCTTGAACTGAGAGAGAGGAAACAGATAGAGACCATTCATCACTCTACCTTTGAGAAGAACTTGACCTGTTGTTTTGTCCTTAACAATACAATCAAGATCAGTAAATTCCACAGAAACAGGATTATCAGAGGTTAGTTTGGAAATGCTAACAAGATCTTTTGTGATGGCTGGAACATGTAATATGTGTTTTAGGTGTAGTGTGGAATCAGAAACAGGAAACATACTAGAACCAGAATGGACAATTTTAAGTTGAGAACCATTACCTACACCAACAGTGTCTGAGCCATTGTACTCATTCCCGAGTTGAATTTTGCCAAGATCTGATGTGATATGGTTTGTAGCACCACTATCAGCATACCAATTTGGATCAGCAAGAGTTTCTGGTCCAGCCAAATAGGCAGCAGCAGAAGATTGACCATTACCTTAACCACCCTGATTCTGAGTAGGATTGAAATTGGTGTCAAACCTGTACCAACACTCTATCACAGTGTGTCCAGACTTGTTGCACAGTTGACGGGTAGGTCTAGCATTTTTGTTATTGTTGTATCCTGATCTACCTCTTCCTCTAGACCTTCCTCTCTGATTTGCTCCTCTACCTCTATTCTGGCCTTGATAGTTATTCCTTCCTCTTCCTCTACCTTGATAAGAATCAGATGGATGAGAAACATCCAGATTCATGGTAGGATTGAATCTGGCCAGCAATCTCTCATGTGTAATCAACTGAGCTTGTACCTCAGGCCATGACAAGGCTCCCATCCTTGAGGTTAGATTAACAATCACAGACTCATACTCCTTACTTAAACCTCCAAGAGTAGCTAGAATAAGTTCTGAGCGCGTAATAGGATAACCAGCAACACTAAGTTTGTCAGAATAGGTCTTCATCTGAGCCAGATAATCAACCATAATCTTAGATCCCTTCTCCGCTTTAGTTAAAGCATCTTTATATTCTAACATATGAGCCTCACATTGATTATTAAACAATAATTCCAAAGTTTGCCAAATTTCATGTGAAGTAGTGCATCCAACAACCTCAACAAGGGCTTGTTCAGTCATAGAAGCTAATAACCAACCAGTTAACAACGCATCATTAGCCATCCATTCATCATAAGCAGGATTTACAGACATAATAACCGCTGAGGTCACATTTGGAGAGCCTAGATACTTAGGTGGGCATGGCAATGTTCCAAACAGAAATCCCTCTAACTTATGACCTCTAATCACAGGCAGAATAGTAAATTTCCACAGCAGATAGTTGTTCCTATCTAATTTGACTGAACAAGTTTGATTGAGATTACCTCCAAGAGTTTGCGTAGGAAGATTCATAGGAGAAGCAGATCCAGTTCTGATCTGAGCAAGCGGTGAGGTGAGAAAACTCGGATTTCCCATGTATCCAGTAGCAAAAGGACTCTGCATAAATCCTGACATGGGAGATGAAGACAAACCACCTGTGAATCCAAGGGAGTGAGGCATGAACATCATCGGTGAAGTCGGAACTGATGAAGCACCCATGGATATCACAGCTGAAATTGGTACAGATGAAGTAAGCATGGAGGAGACACTGCTCCGTCCGGCGTCTTGATCGGAAGCTGAAGATGGTGGTGGTTCCATCAGGCCGAGCTACGGTGGCTCTGATACCAACTTAAAGAACTACAACAGCTATAACATTTGAAGAGAAAATGATTTTTATTGATTATGTTGTCCTCCAGCTTACACCTTATATCACCCAAAATACTAACAAACCTTATCCTCCTTGGGATATGCATTGTAGATCTAACGGTCTGAGATTATACACATGTAAAACAGAAAAGTGACACTTGTCACTGTTACAGTACCACTACAATATAAGACACTCTACTTATCAATAACTTTATCGGCAAAGATCTCGCATCCGCTGCAACCCCCGGTTCCAACTGTGCCCGTTACAGCCCGTGTTCCAAATGTGCCGGTGGTGGAAGATGTTGCTTATGACGTGATGAAGAGGTGAAAATGAGAGGTAGGAATCGAAGATTTAAAATAGTGGGAAGTTGAGGAAGTTTGAAGATGGAGTGAGGGCTTGAGGAAGTTAGACATTTGTAGTGGAGAACGTGGGCGTGGATGAGCGAGCTTGAGCACGAGAAGAATGCAATGAATAAATACAGCTCGGTTTTGAAAATATTAAATTTCTTCTTTTCTTCTCTTTGTTTTTCTTGATATTTTGTTATTTGTAATCCCGGCTGTTAAACCTTTTTTTAGTGACATGTTGTAGACTTAACTTTTAATCAAACATTTGTTTGCTTGGCATTTGCTCACATTGACTGTATCACTCAGAGACATGGTTGATGGTTGTGTAAACAGTTAAAGTATGTTTACAAGGTGAATTATTCGTGATTGCTGAAGTCTGTCTAAAAGCTGATTGTTTCTTCAATGTTGTGCACTTATAAATACTTCAACATTAGTATAATTTGCTGTGTGAGATGAAAAAATAGTAAATCATATTTGTTGCGGTGCAACAATGCTATACTATTAACGCTTATTACAATCGGAACGTTTTAAAGTTTATCACTGTAGTATGTCATAATTAAATATTCTCATGTTTTGTATATTCGTTATATATACATTTATAAATATCCCACTGTCGTTTCTGAATCTTACACTATCCAATATGTCCATAATTATCCCTAAATTATAGGGAGTTATGCGTGTTAATCCTTAGGGGAAATAATAAATAATATTATTAGCAATAAATACGCTTCCTTGCAGGACAAGAAAGAGGGATGAGACATCTCCTATATAAACAACCCTAAGGAACTACGAAAGACTTGATTCCTGAAACATAACAGGATACGTAGGCAACTTGAAAAAATAACCCAAGCTCAGTCTAAAAATCATCAAAAAAACATCCCTCGTTCAATTACCCCTAGATTAAACGGCCCGGATTTATTCATAGACGAAATCCAGCATCGTCAAATGGCGCTAGAAGGAGGGCCTTCTATCAGTAGTAGATCGAGGTTGTTCGTGATCAAGTTAATGGCAAAAATTTCATGCCAAAAACGCAGTCAGATCCGAAGCTTATTGCCGGAGTTCGAACCGTTGGAATACAAATTCCACCGTTCAGATTGAAGAAGAAGGAGGAATGAACAAACCCTCCAAATTTCGTGGCGATCGGATACCGTTTAGATGCCCGATCATCACCGGAAAGTTGCTGCTATAACAGCAAAACGCAACAGCCCCAGAAACGCAGTCAGATCGACGGTTTATTGACGGAGTCTCAACCGTTGGAACAAGAATTCCACCGTTCAGATTGAAGAATAAGGAGGGACGAACAAATCCTCCAAATTTCGTGCCGATCGGAGTCCGTTTAGATGCCCGATCATCGCCGGAAAGTTGCTGCTGTAACAGCAAAACGCAACAGCCCCAGAAACGCAGTCAGATCGACGGCTCATTGCCGGAGTTTCAACCTTTGGAACAATAATTCCACCGTTCATATTGAATAATAAGGAGGGACGAACAAACCGTCCAAAATTCATGCCGATCGGAGTCCTTTCAGATGCCCGATCGTCGCCGGAAAGTTGCTGATGTATCAAAAACGCAGCAGAACCCTAATCAGCAGTTTCAGGTCGGCGGCCTGTTACCAGCAATTCAACCGTTGGAATAAAAATTCCTCCGGTCATATTAAATAATACAGAGAGAAGAACAATCTGTAAAAATTTCATGCCGATCGGAGTAGGTTTCGATTCCAGATCATCGCCTAAAATTTGCAGTTAAGTACAAAAAAGCAGAAAAACCCTAATCTGCAGGTTCCAAGTCGGCTGAATATTCCCGAGAATTGAACCTTCGGAACAAGATTTCCACCGGTCAGATTCGAGAATTATCAGGACCAAACAAACCCTCAAAATTTTAGGCCGGTCGGAGTTCGTTTGATTTCTCGATCGTGGCAAAGAAGTTACCGAGTGCACAAAAAACGCAGGATTCTCGGACAAGCGGCTGCCAATTCGGCGGCTTATCCCCGGAGATTGAGCCGTCGAAAGAACAATTCCACCGTTCACATCGAAGAAAAGTGAGGGAAGAACGATCCCTCCGAATTTCGTGCCAATCGAATCCGTCTCGAGGTCCGATTGCCACCGGAAAGACACTGCGCTTTGTGGTGCCCGAGAAAGCAACGAATTATCTACCGTATCTAGCTATCCACGAAGCGAGTTCTCGAGCTCCAAGGATCGAGCCGAGCTCTTTAGCTCTCCAGGTTCTTACAATCGTTATTTGAAATTCTTATACACTTTGTAAGTCTTTATTATATGTGTAATGTTTTTTTATCACAATCACATTGCACCACAAAGACTCGAGATATCGAGCACCGGCATTCGAGCTTTACGGACTCGTCTTGCCCTAGATCCGAGCTCGACTCAGCATCATATTTGGAGCTCACCTTGAGCGTATCTTTTATAAGACCGAGCTTGGCTCGGCATCATATTTGGAGCTCTCTTGAGCAGATCTTCTATAAGACCGAGCTCGGCTCGGCATTATATTCAGAGCTCGCCTTTGAGCGAATCATTTATAAGACCGACTTCAGTTCGGCATCATACCCGGAGCTTGCACCCGAGCAAATCTTATGTAGTCCGCTAGCCGTCTAGCATGCTCTAACAGACTATGCCAAATAAGCAAACGGTACATTAATTTAATATTATTTTGTTTTCTATTACGCATGGTCTTATTGAGTTTGCGGGACAAACACTCGATCAACAATATACGGGAAATCGGTACAAACCGGCCCAAATTCGCTCAAATAAAGTCCGAGAAGTCGACAAATGCGGCCCTCGCTCGGCAAAAAATCATAAGTCGGCGGGATCGACAAGGCGAGTTCCGCAGTCGGACTCGGCAAAAATTCCCTAAGTCCGGGACGGACCCGGGAACCGATCCGCGAGCCGGACTCGGTAGAAGAACCGAACCGCGAGGTCGGTCTCGGGGAAGAAATTTGCCAAGGCAAATCAAAATAAGTCCGCATGACGGACCCAATGAACGATCCGCGAGTCGGACTCGGTAGAAGAACCGAACCGAGGTCGGTCTCGGGAAGAAATTTGCCAAGGCAAATCAAAATAAGTCCGCAGACGGACCCAACGAACCGATCCGCAGCCGGACTCGGTAGCGAGCGAACCGCGAGGTCGGTCTCGGGAAATTTGCCAAGGCAAATCAAAATAAGTCCGCGAGACGGACCCGGTGAACCGATCCGCATGTCGGACTCGGTAGAAGAAACGAACCGTAGGTCGGTCTCGAAAAAAAGTTTGCAAATGACAAACTCTATAAGTCGACGGGATCGACGAACCGAGCTCCGCGGTCGGTCTCGAAAAAAAAGTTTGCAAAGGACAAACTATAAGTCCGCAGACGGACCCAATGAACGATCCGCATGTCGGACTCGGTAGAAGAACCGAGCCGCGTGTCGACTCGAAAAAAGTTTTCCAAAGGACAAACTCTATAAGTCTGCAGGACAGACGATCAGCAATTTCTATAATACTTAGAAAGTTGAAGTAATCAAACTTCCTAAGTCTGCAGGACAGACGATCAACGCTTTCTATAATACTTAGAAAGTTGAAGTAATCAAACTTCCTAAGTCTGCAGGACAGACGATCAACGCTTTCTATAATACTTAGAAAGTTGAAGTAATCAAACTTCCTAAGTCTACAGGACAGAAAATCAGCGCATACACTGAAGTACATCATTCGAAAAGCAAAGCTTTGTAAAGGACGTACTTCGTGGGGTAAAGGACCCTAAGCTATGCTTAAAACAAAAGCAAGGGCAAAACCAAAAACCAAAGTAATAGCAATGAAGGGCCGAACGCCAAAGAAGAAAATATTACGTAACAAGTGCCAAAAAGGCATAAATTGTCAAGAACAAAAAATAACAAAAGTTGGAAAATATTGCAAAGTCTTTCAACAAGTTTTTCAACAAAATAATAAAGGTCGATCTTAAGAATTGTCGGCGAGAATCCTGTTGCTGATGTTGATCTGAGGCCGTACCGGAGGGCTGAGTTGAAGACGCACTGGCTTGCTGGGCAGCAGGTCTGCGACCATACTTCGCAGCCAGATCTTCACCGGCTTGAAACTCCTTAAGCCTAGCCTAATAGATTTGACTACATCCTGGCTTGCAAAGGCTCCCATTTTGAAGATTCTCAATGATTAGATGAGGGCATTGCTCTTTAGCCTGATTCATGCCAAGGGTATACCCTTGGCTTAAGATGGAGCCATGTAAAACCTTCAAGGCCCCAGTGAAGTGAACAAGAGATCTTGTACTCATAAATGGCTTGGGCGATCCGAGCGGGCATCTCGGCTCGAAGTCCATCATGATCGGCACGGAGTTTGGCCATATATGGCCTTATCCCGTTCAAAGACTTAGTAGTGCGCGGATCCTTCAACTCGCCTTGTTCAAATTTGCATAATCTTCTCCGGATCGGCGTTCGGGCATCCTTGGACGAGAGACACGTCATTGTATTTTTTACGACCGGCGTAAAGGTCGCCGATCCGTCGTTCCAAGAAAACCTTTTGAGTGGAGAAACCGTCCACTGTTCGTAATCTCCTTCCTAGCTCCGACGACATGACAAAGGCATACATGGGTCGGTACGATAAAGACGAAAAAAAAGAAAGCAAGTACGAAAGTATAAAATACTATACCACCGAGGCCAGATCCTTGTCTGGCAGTTCGGACAGAAAGTCACCTTGGGGAACAGATCCCCCTCAGAAGCATTCTGATATCCTCGATCAGCCCTGCCTCTCTTGCGTCCAGATCGGGAGCGCACTTGGAGCTCTCCCATAATCAGAGCCGCCCAGGATGATCAGGCTATCATCTAGCTAATCGGTAGGCGGTGTGGGGTCAACCAAACCTCTTGTTGAAGACCCTCGCAGGAAGATCTTCGGATTGATCTCGGGATTAGCCCGGGCAGTGCTCCGGTTCGGGACCACCCCACGAGCCTCGGGTTCGAACTGTTCGTTGTGCTCGAGGCACAACCTTCTTTTCCTCAAATGCCTGCTCAAATACATCAGCAAAGTCGGCCACTGAAAAAGAAGAAAAAGGCCTAGACGGGTTAGCAGGTTGTGGGTCGATAACGAACTGCTCAGAATTTCTACGAGCAGAGATTATGTTGAGGGCAGGGATGTCTAATGGACCCTCTGGTTGAATAATTTCGGCTTCAGATTCAGAGCAAGACTCAAACTCTCTCTCAATTGAACTGCTAGATGCAGTGCTTGCCCTCATTAACTGGGAAAAACATAAGCGAAAAAGAAGAACTCAGAAAAATGAGAGGAAATATGCTTACTTGGATTGCAAACTCTTGAGATAATTAAGATCTTCAGTTTAATAGCAAATGAAGAGAAGAGGGGGAGCCTGATTTGAAAAGACGGGTTATAACCCTCCTCCAAACGTGTAAACGACGTTAGATATGGGAAAAGGTGAAAAACGCCTCGTATCCTGTAATGTAGTGATGGCCTATTTAATAGGCTGCCACCTGGCAGTTGGGCAATTCAACACACGAGATCGGACAAGTCCGGCCGAACCGCCAAATTGGTGCAGATCTGACCAACTAGAAGAAAGATCGATCAAAACGAAGCATAAGCGAAATGCAAGTTCAAAAACCTAAGAAGCATTAAGGATTGAGTTCGCCCAAACTCGTAGCGGGAGTAAAATTCTCCATAGAAGCATTCACTTGGGGCGGCTCGGCGGAGCCAGCCATTGCGGCGAAGCGACGGCCGGAGAAGGCACTAAACAAGGGGGCCGCGGCGGCATTCTCAAAAACCGTTCCACCTGTAAGACGTGGGCACGAAGGACGGCGTCATATAAGTAACTATGCCACTTGGCGTAGAGAGACCATTGTAAAATTATACAAGTCTAGATGACGGGGGCCGACCAACACCTCTACAACGGATCCGACCTCACAATGAGTGTTCGACGGATCTTGGGGGCTTATGATGATGCCCGACCCGAACTACGCCACGTGTCATCCTCTTAAGTCGTATAATAGATGACTAGCCTCTAAATGTAAGGCATTAAGGGCCAGGAGCCCAGAAACATACCTAAGGGCAGATCCCTTACCCTAGGTGGGAGATCGGCACGAACTCCTCCTCCAACCACCGCAGGTCGGCTAAGGCTTGGCGAAAAGAGGTGCCCAGTTCGGCCATAGTGGCCTTGGGGGCTGAACGCAGGACGCTCAGACCTGCCCCTCTGTTATTTCATATGCGGGATAATTAAAGATATATAAGGGAAGAATCCTAGGTCATAAAGACTTTGATCCTGACATTTAAATATGTCTATAATTATCCCTAAATTATAGGGAGTTATGCGTGTTAATCCTTAGGGGAAATAATAAATAATATTATTAGCAATAAATACGCTTCCTTGCAGGACAAGAAAGAGGGATGAGACATCTCCTATATAAACAACCCTAAGGAACTACGAAAGATCGACTTGATTCCTGAAACATAACAGGATACGTAGGCAACTTGGGAAAATAACCCAAGCTCAGTCTAAAAATCATCAAAAAACATCCCTCGTTCAATTACCCCTAGATTAAACGGCCCGGATTTATTCATAGACGAAATCCAGCATCGTCACTGAAGTAATTTTAAAGGATGATTGTTTCTTCAATGTTGTACGCACTTATAAGTACTTCAACATTAGTATAATTTGCTGTTTGAAGAGAAAATAGTAAATCATATTTGTCGCGGTGCGACAATGTTGTACTACTCTTAAGCTTATTACTAATGGAATGCCTTAAAGCTTATTACTATATAATTAAGTATTCTCATGTTTTGTATATTCATTGTATATATCTATAAATATTCTATTGTCGTTTTTAAATCTTACACTATCCATTTTACTATGATATTATTGTCGTAAAAATCTATCTTACAACGATATTATCAGAGTAATACAGACTGCAAATGAATGGTGTGACATATTATCCATCTTACGATGATATTATCAGAGTAAAAAATAAAAAAAAAATTAAAAGTGAAAGGTGTGACATGACCTGATTTTCCAATTTCCCACGGAAAAGTCACTAAATTTGTTGTTTTGTTGAATTAATTCATAAATGCATCAATACAGACCGCGAATTTTAAGTTCTTACTGGTAAAGAAAATCAAAATAACTGTGAAAGATTGTTGTTTTATTTATGAGTAAAATTATACGCTTCTCATTTATATAGGAGATAAAAATAATAATAAATAAATTCAAACTCTTATCATATCCTAAATTTATACAAATTATAAGATAAAGATAAATATTATCACGTAAAGTGATTTATTCTGGGTGAATATTATATTGACTTAACAACATTATTTTCTTTTGAACTTCAAGGTACAAATATAATTTGGTGATCCACGATTAATAAAAAATTAGATATATGGATTTTGTAACATATATAACTAACTAAGCAAAAGACTAGAAAGGATGAGCACATAATTTGTAGATAAGTGCTCATGATTTCTTATTTTAAGATAACTTATAACACTTTTATCTATATATTTATTTGAAATCAACAATTATATCTATCTAAACTTTATAACACTATGTAAATACACACAATAATTTTTATCACAACCAAATTAAATTGTTGGTAATATAGTTTTATTTATTTTAACCAAAGTAGAGTAGCAAATGAGAAAACCTAATTATATTTGGAAAATGATATGAATTATATATTGGAAAATGATTTGTGCACTACACATATTACCATCACATCTAGCCAATGATTAAAGTGTAACCATTAAAATGAATGGATAAGATTGCATAGTGATTGTCCATTACACACTATATGTAGTGGATAAATCATCATCCTTATATATTAGCATGATAAATGTGAAAAAGCTAATACCTTCTTTAAACATCATCTTTATCGTTTAATATTCATATCTCAAACAAGGGTTGAAAGACAAAAAAAAATTTAAAAAAAATGATAAAGATACTTGCGTTACTTTTATGTCCCAACGAATAATATAACGTATTTATTTATAATGATAACGATGCAGATCATAGTTGTATCTTTCGTTATACACAAGTTGTGCCGGTATTATTATACAAAAAGAAAAATTGATTTGACGTATCAACTTTTTTCTGAGAAAAAACTAAGAGTGTCCACTATGACAACCTTTTTCTTCTCCCTAAATTTTGTATAAGGAGGATATAGAAGCATCAACTCCACAATGGAACTTTATTTCGTTCCCTTTCCCCAAATAAAATTAAGGTCCTCCCTTAGTATAGGGTATCTCTTAAGGTGAATAGTATCCAACTTTTTCTCCTTTTTTTTCTTTCCAGCTAACATTTTTCACAAAAAGAGGAAACAACATATTCATTACATCTTTTATTAAAATGTCACAATAAAATATTAAAATAATTTTTTACATTAGTAATTAATATACTCAAACGACTCAATAGATTTTATTTTACGATCAATGATATAGAAGTGTGTTGTATATTTTGTCGTAAACATTTTTGTTGCGGAACTATTGCTACTCTAAACTAAGATGTGAAAGGTTGGTGAAATGTGTTGTGGAAAAAATGTTTAATTATTTTCACAAGTTACACATTTAATATGATGAGTCATAACTATACAATTACGAGAACATTAAAAAAAAAAAAAGCGAAGTTACCATATTTAACAAAAAAAAAAATCTCCTTTATATTGATATAGATAAAAAAAAAGGGAATATATTTTCACACAAATTTTTATCTTAGCACACAGATTTTTTTTTCCAATTTCGCCCTTATTTTTTTTATTTTACGCGCGTTCATTCTGACCAAAGTTTGGTCAGAATATGACACATTATCCATACTGAAATATGGTCAGAATATACGTGTTGAGAGTCCACACTGGTTGATTCTGACCATATTTTAGGTAGAATGTTTGAAGTTTTCCAAACTCATACATAGTCAGAGCATCATTCTGACCAATATTGAGTCCGGAATACTCTACACATTCAGACTAGAATTGGGTCAGGATAACAACAACAATATAAGAGCACCACTATTGATTCTGATTGAATTTCAGACAGAATATTAAAAGTTTTTTGTACTTTTTAGTCAGAATGTCTTTCTGACCGGCATTGAGTATGAAAAACATTCAAAATTCTGACTAGAATAAAATCAGTATAATGATCGTATTCTGACTCAAATTGGGTCAGAATGGCTGATGTGTGAATTGACCATAAATTGGCCAGAATAGTATATATTTTCCGGACTCATTTACGGTCAGAATGACAGGCGTGTGGAATATCCAAACGAAGCCCACTCTCGGCTCTTGGTAAATATAAAACAACATTCGTGGGAAAAGATAGTCCCTAAAAAAATACACCATATTATAAAAGATGCTATTTTCCGTTCAAAACTATCATACAACATTTTTTTTGTAAACACATACGTTGTTGTTTTTTTTTCTTTCTTTTTTTCGCAAGAATATGACATAATTTTTTTTTACAATGCACACGACATATTAAATTCTCACATTGTAATATAAGTAGTATAAAATATTTCATTTTGATTTTTGTGGGAAAGTAAATAGAAAAAAAGAGGGAAAGTATGTTGGTAGTTAAATTGGTTATTTGAGATTTGGGAGAAAAAAAAGTTATTTTGGAAAATTGTATAAAGAGTGTTTGTTGGAGTTAATTTTTTATAGGATATTCAAAAAATGTAATTGAAACGGAAAATAAAAATAAAGGGTGTGATAGGATGTGGTTCCTCTAATACCCCTTCTTCACATGCTGTCCTTTTCTAAGGTTTTTTTTTACCGTTCAACCTTAATTTATACTCCAATCATCATGGGAGTATATATATATATATATATATATATATATATATATATATATATATATTTCCCTTTACGTAAACAATGAAAATTTCTTCTCCAAGGACTTTTTATTAAAACGGACCAGTGGATAATAGCATTTGTAAAAAAGATAAAACAATGTTGTATATTTGTATATGTGACAGTAATCCGACGATCCGATCTAATAAGTAGTCATTGTAACAAAATTACCTCATAAACAATATCATATTAGATTCAACAGAAAAAAAGACACATGTTGTGTGTATTACAGACATTTTCTACCTATAAAGTATCGACATTTCAATTTAGGAGTCATACGTAGTATCAGACACAATTTCGACAGGATACATGTCCGACATGGTGCGATATTCTTTTAATACTTTTCGTTATGTCTCTATCGTTTCACTTTTCAAATCACATGATGAAGCATTTTTTTGACCAAGATTCGAAGGAAGGGTAAAGATGTAAATTCAACAAGATCCGAATTTGATTTTATGCTATAGATGAAAGGGACAGATACACCAGCCATTGTCCCCGCAAATTAAAGCAATTAGTTTATGGAGATATATATCCGCTATCGATAAGGGCGGATGCAGGATCCCGGACGATGAGAGACGATAATTCTAAATATTTTTCGCTATCATAAAAATGTATAGTAGTTTTTTTTTTCTATCACCTATTATTAAATATAAAAAAAATACCTTTTTTTTGAAACAAAAAAAAAAGAAAAAGAAAAAAAACCACAACTTATCATAGAAAAAGACTATACATTTTGTTTTATATGATAAAAATAAACTAATATATATATCTCATGATCCGAGTAAATTAACTCTTCTACTTCTATCAATAAAAAATTAAAACACCACCAACAATGTTTTTTAAGGAAAACAATATTACAAAATCAATTAATATTTTTGTTTAAATGTATCACTTCGATAAAAACTATGTTTTTTTATTTACATTATTGGATTATTATTAATGATATGAGTGAATATAAATTTTATACGGCGAAAAATATTTATATAACATATTATGTATTCTCCGGATATGAGTGAGCGAGTGCCCCCTCCCTTTGGGGCGAACCCGCTCCTGACTACGTATATGTTCATTATGTCAATTACAACATATTTTTAACATATATTATTGATTTTCCGGATCTCATATCAGTCATTAAGCCTTACTCGTACGAGATCAAGCCGAGTTCGAACATGACAATTTTGAATGGTTTACAAACTCGATAAATAAATATTTGATTCGACTCAGATCGTTTAACCCGGGTAGCAATATATAAGAGTGTTGTTTAGGAGAGCCAATACCGTGAAACCCTCGTTCTTCCCTACTCCTTGCACTTATAAACTATCAGCCCCCATTCATCTAAGTACTCATGCATAAGACCTACATTTTCTACAATTTTTAAATATCTGAAATTCCTTATGATTTTCAAGCATCTTGAGGCAGCATAAGTTCGCTTCGTCATTATTTTCATTATCTTCTTGTTTTAGCTTGAAAATTAAGAGTATAGTGTACGGTACGAGAGATTTCATGATTTCGGGTTTCATTAATTATGTTCTCATATTAGCTTGAACATGAAGACTGTAGTGTAGATTTCATGGTTTTGGTTTTATTATCTTCTTGTTTTAGCTTGAAAATGTAGAATATAATGTACCCCAAGAGAGATTTTATGATAACACGTTGTTTATTGTTGTTAGATCTGTTAGGTGTGTGATTGTTTGTTTACGTTATACAGGTTTTCTTGGTTAATTTTGAGCACGTAAATAGTTGATGGTGGATGTAGAATTTTTTTTTCTTTTTCTTTAAATGGCAGGAGAATTGAAGTCAGATCTTTAGGTTCTGAGGCCTCAGAAATTCACATCACACATGCCTCAACCGTTAAATGTAGATTTAGTTAGTTATTACCTGATATATATATATATTTACTTAGATATTTGTGTTCAAGTATTTAATTATGATGTAGGTTTTGATATCTCATTGTCAAAAAGTATGAATATATGTGGCATATCTCCGTCCAATGCTAGCTATATAGTTGAAAATTATGGAAATGACCATGACGAGGACTCTACTTTAAATATGAAACTGCAAAGAAATATCGATGTATTCCGAAATATAGGTATGTATTATTATTTTTTTTATTTTGACATCTTTTATTACCATCTTTATTAATGAAATCGTGATTAGGTGGGTGTTTTTGTATCAATTTTACGATGGCCTCATTTTCAGGCGGCGTCTGGAAGTCTTATTGTGGCGCCGGCTCCTCAGGCAACCGATTTTCTTCGATTGCCGTCGGCCCATCTTTTAAGTCTCTGCTGCTATAAGGTTTCGTCCCTTTTTCCGGCACCTTTTTGGGATCTTACTGGGCGGCTGCTCAGGCAACGGAGTCTGTTCGCCTGATGTCCTCAAATCTATAAAAGGGGAAATCAATTGAGGAAATTGCGAAGATGATGCTATAAAGAAACTCAGAAGGTTGTTCAGAAGTTAGTTGGTGTGATTACCTGTTTGGTTTGGTGGATTTTTAGGATCTTTAGAAGAACTCATGTGGTTTCAGTACCAACGTTGTTATGTGTTTGGTTGAATGGACAATTAGACCGGCGGTATATACAAGGCTAGAAAATTGATATTATGGGGTTAAAAAAAAAAAACTCTTCAAAATCTGACTAATACTCGGTGTTCGAGAGGAAAAATTTATAAGATAATTCAGTTTTATTTGTTTGAGTATTATACTCGGTGCTGGTGGGTTGAATAGTTGACCCGGCTGCGTAAAATAATTTGTTTCGATCAAAAGTACATGGTTGCGGAGGAGAAGAGTTGATAACACTATAAGCAAATAATTCTTTATTTGAAGGAGTCAATGTTTTGGACTATTCAGACGGTTCAATTAGACCGAAAAAAACATCGATATGATCCGAAATATAGGTATGTATTATTAGTTGTATGTATTATTAGTTTTTATTTTGGCATCTTTTATAACCATATAATTCTGTTTATAACGTCCATCTTTTATGTTAGTAATTCTGTGCTAATGTTACGATCCATTAATTAACTCGGTAATTTACCTAAAACGTTTTTTGTTGGTACTTCTTTTACGTGCATTGTGGTTTGCTCATATCCTTCATCTCTTATCATTTTGAGATTAATTTCAGGTTGGTGGTGGCAACGAGGTTTTGTAATAGTTTACGGCATTATATTTTGTGTTATACTATCTTGATATATTCGGGACGGTACTCTTATTGTTTAGCGGGATGTATAAAGACTTTCGATGTGTAGTAGTATAATGATTCCGGGATTGTAGTAGTATTATGTAGCACTTGTATGCATTTGGAACTTAGACCTTATTTCATGCCGATCAAGCATGTATGAATTTATGTTACTCTTTTGCTCATACCACTCTTATTTACGCACAAAGTTTCATTTATCGAAAAATATTTCAGGATGGGACGTTACGGGCTAAACCGCTAAAGTGAACAACATGAGTATTAGTGTGTCACAATCATGTACCCTATGCTGTGCCGTGTTTTGCAAAAAAATAATCATCTTGAAATTTTTTCGTTATCTTAAACGGTAAATACACGGTTGAGACTCACTGTTCCGCTAATGTAACACGCTTTCAATCTGACAATGCTGTAAATGGACCGTTATATTAAGCGAAAATACGTGATTGAGACTCTCCCACAAATTTAACGCGCTGTCAATGTGACACTGCTATACCGTAATTCTATTTACAATCAAGGGCCTTAAAACAAAAATTTTGCTTAAGACTCCCCATTATACACGGATCCCCTTATCCATTTTTAAACAAATAAGATAATGAAATAAATCGCATATATAAATGATTATTACCAATTAAAAACGGAGGTTAAGCATTAAAGTTAAAGGGAGCTGTGGGATGAAATCTTTTACTTTCCGAGTTGACTTGTGAACAACAATCAAATTAGGTCTAAGCATGTAGTAAGAAATCATTATGCTTGGTTTATTGGGTGGCAAGGTTCTGTTAGTGTAGTTCTCTAAACCAATCGGTTTGATCGGAACCGACTAGGTCGGACCATTATTACCTCACTTTTATGTTTATTATGAAAATAGTAACAGATCTCATCATTAAAGTGTATCGAGAGTGACATGTAATATATGGAATTGTATTGATAGATTGTGATAGCCTACATTGGAAATGGGGGAAGCACATCACCACCATATAAGTGTGAGACATAAATGTTTTGTGACTTCAGGTTAGCTCTTTGAGTCCAAGCGAGGATAAGGGTCTAAACAGTTGATTGGACATTTATGACTCAACTAGCACTATCAGGCCTGGGGTCTGGGGCGTTACAGAATGGTATCGGAACCGACTACCATACGGACCTACGTGCCACACCGTGAGAGACGGTGGGGGCCAGCTCTAGAATCTTTTGGTAGGAACGAACTGAGACAAGTCCACTAGGACAAGTCTTGACTGTCCTGGCGAGGACGCCTCTCCCTTATAGGGGGGGGGGGGGGGGGATCCTATGGTAGGGACGAACTGGAAGTGAGACATAAATGTCTTGTCAACTCGTGTTAGCCATTTTAGACTAAGCGATGACGGCGGTCTAAGCAGTTGACCGGACATTTATGACTTATTTAGTGCTATCAGGCCCGAGGTCTGAAGGCGTTACGTAGATGACGTACATTTGATGACACGCTTATTTACTTAAGTGTCTTGATTATATGTCGTTGTATAATTATCTAGATCATATGTCGTTATAATATCACGGTATGAATTGTCACGTTATGACACTATTGAAGTATTCCTAAAAAAATGAGATAACACGGTAGTCGGTAGTAATTGGATGTATTATTGATTCATGTCGGATTCATGCAGGCTCCCTCAAGGTAGAGATGAATATCAAGCTATGACCTTCTTATAAAATAATTTATTTCTCTAATTCTTTACAAAGTGGAGTTCAATGTTCAATTTGACAGAATATTATATTTGATGATAATTTTTCTGCGACCTTTAGATATATAATGAAAAACTCATACAAGACACAACTCATCATATCAAAGTCAATAAAAGTATCCGGTATCCGTAATAACCTAGTGCAATAGTCCAAATCATTGGTTGTTGCGTCTCTATAGAAAAGAATTTACAAATTTTATGTTGGTTCTGATGTAAATCATAGTTGGTGCACCAAAATCAATAGGAATCTAACATTCTAAAATGGGCATCTATCTGTAAAAACTTTCCACAAATATATCTCTTTGAAAATGCTGACTTGGTGGTCCAAAACTTGCACCTGGACCACCCTAAAATTTCACAAAAGAATTATGTACATTTTCATAATAAGTCATCTAAGTATGTTAAATTATTAAGAAAAATAAGCATTAAGTGATTTTTTTTTTAGTCCTAAAAAAAATTGATACTTTTTCCCCCTTTTTTTAACACATAGCAGCCAACACAAAAGAACGAGATTACATTTATTCGAGTCACATCTGATCTATTCAAAGCTACCGATGCATCACATCATTTAAACAGAACTGATCATGTGAAAGTCGAATATATTATGCTTTGAAGGAATTTGAGACTGCTACTGTAACAAACTATCCTTCGGCGATTTGGCGAAGTATCCTCCATGGAAGATCTTTATTATTTAAAGGCCTAAGATGGCGCGTAGGCAATGGAAACAAAATAAGTATTTCAGATGATCAATGGCTACCTCTACCACCATCTTTCAAAGCCCGTCATTTGTCGAATGCGTAAAAGTCTAATTGGGTTAGCTGCTTGATAAATCCTTATACATGGAGATGGAAAAGCAACTTGGTCAAAGAAGTCTTTTGTCTCCTGTAGAAGCAGACATCATACCATCTATACCTTTGTCCCCCCGCAACATCAAGGACAAATTAATTTGGCATCACACAAGCAATGGTTAAATCCGGATATCACCTTGCTCTGCAGCTAAAAACACAAGAAGCGGAACGATGATCAATGGCTACCACATCACAGCCTTACAAAAAACAAAATGGAATTCTTTGTGGCAACTCATAGTACTGCCGAGGACCATACACTTTTGCTGGAAACTACTTACAAATGGGTTCCCTACTGCTATTGGACTCCGTTCTAGAGGCATTGGAAATGGAGAATGTAGGTATGTCATAAAACAACAGAAACAACTCACCACTGCTTTTTTGATTGCATTTTGGCAAAATCGGTTTGGAGTTTACTTCCACGGGGATATAATATTATTGGAGACACCTAAATTTGCGATCTGACGATGCTAAATAACGCACCTCCAGTGAATTGAGGCCACGTGTAATCTAAGGATGAGCTGTAAGAGATCAAGATGGCTGAATATGAATAAAAGATGGTGTTTTTGGTGTATTACGGTGAGTCCAAGAATGTATCTTGGATTGCCTACGTATCCCGCGTGAAAGTCCGGGAATCAAGCCTTACGTAGTTCCCGGAGCTATGTATTTATAGGCACATGTCCTTCTCCCCGCCCTAAAATTTAAGGGCGGCTGGGTCTATTGACATAAATACCCTTAAATGGGCCTTGCCTCCTTGTCCAAGAAACCTGTGGATGTGGGCCCGGGGTCTCGGGCCAAGGATCACGATATCGACTCGAGGTGGTCCGAGGTGAGTGTTCGAGTCCAAGTACTTGTGGAATCTCCCCTAGGCCACGCCTCGAGGTATGTCTCTTCTTCGACTCGAGGCGGATAACATACTTGGACTTTTCCACATGCCACCGGACCAATGGAATAATTCCACGTGGAGGAGCGAATCCCCGTATCATCATAAGCCCCCGGATCGGAGATCGATCGTCTCGATTTCGATGTCGGGTCCGAAAATTTGAATTACTCTTTTGACAGGCGGTCTCTTCTGGGCGGGAAAGACAGCTGTCACCCTCAATTGATACAACCGGTTATAGGATGACGTCACACTGCCAGCATTAATTGGTGTAGAAAACGAAGCGTCCCTTATTGGGCCACGTGGAGACTTAGCCCTTGATTCTCGCGCATACGCTTCTATAACTGCCCAAAATCCCACCCTTTCACATCACTTGCAAGATTTACTCGCATATAAGGACTCCAAAACCACAGAAGCTTCTCCGTCGCTATTATTTGCTTTTGTTCTACCGAAAAAGCCGCAAGTAAGCTCTAATTTCTCCAACTCTTTTCTCGTCTTTTATTTCTCGTATCTTTCGCCGAGTCCATGTCTAGTAGCGAGAGTGACTCACAAAACAGGGAAGAAATTGTCGTGGTAGAAGAAGAATCTACGGAGGAGACCATCTCTCGAACGCCCCGCTAACTCCGGTGAGAAAGCCGCCGGTGAAGAAGATACGAGAGGGGAAGGAGAAGAGGAGTCGTCTTCTCGACCCGTAGCCAAGCGTCAAACAAGGATGAAGGGCCAAGGGCCTTATGGTTGCATGTCCAATCTCACTCCGGAGAAAGGCCAAAGCCATTTGCCTCCGATACGGCATTCCCTATTCCTCTCGATCATATCCAAGTATCCTACGGGCGTATCAATTCGCCTCGTGATCCTCCTCCTTTGTTCTCGCGCCATTTACGAAGCACAACTAAGAGAAGGACTTCGGTTTCCTTTCGACCCATGCCTAATCGCTGTCCTTCAACATTACAAGATCTGCGTTACCCAGCTTGCTCCCAATGGGGTCCGAAGTATAATGGGTTTCGCGCTGGCATGTCGAATCGCCAAGGTCGAGTTCTCGGTTCGACTGTTCCGTCAGTACTACGCCTTGTCGAGCTTGCAGGACGCAGGGTGGTATACATTTCAGAAGCGTCCTCTGGCATCTGAGTTCGTGAGGAAAGTGATCTCGTCTCATGGCGACTGGAAACCCAATTTCTTTTTCATCCGACATGGGTTGGTGGATATTGATATCCACACCTGGTTTCAGAGGCCGCATAAATGGCACGATCGACTCGATACAGACGTTCCCTCCGGGTGCGGGATTATCGAGACCGTTCACCCCGACGTCGCTACCCGAAACTTGCACTCCTTATATCCCTATGCCGATATCGAGACGGCCGGTCCAGGCGCCTATCTCGAACTTGATGAGGATGTCCGCCTTTTATGTAGGGTTTTTATTCATTCTGTCGAACTGTAAGAGGATTTTTCATATTGGTTGCATCCTGACGTCGATTTTTCTCTTTTGACAGTGGAACATTTCTCGAAGATGGATGCCCTGGGCAAGATGCCTGACCCAAAGAAAACCGATCCCAAGAAGATTCAAGAGATGGTTGGGATCAAGTCGAAGAATCCGGCTCCTGCTTCGGGATCTGGGAATGTGGTTTCTGGAGGGCAGAGGACTCCGGCTCGAGCCCCCACACCTGCGTCGACGTCCGACATTTTGAGAGGCCAGCCTGATGAAGCTCTGGCGGCGGGGCAATCTGAGGCGGATCTCGTCCCAAGGAAACGGCAGAAAACAACAGCTCTGAAGCACGGAGTCGGAAAGGAGCCCCGCCATCTCCCTCCTCAGGGCTCAGGGGGGGTCGAGGCCCTTCCTGCCATGAGTCTGGCCGAAATGGAGGCCATGACTCCTGAGGAGTTGAGTGACTACCATCTCAAAATCATCCGAGCTGTAAGTCTTCACATTTTTCATTCTTGCACTGCGACTTTATCATTATTATTACTGCTAATTTCGGGTCTCAAACTAATCTCGAATTGTTTTGATAGGCTCGGTTAACAACTAAGGTGGCAATTAGCGGGGATTGAGACTCCATCGGCTGTCGTGGAGGAGCGAGAAAGAGACTATTGCCAAGCTCACCGCCGATATTGAAAAGCGAGAAAGTTAAAATTGACAAGCTTGACGACCGGCGTGTTAAGCTCGAGTCCGAGTTGGCTACGTCTCGAGATGAGCCGGTAAAAGCACGCCAAGACGCAGGTGTTAGAGACTCCGAGCGAGCCAAGATGAAATCGGAGCTAGCCAAGGTGAAGTCGGATCCGGACAAGGCCCTCAAGGATCGTATCGAACTCCAATCTCTCCTCGAAGGCCCGACGAGTCGAATGGAAACGACTAAGCCGGATTTCTGTCTTCAAAAGAACTAGAGAATGACCCGACACCGCTCGATGACCCAAGGTATGAAGGGGGGGTTCACCATGGCTCTTGACCAAGTGAAAGAGATCGATCCGAGTTTTGACATATCTGCTGTGGCGAAGCCCTACTTATATGATCCCGAGGCCGTTCCTCGTTATGGACGATACATCAGTGAACTTCAGGCCGGCGTCTCTCTGTACGAAAAGTATGTGACTTCTACCTTGGAGGGTGGTGATGCAGGAGATGTCGAGTCGGAGGAGCAAACCGACCCCAATGTGTCGACCTCAGACCGACCCCCCGCTTGATGCTAATTCTTTTTTCTGCTTTTTATCAAACTTTTCCTATTCGATCTGGTTGTAATAACCTTTATATTTTTACTTGTATGAACTTGCATTTGGTAAACTCGATCCTGCAGACTTGACATTTCGATTTGACATTTCGATTTGCATTTTGATTATTGAATCTGAATTTATGCTTTTCACTGAATGTCTTTCGTTTCTTATTGATCGTTTGTTCGGGGTGTAGTCCTTTTGAACTTAATTCCCTTTAAAATGTTGACTTATGGGGTGTAGTCCTTCGGACTTAATTCCCCTGTTGGCCCCTCGAAGTGTAGTAGGAGTTCATGACTCGTAGTACACTTGAGTGTGAGTCGACCTAGCATTGTGTCGCCTTGCTGGCTTGACTTGGCTTTTTGGTCGGAGCTCGGTTCGGCTATCCTGCTTTTGATCGAGCACGTCGTGGTGCTTACGATCGAGCCGAGTTAAGGACCCATCGTGGGATCCGCCGACTGCTTAGCATCGTGTCTTACTGGCATGTCGGGAGTGATATAAGCATTGTCAGTGACCTTGCTTTATTCACTATTTTGTTTTAAATCCGCCGACTGCTTAGCATCTTGGCTTACTGGCATGTCGGGAGTGATATAAGCATTGTCAGTGACTTGGCTTTATTCACTATTTTGTTTTAAATCCGCCGACTGCTTAGCATCGTGGCTTACTGGCATGTCGGGAGTGATATAAGCATTGTCAATGACTTGGCTTTATTCACCATACAGTGTCGAGTTGTTCGGGTCGGAGAATTGATGTCTTGGTCGATTATTGTCTCGGTCGATTATTGCGCTTTTTCATCCTCCCCCCTTTTGCTTTTTCATACGGTCTTGCATATGTAGCGTAATTAAAAAGGAAAAGAAAGCATGCTTTATAAAAGGAATCGCAACACAATGTCATATCGACCTATTACAACTGATGAAAGTAGAACTGCAAAAGTCATGAGAATGATAAATAATTTAAACATAATACTTTCTGAGGTTTGTGGCATGCCAAGTTCGAGGTACTGTGCTTCCATCCGACCTGCCCAACTGATACGACCCCTTAGGATGCACTTTCAAGATTTTATATGGACCTTCCCAATTCGGCTCGAGCTTGCCTATTGGGTCCTGCTTGCTGGCTTCATTTTTTCTCAATACGAGATCTCCTACTTGGAAGTATTTGTACTTCACCCTAGCGTTGTAATACTGAGAAATCTTTCTTTTATAACTGGCCATCCGATACGCCGCCATTTCCCTCTTCTCTTCAACATTGTCTTTTTCTTCTCTTAGATCGGCAGCATTAGTTTCGACATTATAAGCTAAAACCCGGGGCGATGCTAGTCCGATCTCGGCGGTATCACGGCTTCACATCCATAGGCCATGGCAAAAGGAGTTTCTTGGGTTGCCGAGTTGGGTCTTGTGCGATATGACCACAATATACTGGGTAACTGAGCTGCCCAATCTCGGCCTTCATCTTCCAATCGCTTCTTCAACCCAAACTTGATCTGCCTGTTTGTCTGCTCGACCTGTCCATTGGACTGAGGTCGAGCCACTGACGTCGTTCTGTGCTCGATCCTGAATTCTTTCAACCAATTCTGCACCCTATCATCAAGAAATTGAGTCCCGTTGTCCGAGATCAGATACTTCGGAATTCCGAACCTGCACAAAATATTCTCCCATAGAAATTTTTTGATGGTTTGAGCCCTGATGTCAGTAAGAGCTTTAGCCTCGACCCATTTAGTAAAATAATCAACCGCAACGACGACGTATTTGAAATTCCCCGGAGCTCGAGGTAGAGGTCCGACTATATCGACTCCCCATTCATCGAATGGCCATACAGACTCGATGGCATTCATTTCTCGCGCTTGCTGATGAGTTACCACATCATGTACCTGGCAAGCTCTGCAACTCATTACTAATCGACTCGCATCTTTTTGCATTGACGGCCAGAAATATCCCCGCGCTTGCACTTTCTTGCCAACATTCGAGCTCCGCAATGATTACCACGCATCCCTCGGTGTATCTCTTCAAGTAGATAAGCCCCTCTTCTTCCGATGCACATCGCATCCAAGGAGTTACAAATGATCTTCGATAAAGCACATAATCGAAAAGAGCGTACCTGGAGGCTTGAAGTCGGATTTTCCTGGCCTGAGATTTATCGGTGGGGAGCACTCCATCTTTCAAGAATAGTGCTATTGGGTCCATCCAGGTCGATCCCTGAACCACGGGCTGCACGTCGACCTCGTTATAACTCCGTTCCGCTAGCATCTCAACCGAACCTTCCTCTTTGATTTGAAATTCGACGCGAGCTTAGACAACGCATCGGCTCGCTTGTTCTCACTCCGAGGTACTGTTCGACTAGGATCATCTTGAATTTCGACATTAACCCCCGAACAACCCTTAGATAGCTTTTCATTGATTCTTCTTTAGCTTCATACTCTCCCCGTACGTGATTTACCACGAGCCGAGAGTCGCCGTATACCGTAAGATTCTCGACTCCCAACTTCGATGCTAGCTTTAAACCCGTGATTAAGGCCTCATACTCGGCTTCGTTGTTCGTAGCTTTGAACTCGAATCGGAGTGCATACGGAAACTCTTCCCCTTTCGGACTAACTAGCAAGAAACCGGCTCCGGCCCCTTCTTTACTCGAGGCACCATCGACGTGGAGTGTCCACTGCTCCTCTGATGACTGTTTTCCCTGCTCTAATTGAATCGACAACCCTTCAGCTATGAAGTCAGCCAGCGCTTGACCCTTGATGGCTGTTCGAGGTAGAAACTCTATGTCGTATTCCGCTAGCTCGACAACCCACTTGGCTAATCGACCCGATGTCTCGGGCTTTGCCAAGATTTGTTTCAACGGCCGGTCGCAACCACAAGCAATGGGATGTGCTTGGAAGTATGGCTTCAACTTCCTCGACGCATGAACTAAACTCGCGCTAACTTCTCCGCGGGAGTATATCCGACCTCCGCACCATGTAGGGCTTTGCCGACAAAATAGACGGGATTTGTCCCCGGTCTCTTTCTCGAACTAAGACCGCACTTACCGCTTCCTCGCGTATCGCTAGATAAACCAAGAGCTTCTCTCCATCTCGGGGTGAGGACGGCGTTGGCAAATCGGATAAATATTCTTTCAAATCGTCAAACGCCTTCGACGATGCCCCCCCGTCCCATCGGAACGGACTAGCTTTTTTCGAATCTTGAAGAAAGGTAGAGCTCTCTCGCGCCGATATCGACGGAAAACGGTTGAGAGCCGCCATCCGACTCCGTCAACCTTTGCACCTCTTTGACATTCCGAGGTGCGGGCATGCTTTTGAGGGCCTCGATTTTATCCGGGTTAGCTCGATCCCATCTCTCGATATCATGTATCCTAGAAATTTCCCCGATCGAACTCCGAATGTGCATTTCTTCGGGTTGAGCTTCATTTTCGCCGTCCGCAATACCTCGAAAACTTCTCTCACATCGACAAGAAACCGTCCCAAGGACTTGCTCTTGATCAATAAATCATCCACATAAACCTTCATATTCCGACCTATCTCGTCTCTTGAAAATTTTGTTGACGGCCCGTTGATAAGTAGCCCCTGCATTCTTAAGCCCAAACGGCATCGTAACGAAGCAAAACGTGCCAAATTCTGTGATAAAAGCGGTTTTTTCTGAGTCCTGTGGGTCCATAAAGATCTGATAATAACCCCTGTATGCATCGAGGAACCCGAATACCTCGAAGCCCAGTGTCGAGTCGACTAACTGGTCGATCTTTGGTAGCGGGTAAGAATCCTTGGGACACGCCTTGTTAAGATCTGTAAAGTCGACACACATTCGCCAACTCTGATCTGGCTTCTTAACTAACACGGGATTGGCCAACCAATCCGGATAAAATACCTCTTTCACGATCCCGAACTAGCAACTTGTCGACCTCTTTTCTTATCGCTTCTTTTCTCTCGGGGGCAAGATTTCTCTTCTTTTGTCGTATTGGCTTCTTTTTGGAATCGACGTTAAGCCGGTGCATAGCTATATCCGCCGATAGGCCGGCATGTCATCTCGCCTTCCATGCAAAAACGTCTCGAAACTCAACCAGGAGGTCGACCAAGGCTCTCATGTCGGGGTGTGGCATCCACTTCCCGATCCGGACCCCTTGACCTTCTTCCTCCTTCCAAACTCGAACTTCCTCGGTCGGGTCGGCGTAAACCCGCCTTCGATCTTCCTCTTCCTCGGTATCAACTCCTCAACTAGCACTTGCCCAACTCCTTTTCCTTTGATCGTAACCAAACTACAATTCCGGGCTACTTCAACGTCTCCCTTGACTTCACGGGTACCGTACCGTGGGGAAACTTCATGCCGTTGTGGAAAGTCGAGATAATAGCTCGAGATCATATAAAGCCGGTCGACCTAATATCGCGTTGTACCCCGAAGGGGCCTTAACTACGACATAGGTCATTTCCATCGTCCGCCCCTTTTCTCCGTCTCCGACCGTCGTTAACAAATTGATCGACCCGACGGGGTGGATGGCCCGCCCCGTGAATCCAAAAAGAGGGGTAGATAACGGAATGATATCTTCATCTTTCAACCTCATGGCTCTAAACGCCGAATAATAAAGGATATTAACGGCGCTTCCACTTGTCGACACAAACTCTTTTTACTCGACCTCTCGCTTATTACTTGCGCTCGATCACCAATCCCTCGCTATGACCGTGGGAACTCGGAACATCGTCCTTGGGTCCGTAACCTACTTCCGTTGTCAACCCGATCTTTTTTGACTCTCTCGTCCCGTCGACGAGTGCCGACTTGATCGAGGTCGATCCGACTCATGCTCGCCACGATTGTGTTAACGTCATATCCGGCACGATTATCCCGACGAGGATCTCGGTTCCGAATTTCTTGACGGTCATCTCGGCGATTGTCTCGTAGGTTGGGTCGATGACCTTTCCCGCCGATTCCGATTATCTCGACGTGGAGACCGATCCTTCTTTCCGTTGTAGCTTTTTCTCTTGTACTCCCGGCGGCCCTTCGGTTCGTCTTTTTCGACTTCGTCAACGACTTCATCCAATCGACCCTCTTGGATACGGCGTCGATATCCCTCTTCAAATCAAAGCATTCCTCCGTGTCGTGCCCCACATCTCTATGATAGTCACAATACTTGTGAGTATTTTTCCTTTTCTCCGGATCTTTAGACATCGGCTTAGGCGTCCTAGCGATGTTCTTCTTGATCATGATTGCCAATACCTCCCCCGAGATCGGTTGAGGGGGATAAAGTCTCGGTCTTTTAAATTTCCTTTCTTTCCCAAACGATCCGATATCGGAGCCGTCGCCGATCAAAGACGTTGGACTTGCTTTCTTCGTTCCGACCCCTAGGTTGACCCTTGGTCCGGCTTCGGGAATCGTTCCTCGAGTTGAGGCCAAGTGAAATGGTGTGCGTACGCACCGCCTCTTCACCTTGCGTAATCTATGGACTATGTTCACACATTCATCCATATCATTTGGCATTTTCTTGGATAGTTTATCATACAAACTTCATATTCCGCGACCTCCCACAAAGGCATTAACTTGCGCCGCATCACCGGCATTATGCACTTTCATGGCTTCAAGGTTGAAACGTCTCATGAAGTCGATAGTAGGTTCCCTTTTTCCCGCTTGATGTTCATAAGGTGGGTAGCACTAAGATGGAACTTCTTGTTCCCAATGAAAGCGTCTCGGAATTTTTGTCCCAACTGTAGAAAGCTAGAGATCGACCCGGGACGTAGCTTGTGAAACCACTCCCGAGCTCGACCTGTGAGCAATGTATCGAAAGCTCGACACTTCATGGCGTCGTTGGCGTTTCTTAACCTCATCAAAGATATGTATCGATATAGATGATCCTCTGGGTCCGTAGTACCGTCATAGGGCTCCATCTTTGGCGGCTTAAAGGATTCGGGCATCGTATATATTTCGATCTCGGGACTAAATGGCGACTCAAGCCATTCAGTGGGTTGATCTTTCCCCACAATACGGTTGAACTCGTTTCGGATGCTATCCTCGACCTGCCGCTGAAGCTTTTCTTGCTCAGGACGTTTGCGGGCGTTAGTCACGCCGATTTCAATCGCGCCTTCCTCACACTCCTCTTCAACCCCAAAGCAGAGCCTCTTTCCCTTAGCATTATCAATCTCCTTACGACCCGGAGGGTCTAATCGGTGTTCATCGTGGGGATTGCATATTCCTTTACCTATAAATGCCGAGGCTACCACCCTCTTCAAAGCGTCCTCATCCAAAGATGCCAAGTGGTCCGCCATGTCTTGCGGTACCGTGGGGGGAAGCCGAGGCCCGGGAGGATCTCGCAATCGCGGGTCTAGATCCGGTGGGGACTTCTTGAATCTGTGAGGGAACCCCCGCTGGATCTATATCCGTGTGCTCTTCGATCTGCAGGTTTTTGCTGTTCGTCGGTTTCTTCCTTGCTGGCGGCACCATTGCAATCTCTTTATCAACTCACCGGTAGAAGGCCCTCCTTCTAGCGCCAAATGACGATGCTAAATAACGCACCTCCAGTGAATTGAGGCCACGTGTAATCTAAGGATGAGCTGTAAGAGATCAAGATGGCTGAATATGAATAAAAGATGGTGTTTTTGGTGTATTACGGCTGAGTCCAAGAATGTATCTTGGATTGCCTACGTATCCTGCGTGAAAGTCCAGGAATCAAGCCTTACGTAGTTCCTGGAGCTATGTATTTATAGGCACATGTCCTTCTCCTGCCCTAAAATTAAGGGCGGCTGGGTCTATTGACATAAATACCCTTAAATGGGCCTTGCCTCCTTGTCCAAGAAACCTGTGGATGTGGGCCCGGGGTCTCGGGCCAAGGATCACGATATCGACTCGAGGTGGTCCGAGGTGAGTGTTCGAGTCCAAGTACTTGTGGAATCTCCCCTAGGCCACAGTCTCGAGGTATGTCTCTTCTTCGACTCGAGGCGGATAACATACTTGGACTTTTCCACATGCCAGCTGGACCAATGGAATAATTCCACGTGGAGGAGCGAATCCCTGTATCATCACGATCAATTCTTGATTTTTTTGAGCATTTGGTGAACGAAGAGAGTGAAGAGGAGGTAGCTAAAATTATTAGTGTTTTTTTGGTGGATATGGAAAAGTCGTTGCAAAATGATATACGAGAAACAACCCACCCGCCCGGATTTGATTTTAGCTATGGTTGAGATTGAAGTTTATGCATATATGCACGCTCTCCAAAATATTGTTTCCAAGCAGATTCTGCGAAGTCCAAGGAAAAAATGGGTACCACCTCTAACCTCCTTAACTAAGTTTAATGTGGATGTCGCAACTAAAGGAGACTCAATGGCTGTTGGAGGAGTCTTACGTAACCACAATGGAGATATTTTAAACAGGTTTTCTATGAAACTCGATGGCCGTTACGAGGTAGCAGTTGGTGAGGCTCTTGCCATTCACCAAGCTATCAGTTTTGCTATAACTTGGGGCTTCTTTAGTGTGGTATTCGAAGGGGACTCTCTCGACGACATCCACAAGTTGAACTCGAAAAGACGGATTTATCCCACTTGGGAAGTGTTATTGAAAGTTGTAAGACTCTACATCCAGCTTTTCTCTACTGTAAGTTTTCTTTTGTCAAGAGAGAAGAAAACAATCCAGCTTATCTCTTGGCAAAAGAAGGTCTGTCACTTGTAGGACTTAAACAATGGTGCTCTGGGCCGCCTTCTCATGTAATCATGACTTGTCATTCTGACGCGATGCAATAAAACCATTTTTTCTTCTAAAAAAAGTCGAATATATAAGACAACATTCGACCTCCCACACTATATCGGATTAGAATCAACACTGGGAAATCAAATATTGTCTTGTATATTCAATTTTCACAAAAATTATTCTATTGTAACACACAGATATTGTGATATACAATAGACCAACTGTGATTATTGATGAGAGTCGGCTTTACTTTACTTCGGTGCATATTTTAGCCCTCGTTCACGACAATTTTGGTTTATACTGGGTAGTTTTAGACCATTTACAGGGTAAAAACACATTGAGCACTGACTTTGAGGTGAACCGTCACATTGATGGAAAACCTCAGCATTTTACGATGTTTTTGACCCTTTTCGAGACTTATCTATCTTGTGGAAGTATGTTCTGTATGTGTAGAAGTTGTGTTGCGAGATACAGGTGACTTGAGTACCCGGAAGTTGAGGCATTGGTATTAGAAAGATGAAATCGAAACTCGGGGATGGAAGAATTGAAGAAAAAGTGAAGATTTTGAGGTGTGACATTTAGTGCGTGCGCACTAGATGTGGTGCCGGCGCACCAGACGAGCTGATGCACCAATTTTGTTACAGAGCCTCCAGTGCTGGCGCACCAGACTCTGTGCGTGCGCACCAGGGGGCAGATTATCATGTTTTTCATTTAGAGCCTACAATGCGTGCGCACCAATCCCAGTGCGTTCGCACCGCACGTTGCAGAAACATTTTTCCCCAGCCTACGAGAGCCAGTGCGTGCGCACTAGGCTGTTTTTCTGCACATTTTTTGGCACATATATATATATTTTCAGACAGATTTTTGGGGATATTATTCACTCCCTAAGAACCCTAACTATTAGATTAGGTCGACTCCTACCCTTTTAGCTCCTTAAAACTCTTTTTTTTTACTTTAATTTCTCTTAGATTAGACTTAATCTAACTTAGATTCTTGCTTAACTCTCTTGGATTTTGCATTTTATGTTCTCCTTCTTCCACAAAGTGACATGGGTTTGGATGAAGATTGATGTAACTTCAATTTCTTGTGTTTTTTGGTAACTAATCATTCCTCTTTTTAGTTTTATGGCTTTAATCTTCTCTTTGATTGTTATTTCATGCTTTGTGATGTGTAGCTAATTTACTACATAGCTAAACCATGTGAAAGTTGAATAAATCACCCTCTAGTTGATTACTTGGGAATGTGTAGTGTTTAATTGTTGTTATATCGATAAATTCATGTCTTAAAACTTGTTCTTAATGCGTGAATTAGCTTGATCACCTAGTTCATGACCACACACCACTTTTATAAATATATGTTGCCAGGGGCGTCCCTGTCGAAATTTAGGCTCGGGGCCAAAAAGAATTTTAGGCCCTCGCCTTTCGAAAAAAAAAGTAACCAAAAAATATATAAAAAAAATAAAACAAAAAAGTTGCGTGAGATAGTCATGGGTTTGGACGGAAAAAACCTACTTACTTGACTCCTAGTCCTAGTTTAAAAAAACAAAAAATATTGTAACTAACAAGACTCGAAACCAAGTCTAATGTCTAATACACTAAAGTGCTAACCATTAAGATAATACATTCTTTGTTCATATAAATACAGTATATATATAATATTAGATCGAAATTTTATGGGGCCCTTAAATTCATTGGTTTTCAGGGGGGCTCCGGGCCATGGCCCCCGTGGCCCCCCCTCAGGGGCGCCCCTGTATGTTGCGAAGGGGTGTGGGAAAAGGGTTTTTAAGATCGTTATTTACAATTGACTGAGTTATTTAGATCGATTGGGTAACGAGGTTTGTCGGTGTAAATCGAGCGGCTCTAGAGCGTTTAATTTGTTCCGGTCAGTTAAATCCTTAAAGGCGGACTGTTGAACCGGGCAAAGGGTACTAGGTTGTTACATAGCGTCTAGCACTATCTTAGGAGTTTGCACCCATGAACGAGTCGATATAAGCATTATGATGGTTGGTTGGTAATTTCCATTCTCAAATAATCGATTAGAGTGGCGAAAGTATTCAATTGGATCGTGATTTGGCTATGTCTATTTCTCTCTTTATCTCTACTTTAAATATTGTTTTAGCATAATCAAAACTTGAACGCACTTGATTAACCTAAACTAAGTATGAAAACGACTTTGGTACTCGATTGATTCCTCGTAGGATACGACATTGCTCACCTCTATAATACTTCTGACCCGATACTCTGTCGGTTAAAGTTAATTGTTACTATTTTAGTCAACAATTATAAATACAGAACAAACAACATTCTATAACCACCACAAAATTCACTGTGGAAAGCACTGTAGGTGCCGTGTAAAAAGTGTAAAAGTAGCACGATACGATGCATGCAGACCTTTGATGGTGTGGATTTAATCATAGTACCATTTTGACGGTCTGCATTTGATCATAGTACTCTGCAGATCAGTATGAATATTAAGGAAACCTGAAAAAAAATAGGCCCGAAAAGATTATTATTTGTGTGGTATGCTTTACAAAAATAACATTTGAAAAATATACCTGAAACGCCTTTTATTGCGTATTTTACGAAAGGCTTTTCAGTTATATTTTTTAAATGTTATCTTTTAAGACATACCACGACAATAATAATTTTTTCGAGGATATTTTTTTCAAGTTTCTCGAAATGGGTACAAATTGTTCATAAGCTAGTGGTTGACGCAATGTAATCAAGTAATTTCACCCTACGTATATATTTGCCTACTACTAATTTATGGGAAATATTTGTGTGTTGTCTTCACACATGTAGAGGAATCGGACAGAGCAAAACAATTCAATTTCATTCTAAATTTAAAGTGTGTGGTTCGGATGATTTCATCCGTTACTTCACCTCTAAAAACACTTTCAATACAAGTATTTTTCCTAATTCACATGCAGTAAAACCAATAAATACTAACACATGATGATTTGAATTGATATATTCCATGATACAACTATTATTTTCACCATATCCTTTAATTATGTAATACCATTTTAAATAATAGATATCAAGGGAAATTTTAAAGTCCCACATCAGTAAAGTAATATCATGCTCTCCCCATATAAGTGTGAGACATAAATATTTTGTCAACTCGGGTTACCTCTTTCAGACCAAGAGCGAGGACGGCGGTCTAATAAGTTGACCGGACCATTTATGACTAATTTAGCGCTACCAGGCCCGGGGTCTAGGGGCGTTACAGAATGGTGTCAGAGCCGATTGTCATACAAATCTACGTGCCACACCGTGAGAGGCGGTGGGGGGCTCCTCTAAATCCTATGATAGGGACGACCGGGACAAGTCCACGCGGGACAAGTCTTGGCCGTCCTGGCGAGGACGCCAGTCCTTTATAAGGGAAAGAATGTAAAGTCTCACATCGGTAAAGTAATCTCATGTTGACCCTCATATAAGTGTACGACATAAACGATTTATCAACTTGGGTTAGCCCTTTTAGACCAATTGATGACGGCGGTCTAAGCAATTGACCGGACCATTTATAACTCATTTAGCGCTACCAGACTCGGGGTCAGGGGCGTTACATATATGATGTATATCATATGATATATATTTTATATGGTATATTTAATAAAAAAAATTGATTCAACTAAGCCTAAGGACTGGGT
This sequence comes from Gentiana straminea, assembly GCA_036785695.1. Lineage (NCBI taxonomy): Eukaryota > Viridiplantae > Streptophyta > Magnoliopsida > Gentianales > Gentianaceae > Gentiana > Gentiana straminea. The sequence continues at coordinate 1,383,641 of JAVUPR010000501.1, read as the reverse complement.
GGTTTAGGTTTCCGGGATCTTAGGTGTTTTAATCTTAAGCAGGTGTGGCATGGTACTTAAGATGCCGCAAACTCTTGTGAGTCGGGATCTCCAGGAAAAATACTTCAGTCAGTGCAATGTGTTAGATGCTTCTTTGGGATCCTGGCTATCTTTTTTTATGGCATATTATCAGGGGCGGATGTACCCTATTGATAGGGGGGCAAGCGTCCCCCCTTAGATCCGGAAAATACACTATTGTGTATGTTGTGTATTTTTTTCGCCCCCCTAAAAATTTACACTCGCCCTTAGTATCGCCCCCCTCATCCGGGATCCTGCGTCCGCCCCTGCATATTATGTTACATGGGCGGGGTATCCTTGCATGTGGTCTGCGATGTCGGGTGGGTGATGCCATGGGCGGACTAGTGTATATCTCAGTGGGGTCACGTGACCCCACTGAGATCCGGTGTAATTTCCCACATAGGAAAAATAGTAGAATGATCACCCCCATATAAGTGTGAGACATAAAGATCTTGTCAACTCGGGTTAGCCCTTTTAGACCAAGCGAGGACGGCGGTCTAAGCAGTTGACCGGACATTTATGACTAATTTAACGCTACTCGGCCCGGGGTCTGGGGGCGTTACAGAATGGTATCAGAGCCGACTATCAGACAGAACTATGCGCTGCACCGTACAAGAAGACGGTGTAAGGATGGCCTCTAGTTACCTCTGGTAGAGACGATCCGGGAACAGTCTCGGCCGTCCTGGCGAGGACGCCAGTCCCTTATAAGGGGGGGAGAATGTAATGTCCCACATAGGAAAAATAGTAGAATGATCACCCCCATATAAGTGTGAGACATAAAGGTCTTGTCAACTCGGGTTAGCCCTTTTAGACCAAGCGAGGACGGCGGTCTAAGCAGTTGGTTCAAGGGTTATCAAGATTGGAATCGGTTAAAGGTTGACTGTGGGAAAACAAGTGAAGCTTCGGTTTGGTTTGTGTTGAAGGAAGAGTGCTAAGGAAGGTCAACGGTTTGAGCACGCTCGAGTTTCGAGGACGAAACTCATGTTAAGGGGGAAGGAATGTAATATCTCGACTTTTCGAAAAAGGGAAGACGTGTCTTTTTGCGAAAAATGGAATATTATAATTTACGGATTTAAAGTATTTTAAGTGTATTTATATATATTTGGCCGATATATATAAATAATTTGGAGATAAATCTGATTTTAAGTAAAAAGGGCAATTAAGGAAAATAAGGGATTAGGTTAATTATTGGGATTTTCCTATTTAAGGAGAAATTAACCCCAGTAGTTTCCCTAACCTTTTAAATCAGAAATTTCCTCCTTAGAAGCCTCCTCTTGCGTGTGAGAGTTGGAAGAAAAACGTGGCTGAGAGCGTAAGAAGATTCAACGAGAGTTTCTGCGATATCTCATGGAGTTTTCAACCGTTTTTAGATCCGCGAGAAGCGTTGGAATCGTCGTGAAAGGAGCGTCGTTTCTACACTCAAATATCAGAGCTTTGTTAAGGTTATCTGCAAGAAAAGATCAAGGTTTTGCTGCAGTTTTCTGAGTTTGAAGTTGGTTTATCTTGCTAAGAAGGTAAGAGGCTCTTCCTATAAATTAATTATGGTTTAGAGAGGCTTAGATCGTATTTTGATTCGTTTTGTAAGAGGGTTTTCATATTTAATAGTTGGTGTTTTATGATGTTAAGATGAATGTTCAACCGTATTTAATCGTGTTATTGTTATATATTGTTGGGTTTTTTTTTTTACTGTTGTTGCCGTAGGTTTTGGTTTTATTATTTTATGTTAAACTTTCCTTATGATTTTCATTGCTCCGGAAAGAACAAATTGGACTGATGCATTCCCATGCTGCATATGTTTGCCGAAAGAAAAAGGAAATAAAATAAAATAAAATAAAGAAAAGGGGGAAAAGGATCGGCCAGCCAACTTATTGAACATGATGGTTTCATTAGTTTGTGTATTGGATTGTTTCGCTGTTTGGTTGGTGAAGTTTTTTTATTATTAGATTAGATTATACTTTTGGATAGTACTAGTTCAATTAGTACTATGTTGTAGGCAGGTCAACAAAGGAGAGAAAAAAGATAGTTCTCGTCTGTTTCTTTCCAGAAAAGAAGAAGATGATTTAATAAATATATAAGACATAGATGTTTGGTATTATTGTGTTGTGTTATTTATTGTTCTGAAAAAAATATAAATTATGATTTAGTCACAGTGAATTTGTAGCTAATGTTATTGTGATGTTTAGCTTGAATTGTAGTATTGTTAATGAGTTTAAATAAGATGAATTAATATGAACAAACCATGATTAAGCTTCTGATGCGTTTAGTTCCGGCACCGAATGTACTCTTCCTAAGAGTTGAAGTTCGGGACCGTCGGAAGAGTATGATTGGCTTGTGCTTTGATGAGTTAGTATTCATCAACGTCGTATAATCGTTGGCGCTCGTCCGTGTCTAGTGGTCTAGGAAAGAGAGTTGAGTTGTGAGGGAGCTTACTTGAAAACACTTAGTTGGCTAGTTAATAACCATTAATAATTACATACTTGCATAGTAATAAGATTAAACATCATGTCATCCTTGGTAAGGCACAAGACTATATCGCAATGTGTAGGCCTTCGGATAGAGCGAGTAAACTTGCGGCCTTTCTGTAGGCACTAGGAGTAGAGGGTACTCGTTGTGGATAATTCTGCCGGCCCAAGGGCACCAGGAGAGCGAAGGACTTCACATGTGAATAACTTTGCGGCCATTAGAGGCACCGGAGCGAGAGGGACTTTACAATTCAATAACTCCGTAGGTTCATAAGACCCCAAGTACGGAGGGACTTCACCGAACGCGTATACTATCGGGACTAGCCCGTGGCTATTGATGCGATCCACCAATAGGTTGCACCCGGATGTCTCGTGGTGGGCGCACCATGCGTAGTGCCCTTGAATGCGGGTGTAACAAAGATAGGCTAAGTTAGAAACAGTTAGTCATGACATGTTGATGGACATGAAGTGAACCCTAGATTGAGTCGGTCTCATAAAGATAATTAAAATAATAAACTTGTTAAAGAGCCTTAATTAAATTGTAGCTTCTACTTCTTACTATGTACAATGTACTTACCTCAAATGCATGTTTATTTATGTGTTTGGGGGAGAGAAGACGAACAGGTTAACCCGGAGTTCGAAGAGTGCTTTGATGACGACGTTTAAGGACGCCGAAGTTGAAGACTTTAATTATTTATGTTTTATTTATTCTTTAGACTTGGAGTTTCGTTTGGGAACTTGTAATTACTTTCTAGTTTTTCTCTTTTGGAGATTATCGTACGTTTTAGTTTTTGTTGGGTATTCCAATGTAATAAATGTTACATTTCTATCTTTAGTATGTCGATTTCTATTCTTAGTAGCATTTATGATGTTTCGCCGAGTCGTTTGAGCTTCCGTTTTGCTAAACTCGATACGACGTAGTAGAGGCTTACGTGTAATATTAGATTTATTTAATATTATGCGTGCCGAGCGTTTCGTTTCCGGATAAGGACTCGGTATCCGGGAGCGAGGCGTTACATCCGGGGAATTTTTTTAGTATTAAAACGATATAGTTTTGTTGTTAATAAAATGTCGTTTTGTTGTTAAAAATGTAGTTTTAGACTCTGCTGATCCCTCTGAAACAAATTTTAGAGAAAAAATATAGTTTTACAATCCGGTGACTTCACTTGAAAAAATATCTAGGTCCGCCCCTAGGTGATGGTGCATCAATAGACATTTATTCAGATGCATGAATTCCCCTGCCTCGCTCATTTCAAGTTGGTTCGGCTATGCTCCCGTCAGATGCGAAGGTCCAGTCACTTTTCATCCCTAATTCATTTATCCTTCTTCATTCTTTGTGCCATTTCGGGTTTCATTAGCTTCTTTGTTTAAGCTTGAAAATGAAGATCAAACGCATAAGAAAAAGCATATTGAATTGTTGAATGCAAGCTAACCCCTATCAACAAGCCGGACTCGCGTGGAATTATTATCGCTCCGTCTTCTCCGCATTGGTGGAGTATCAAACACATAAGAAAAAGCTGAATTGACGTGTCATCTTTTTTCTAAATAGCTCCGCTTCACGAGATGTTTTTGTGTGGTATATCATGCACCGAAGTGATGTGGGGATGAATCAAAGCCGCATGCTTTATATCCGATATAAAATGTGTGGTTTTGATTTAACCCTACAACATGCATGTAGACATACCATTCAAAAATTTCTTCCTTTCACGGAGTGTTCAAACTTAGAAACGTCAGTCCACGACTTTCCACTGGTGTTCCTTGTTGCACACCAACTTCAGTGACACCTGTGTGACTGACGTTTTTTTCATCCGAAAAATTAATCAAAAAATAGGTGTCTAAAGTAATTTGAAGTGTGTCGATAGAACCAACCCCGTGTAATTCTCATTTTTTAACGAACGGTGAGAAACATATGGGAGTGAGTTAATGAACGAGTAGTGACAATGATATAATAAAATAGACACAATAATATGGGTGACAACCTATTACGCTGCCCACTCTTGAACAATTCGAATTGCTTTTCTTGAATCGGGAAGTGTGTGAAAGCGAGATTGCCACGGGTATTTTTTATATGGGATCACACAAAGCTGAAGGTCCGGATGGTCTACCACCACTCTTCTATAAACGTAGTTGGGATATTGCGGGGGAACCAGTTGTCCAGTTTGCTTCCATGGCCTTCCAGCGTGGGACTTTTCCGGCCCACATGAACAATATTGTTATCTCACTCATTCCCAAATAAGATCACCCAGAGGTCAGCTCACATTTCAAGCCGATTGCCTTAGTGAATGTCATAATTAAAATAATTACTAAGGTTTTAGGTAATTGCCTAAGTACTATCATTGACAAACTTGTTGACAAGACCCAAGCAGCCTTTATTCCGGGTAGAGGAACAACGGAGAATATTATTCTAGCGCTGGAAATCACGTTACATGCGACACAAGAAGGGGAAGAATAGGGTGATGATGGTTAAGGTAGACTTAGAGAATGCTTACGATCATGTTGACTAGGGTTTCCTCCATCACCGCGTATATCATACGGGTTCACTCGAAGCTCGTGATCTTATTATGCATCGTATGACATCGGCTTCGGTGTCTCTATTGTGGAATAGGGAACGACCGCCATCCTTCAAACCGAAGCGTGGGCTAAGATAGGGTGATTCGATTGCTCCGTACCTATTTGTTTTAGTGATGCAAATCTTGTGTCAAAAGAATGAAGCAGCAATAGCATGAGGCCTTTGGAATCCGATTAAGCTATCAAATAATGGTCCACCACTCTCCCACCTATTTTTTGTGGATGATCTGCTTCTGTTTGGAGAAGCTATTGAGGTCTAAGCGTTGGTAATGGATACGGTTTTGGGAGATTTCTGCACAAAATCGCAATTCAAGACATCCATAAACATCGCCTAATTCAAAGAAGAACTTAGTAGCCAAGCACTCAAGATGCAACACATCTCCGACCTGGGGACCTATCTTAGGATGCCTCTTTTACAAGTGCGTACTAAAAATTTCGACCTTCTCATTTCTAGTGGATAAAATGAAAAGGAAACTCGCTTCGTGGAAATACCATACCGTATCTTGTGTATGTAGAGACATCCTGATGCAAACATCTTTAGCCCCACAACCGTTCTACGCCATGCAAACAATCAAATTACCGGCAACCATTGTATCTCAACTCGAGAAGATTTGTAGAGTTTTTTTGGGGAAATACGGCGGGAAAAAGGACGATGCATTACATTGCGTGGAGTAAACTATGTGCACCAAAGGGAGCGGGTGCGCTTGGCTTTAAAAATCTAACGGGGATGAACTTAGATTTTTGGCGAAGCTAGCTTGGCAGCATATGACGGATAAACAAGCATTGTGGGTTGATGTCTTCAAAGCTAAATATGGTGATATTCGTCAGCCTTTAAAGCAAGGGAGCTCAATTATGTGGAGAAGTATTAAAAGTGGGGCAGGGATAATAGATGAGAGAGCTGATATTATCGATGGTGTTCTCACTTAGAGTGGGTAGTGCGAATGGATAATATACAGTACATTCGGGCTACCATCTCGGAATGCAAATCCTATATGGAAGGAAATTTGGGACTTAAAGGGTCCAACTTGGTGTGATCACTTTTTTTTTTCTCGTTATTGTGCCATGATGCATTTCCGGTCACCACTCAACTACACAGATGCCAAGTGGTGGATTTGGATATTACGGACTTTGTGGTAGTGCCAAGGAGACATCCCTTCATGCATTTCATGACTGTAGCTGGCCCAAAGCAATTTGGAATTTTTTTTTGATCCCGTGTGTACTAGAGATTTTTTTGCTTTAGAGTCAACTAAGGGCTGAGTTATTTTTTCGCTACACTCTGCATGTACTTCGCTTGAGTCACCGAGATGTATATATGTTTGGAGGAAGATTGTCTATGGCATTTGGAATTGGCGCAACTACTGGATCTTTGGGGAGGAGTGTAATCGCCCTCCGCCACATGTCTTCATTGCTCGATGGTGGAACGAGTTCGAAATATTAGGGATCAGCTTGGGCTTGGAGAAATAGTGATTTGTATTGTTTTTGTTATTTCCTAACCTTTTGTAAATGTCTGGCATTCCTAGTTATTGAATAAAACAGATCGTTTCTCCAAAAAAAAAAAATTAAAAAAAATGGGTTCTTTAAAAATCAATAATGAAAAGTATGTTGTGTCATTTGCTAGGTATATTTTAGAGTTTATTGTTAAAAATAATAATTTGAAACTAGAAATAGGTAAACACGACACTGGAATTTTTTATCGTTAAAAAGAATAAGTGTTTATTCCACTATAATATAAATTCTCTACTATTTAATTACAAAATGAATATATCTTTTGATGAATGTCAAAAGATCGTAAATTTTTTCACCATATTTTTATTTTTTTCATTCTCCTTATTTAGCCATCCTTTTGATATTTTTTCGATATCATTTTGAGGTTATTTTCGTCAACAACATTGAAATAGTGAAACTGTGGAAGAGTGTATTTGAAATCAATTCTACTATACCAACAATGAATTTGGTGTAACGAACACTAAAATTGTCCTTATCAGTCAAATTATATTTTCGTGTCGTGATTCTTGTTTTTTTCATTCATATTTACCCTTTAAATTTATTTTGTTCTGGTTGGCATAAATATTTCTGTTACGATACATTATTTTCTTTCTTAATGCGTTACAGCTAGCCAACAGCAAAACCATTTACTCCCTCATTTAGTCATCTTTCTAAACAAACTCCATTACTCCTCCCACCTGCCAAAGGCAAAAAAAAAAAACCTTACTTTTCTTCAACCCAATTTCATGGTTTTTTTTTTATGGCTAAATTATAATTTTCGTCTTATAATTGGACACGTTTTTCAATTTTGATCATGATTTTTCTCCGCCGACAATTTCACAAGTACCGAACCGAGCGTAAAACTCAACGAACCCAATCCAACCCAAAACCCAAACCGAACCAACCCCAAAACCCAAACCAATTGAAACCCAAATTTTTTGGGTTGGGTTTTGACCCGAACCAAAAATATTTTGGGTTTGTTTGGTTTTTTTTATTTTTTTTTCGGGTTGACCCAAACCAACCCGATATATATATGCATGTGTGTGAATTTGATAGCACAAATTTTTTATTATATATGCACGTTTTATGGATGAAAACCCGAAACCCAACCCAAACCAACCCGAACCAACCCATTGGGTTTTATAGTCATTTGGTTTGGTTTGGTTTGGGTTAGTTTTTTTTGAACCAACCCGACTTATACTATGTAAAAACCCAACCCAACCCAAGCTCAACCCTAATTTTTCGGCCGCCATGTCATCCCAAATCGACACCTCATCTTTTCACGTTAGCAAAAGTTTCCACATCAGCATTTTTTCACAAATAATAAAATGTTGCTAATGAGGGGATTCAAACCTGCAACCTAAAACTAAAAACCTACACACTTCTCCACCCGAGCTACAACCTAATATGATTTTTAAAACACAACATATCTTTTAACGACTTGTTTAGTATAAAAATATTATAGAGAATCTAATGATACAGACTATTTTATTTTTTTTAAAACGTATATATTTATAGAATTCGTTACACACTTACACGTGGTGATAAATTTAGTGAATGTTTATTTTAAGTAATATATGAGGTTCTTAATTTTTTATTGTTTTTTTTTTATGTATTTTCGTAAAAATGCAACATATTGTTGTCAGGTCATATTCTTCATTTCTTCCAACTCTTTTTTTAGTCACTAAATTGAATATTTAATTAAATTAACAAATAAAAAAGTTAAAATGAATGTATTAATTTTAATTATTCTAGTGAAACAAAAGTAAGTCCTTGACAAAATGGGACAAAAGGAAATATTAATTACTCTGATTATAGCTAATGATATTGTTACGATCAGTCTAAAACAACATCTAACTGTAAAATGATGTAACAACATAACATCGAATGATATTACATTTCATCAAAGGTATATAGTACTATTGTCACATAACATTGCATGATTCGGTGTGTTAGAATCGATGCGAGACAAGATTGTTCTCAAGGGGGGGGGGGGGGTGACTCTAAGTAAACGAGTGTTCCGGAAAAAAAAAAAAGAGACAAAGAAACAACCAAATGGTACGTACTAGTACCCAATACTTTAATGTTGCAACAATAATATTATTCAGAAATTAAAGTTAGAGAAAAAAACTAATTTGATAAAAAAAATAAACATATATTAAGTAGTGGTACGTATCCAATAATTCAATGCTGCAAAATCATACGATCTAACTGCATTCTTTTCCTTGTCATAACCGCCTTAATCAACAAATTTGATATAAAAAAAACATATATTATTTCACATTAATTATACAATATATATTATACATAAAAAAATTAAAAATTAAAAACCTCCTATATTACTTAAAATAAACATTTAATAAATTTATCATCACGTGTAACGAATATTATATATATATATATATATATATATATATATATATATATATATATATATATATATATATATATATATATATATATATATATATATATAAAAAAATATTGGGCTGTAGCTTGGGTGGTGAAGTGTGTAGATTTTTAGTCTTAGGTTGCAAGTTTGAATCCCCCTAAACATTTTATTATTTGCGAAAAAATGGTGATGTGGGAATTTTTGCTGACATGGAAAGATGATGTGTCAGTTTGGGATGACATGACATTTTTTTTGGCCGGAAAATGTGTATAAAAAAAAAGGACCAATTATAAAATTAAAAAAAAAGACCAATTATAGACCGAAATTGTCGCTTAGAAAAAACCGTGACCAAAATCAAAAAACGTGTTCGCTAGCTTTTTGATGAAAATTGTAATTTAGCTGTTTTTTTTAATTAAAATCACATGATGAAGGCATGTAGCAGATTTCTTTTGACCAAGATTCCCACAGTCCCATTCATCTATCTAAGTACTCATACGATCTTTATACAGAAATTCCTTTGAGGTAGTAAATTGCATAAGTTTGTTATTGACTAAGAAGAAGGAGGTGAGCAAATGAAGATTGTAAGGCACTGTTTTGAGACGGTTCTGTTCGACTTTATGTAAGAATTATTTCTCCTTTTTCTTTTTAATGCCATTTCTGGTTTCATTATCTTCTTGCTTTAGCTTGAACATGAAGATTATAGTGTACATTACGAGAGATTTTACGATTTCGGGTTTCATTATCTTCTTGTTTTAGCTTGAAAATGTAGATTATGATAACCTTATTGTTCTTTATTGTTGTTAGATCTGTTAAGTGTATTATTTTTTATTTACGATATACTCCCTCCGTTTTTTCGGGCATGTAAAACGGTGGAGGTGGATGTAGAAATTTTTTCATTTTCTTTAAATGGTAGGAGAATTGAATTTAGATCTTTCGGTTCTGAGGCTTGTAGATATGATATTGTTATTATTTTATTTAATTTGTTTAGTTAGTTATTATCAAATATATATTTACTTAGAGTTTCGCATTATATATTTATTTATGATGCATGTTTTGATATATCTTTGTGAAAAAAATATGAATATCTATGGCATGTACCCGTCCAATTATAGGTTGAAAACCATGGAAATGACCATGGGGGAGGATTTCGCTCGAAAGATGAGACAATAAAGAAACATCGATATGTTCCGAAATATAGGTATGTAGTATTATTTTTATTTTGACATCTTTTATTACATGTATAGTAATTTTGTGCTATATCCAAAAAAAAAAAAAATTGTGCTAATTTAGTAAGTTTTTGTGTTATAAACAAAGGTTAATCAAAAGATAAATGGAACTAAAATGTTGTTACCATAAAAGGTGATTTAGGCACAGAATTTGTACACATAAATCATCCACACAACACTTTATAACCACACATTTTAACACTTAAAAAGAAAACAAAATAACACAAAAATTCTGGACCACAAAATCATAAATTTCGAGAGATAAGGGCACATAAATTCTGTGCCAAAATCATTTTCCTAACATAAAATTCTCTTCACTTGATTATTAAAATGTTTCTCTGATAATTGGGTCTGAACACAATAATACATATGCGAATTTTCCGACATTTAATTGATTCTTTATCATCTGTACAATTTTTTAAAACTAAGACTGACGGGATGAACGAGGTCATGAAGGTATTGAGAGTGATCGAAACATATATGACGTGGAAGCTTTTACACGAATATATTGGATAATATAATGATTTTGAGTTGAAATATATATGTCCAGGTCCGGATATTCAAAAGAGGCAATAGCCACATATGTCCTACTGAACAGTTCGTCTTTTTGACGGATGAAGAAGTGCATAGAGCGCAAAGGATGGCTGTATCTAATTTAATAGTATTTGAGTCATTCAAATATATATATATATATATATATATATATATATATATATATATATATATATATATATTTGAATAATTTGCATTTCTAAAATTAGAAAGCAAAGAAACAAGACATAGTAATCTCTGCATAGAAACAAGACCGTCTCCGTATACGTCATTTGGGATCGCGGTCATCCTTCACTAATGAAATCACCCTTATAGTGCATTCGGTATGAGCTGCGTCTTTTATAGTTGCAGCTTGTATCACTTCGAAAGCATACTCTTCTGCCTTTCTAATAAGTCCATCTCCCAAAAATGTAGCATCTGATGAAAAAATACTTTTCTAAAAGAATTCCGCAATAAACATATCATTTGAACCACCGTCACACTCGCTATCGTCCGTTCTTTTCTTGCAATAAACTGAACACTATCGACATCGAACATAATTCTGTAGGTTCCAAAGTGTCTGCTTCTATCCCAATCATCAGGAACTCTATCATATATGAGCCTAGCGAATATCCGAGCTCCTCGAACTCCTGGAAACTTATATTGACAAGACGTGCTATAATATCTGCGGTTTCCTTTAAAGTCGTATCTAAATGACCCCGACACATCTCCGGCGTATATTCCTTAAAATATTTTGCAAAGAGTTTTTCGCGGTTGATGCTAATATTTTTCTCGTCATGTGTTTTTCAAAATCGACTTCCAAATAAGTACGACAATCTGTTTCTCCGGAGAGAAAAGAGTCCATTGCCATTATGATAGATGATCCACAACTCATTATTAACACGGATGTGTATGAAACAGGTAAGCTATTTATGGGCATTCATCGGTTCTCCGATCACATACTTCGCAGATGTATCACACTTAACGTATGTTCCGGCATGTTTTTGCCCTAAAAGTGTCTTACCAGAAATACTCTTTGACAGACTCTTTGACTTCCTTTGAGGTAGTGTCCACAGCTGTGGAATCATGATAAGATAGGAAATGCTCTTACAGGAATATATAGAATCTGGGGTCACATTAAGCGTTCGAGAAGTTTCTTGCACGGACTTTAAGGCATGAAATTTTATGGGAAAGGCTATATGTGGTAATCGATGAGGTGATTGATCAATTTGTGTCGGCGATTGATGGTTTACGGAAAACAGAGTTAACGAGGGACTTGGAGGAGACACCAGTGTTGCCAAAAGTTGGCGGTGGTGATGTTCGCGGCGGCGGTGGCAGCAACGGTCGCGGTCATGGTGGCGGCATCGGTGGGGCACGCGCCTCTGATGTAAGTATGTTTCATTATTATGTTTATCGATAGAATATTAGCCAGCATTTGTATAATATACATCTTTGTGACCGTGTAAGTAGATTCAATACATTTACACGTGGCTTAATTCTTTCTCAGCAAAATACTTATATAATCCCCATTAACAACTGTACTCTTCCCCTTTCACTTTCGCTTATCTGAATTACCTGTCCAATGGATGCTTGATTTGTGTTTCTCCTACCTAATAGATTCAGTTACGCGTAGGGTGGATCTTTGTCTTCGGTGGGGCACGTGCCTCTATGTAGGGAAAGATTTTATTGTGCAACGGTTGTAGGAAGGTTATACCAAGTGGCATACATTAAAGTCTCTCATTTTTACTCTCTTTTAAATATGCACTTTTATCGTGTGTGAGAGATTAGAATGAGTGGTTATAATGTATGTCACTTTGTAAAACCTTCATACAACGGTTGTATTTTAAAATTTCACCTAAGCAGGGGCGGCTACACTACCTAACAAATGGGTCATCCGACCCGTTAAAAAATATATTACATTGAGAATTTTTTTTAGATACACATTTTATATGTGTACCGACCCCCTTATTTTTATATATTGATCCCTATTCATCTATAATATATAAAATTAAACTTAGTAAATGTAAATATGACAAATTTATGACTTGTATCATTAAATTTCTGGAGTCGTCCCTGCCTCTAAGATCTGAGAACCATTTCATTTTTGTATTAAAAGGATGTGGTTTATGGTTTAAAAAAAAATTAAATATCATTTTTGTTTTGTTTGCAAAGTATTCGCTTTATGTTTATTCACATATTTTTCATAGCACTGCATGTTTCACAATGAATTGTCACCACATCATCATCACGTTATACAAGTTTTCTCTGTTATGTGTGTTATTGTTTGTTCACGTTATACAAGTTTTCTCTGTTTCTTTCACTTACATAAAGTTGTTGTTAAGCCTAGTAGGTGGTGGTGGTGGTGGATGTAGATGTTTGTTTTTTTTTTTTTTTTTTTTTTTTTTTTTTTAAAGGATAGGGGATTTGAAGTTACTGTTTTCTTCGTTATGAGGCCTCAATATTTACCATCGGGGTTTTCTTAGTCGTGAAACCTCATCATTTAACATCAAGGCATGTCTTCTCAAAAAAAAAAGAAAACATCAAGGCATGCCTATTGGCTGGAAGTTGATAGAATATTGTTATTATTTTATTGGGTTTATTATTAAAATGGACAATTTGAATATAGAAATATGCAAATAGCATACTGGAATATTTTTTTGGGGATAAAAAGGATAAGTCTTTATTTCACTGTGATTTAAATTCTTTTGTATTCAACTACAAAAACGAATAAGTTCCACCGCAACAAACGATGGATTTGGGGTTATGAACAGTAAATTCGTCCTTATCACATAATTTATATTTTCACTGTCTCGATTCCTTCTTCTTTTTTTTTTTTTCCCTTTTAAACCACTACTCCTATTTTATTTTAATCAGTTACTTATTACCAGTGATTTATTTACTTATATTTTAACACTTAAGTATTTAATTATGATGCAGGTTTTGATCTTGAGAAAGTATTTTACTCGAAAGATAAGACCGAAAAATACATCGATGTGATCCGAAATATTGATATGTATTATTAATAGTATATATTATTAGTTTTTATTTTGGCATCTTTTATTACCCATATATTTATGATAATATCATCCATCTTTATGTTAGTAATTCCGTGGTAATGTTACGATCCATTAACTCGATAATTTACCTAAACCCTTTCTTTGTTGGTAATTTTTTTTTCTTCATATTCATTATCTCTTATCATTTAGAGATTAATTTCCGGTTAGAGGTGGCAACAAGGTTTTCAGGGATTGCAAGTTGTAATAGTTTACGGCATTATATTTTGTGTTCTACTATCTTGATGTACTTTATCATATATTCGGGACGGTACTCTTATTGTGTAGCACTTGTATCATGATTCCGGGATGGTAGTAGTATTATGTATCACTTGTATGCATTTGGACGTTTTACCTTATTTCAATTAATGCCGATCGAGCATGTATGAATTTTATATTACGCTTATGCTTTATACCACTCTTATTTATAAGGCTTCATGTCTAGAAATATTAATTTATACTTCAGGGTGATAACCGAAATAGTGACGTCCAACCTTAACCGACAGTGTACCGAGTCGGATGTATCATAGTGGAAAGCAAGGTCGTATCCCACGGAGAGTCAATCGAGTACCCAAGTCGTATTCTTACTTGAATGGTTTAGGTTAATCAAAGGTTGTTAGTGTTTCAATTATACTACTACGACAGTTGAACTGAAGGTAATGAGATATAAAGAGAGAAATATAGTCAAATCATGATCCAAATGAATACTCTCGCCCCTCTAATCGATTGTTCGTGATTGAGTTTAACCAACCAACCTACCTTACAATTATATCGACTTATTCGTGGGTGCAAACTCCTAAGATAGTACTAGACGCTATGCAACAACTTAGTACCCTTTGCCCGGTTCAACAGTTGGCCTTTAAGAATTTAATTGACCAAAACAAGATAAGCGCTCTAGAGTTGCTCGATTTCTCAACCGATTAAACCTCACCTCCTAATCAATCTAAACAACTCAGTTGATTATAAGAAATGATCTTAAAACCCATTTTCCCACACTCCTTTGCAAAATACATTTATGAAAGTGATGTGTGTGATCATGAACTAGGTGTTCAAGCATTAAGAACAAGTTTTAAGACACGAATTTGTCGATACAATAACAATTAAGCACTCCCATCCTCAATTGCATCAATTAGAGGGGTTTTTTCAATCTTCACATGATTTAGCCATGTAGATGTTTAGCTACTCATAATTAAGTTAGAAATAACAATCAAAGAGGAAATCAAAACCATAAACAAGAAAAGAGATGAACATAATTACCAAAATCGCAGAAAATTGTCTTTACATCTAGCTTTATCAACACCCATGTCAATTGGTGAAGAAGATGATCCAAAATGCAAAATCCAAGAAAGTTGAGCTAGAATCTAAGCTAACATATGCTTAATCTAAGTAAATTTGGTGTAAAAGTGAATCTAGGGATCAAAAGGGAAATGGCGATCTAGGTAAGCTCTCTCTAAGAGTATGGGAGTAAGTATGTGTGAGAAAATATGTGCAAAATGGTATTTATATGCGTCAAAAAGGTGCAGAAAAACAGTATAATGCGCGCGCATGCCATACAATGCGCACACATTGGCTTCTGTCGGTTGGCTGGATGCGCATGCATTCTTCATATGCGCTCGCACAATAGGCTCTGAATCTTTCATTCAACCGATGCGCGCGCACAAATGCCTCTGAATCTTTTCAAGCTTTCTGGTTTCTTAAATGCACACGCATTCTTTTCTATGCTCGCGCATTGGACGAAGTTCTCCCAAAACTTGCATTCTGTTTGTCCGATGCGCACACATTTACTCCAATGCGCACGCATTGCCTGTTGGACCTCCAAATCTTCACTTTTCTTCAAATTTTCCATCCCCTAGCCTTGGTTTCGTCTTTCTAGGCCTCATGCCTCAACTTCCAGGTTTACGAGTCACCTATTTCCTGCATTTCACATACCAAGCAACATACCGAGCGTAATTCCACAAGAAAATAGGGCTCGAAAAGGGCCAAAAACACCATAAAATGGTAAGGTTTTCTATCTATTTGACGGTTTACCTCAAAGTGAGTGTTTCATGTGATTTTGTCTTATAAATGGTCTAAAACTATCCAAACTAAACCAAACCAAACGTGCCGTAAATGGGGTCTAAAATATGCACCGGAGCATCGTAAAATTGACTCTTATCACAAGAAATATATGATCGAATGACTCGTACTTGGTATTTGTTCAAATATTCAGACCGGGACGTTACGGGGATTAAGTGAAAAACAAATGTCTCTAGCTTATGTCCATTAGTGTGTGTCTGTGTGACATTATCTACCACATGTTATTATCATCTTAGAACTTTGTAAATGATATCAAATATCATAAAACTATTTTGACGGCGGGAATTAATCATAGTAGTATAGTACTATTTTGACGGTCTGGATTTAATCATTGTACTGTTTTTTTTTTTTTTTTCAACTCGGTATTTTCTCTGTACAAGACATTATGAAAGTGCAGCAAAACCAATAAATACCAGCACAACGACAATTTGAATTGATATATTCTGTGATACTATTTTACCACATTTTTTCATCCTATAATCTACCAAAAAATTAAATAAATAAATTGATATTAAAGTATATGATGTATATGCCAATAAGACAATGGCCTAGTGGTAATCACTGAAATTTATAATCGGAGATTTCAGATTCGAGTTCGAGTCCTAATAAGGACAAAAAGTGTGTGTGTTTGAAAAAATATATGATGTATATCACTTGATATATATTTTATAGTTATTTGCACAAATCACCCTCATCTTTTGATTTAGTTTGAGACTAATTGCTACTTATCCTTAGATATGACGATTTTGCTATGTATGTTGTTGTATCATGTTTTTGTAAAAACATCTTTTGCGAATTTTTCATTATAGTAAACAAAAAAATAATCGATTGAGACTCATTCTCCTGTAAATTTAACACTGCTATACCATAATTCTTTTTACAATAAAGGGTCTTAGAACAAAATTTTCTCTTAGGGCCCTGATTATTAAGGGACGCCCCTGATCCTTTTTAAACTTAAAAGATAATCAAACATATCGAATATAAATGATTATTCCAATCAAAAACAGAGATTAAGCATTAAAGTGAGCTGTGGGATGAAATCTTTAACATTTTGAGTTAAGTCCTACCAAGGAACCGGTAGTCCTGTGAAGCATCCATGGGGTTTGAAGTTTGATGGTTTAGGGTTTAGGTCATTAACTTATGGTTTCCACCATAAAATTTGCCGTTGATGTGATTTAACTCAAGTAATAAGGATCAGTACCTCAGCAATTCCTAAACATTTACTTATGGTTTCCGGTCCTTAAACACCTTCCTTGACTCCGTTTTGTCCCTTTTCATTTATATTTATTGGTTCGTTTCATCAACAAACTCATAATATATAATAACATTTCTAGGATTTATTCAAGATGGGAAAGTATAAATGTATAATGTGTGATTACGATTGATGAGATCTATATTCACAATAAATAATTTATTATTTAAAAATTCCTAGTTGTATGTATTAATTAATAAATAAGACATTATTAATACGGTCAGTTTAACACATATTTGATGTATTCTATTTTATGAACATAGTACGTATCTCATCATTAAAGTGTGTCGACACTTAGACGCGTATGTGGAAGTGTATTGAAAGATTATATACAATGGATAACACGCTTATTTGCTGTATTGAGTATATGTCGTTGTATAATTATCCTTAGATCAAATGTTGTCATAATATTACTGTGTGGATTGTTGTGATTTAACATTATTGATGTTACCCCAAGAAAAGACGATAATGTTGTAGCAATTGAATGTGACATTGATAAATGTTCGGATTCACGCTTTGTCATGATAAAGATGAATATCCGGATATGACCATCTTGTAAATGTATTTTTTTCTTTGAATCATTACAAAGTGAAGTTCAATGTTCAATGTTCAATTTTATATAATATTATATTTCGTGATAACTTTCTACGTAATTTTCACATAATCAACTCTGTGAAATTCGAATTTACAAACCAGCATTCGACTCCCCGCACTATTGAATTAGAATCAACACTGGAAAGGTCAAATGTTGTCTTGTACAAATTCGGTTTACACAGGGACAATTCTACTGTGGTGCACATATAGTGTGGTACACAGTAGATCACTTGTGATACAAACAATAACCCCAAGAACAATGTAAAACTGAACATACACCACTAAAACAATAAAATATGATCCAATTCCTCTTGTAAACAGAGTATGATCTTGCCGAGACCGAGAAAAACAGATATACGTAGGTTGTTCTTAGCTTAGAATTTACTAGGTTGTTTTTGGATGATTTTTGCATGGTTACTCCATTTGAAGAGTTGTACCGTATGGATAAATCTGGACCACATAGTTTGATTTCAAGTTAAAAATGTGGTTCTGATTTATCCACCTACTTTACTCCATAAATGGAGTCACTAGGGAAGAATTTCCCGTTGTTTTTAGCTTAGAATTCAATGTCTGCTGGCTTGTTTCGAGAGACATATACATATATATACATTTTCAAAGTATTATTATTGTATTTTTCTACATCCACTCTTATTTATGAAAGGGTGGGAGATTGAAAATTACTTTGCCTTTATTATATTCAAATGGTGTTATTGTTATTTTGATATTAAGTCAAAACAGTAACTACTTTTCTATAAAAAAAAAACGGTTAAACCCTAACCGAAAGTGCCTTCACTCCCCTGTCCCACGAAATAAGTGGAGATGTTAATCAGATAACCTAGTGGTTCAGAGTCATAAGCTGTGATTATACCAAGATACTAAAAGAAGTCGTCCCTTTACGGGATTCGAACCTTCAATAACTATTTTTCTTAATATGTTTGTTTTTTTGGCAACTACGATAATCGAAAGGGACGGAGGGAGTAATATTTATGTTGTGTCAAATCTCATAATCTCTGAGATAATCTATTTAATTTAAACTATTTCTTTCACAAATAGACCCCTTAATTGATAAAATATGACAATCCCGTCGTCCCGAAACTTGCCCGATAGCCAACTTGACATTGGCCCCGTCAGTGGCGGATCCAAAAAGTTTTTTCAGTAGGGTCATTGGATCGTAAAACTACATTTTTGATTCAAAAATTTGTTACAGTTGAGTCACCGTAGCCTAAAACAACATTTTTTTACCAACAAAACGACACTTTTTAACACCAAAACTATATCGATTTAATACAAAAAAAATTCCCCGATCTCAACGGGATCACATGACCCCACCCTGATACACATGCATCCGCCCCTAGGCCCAGTGGTAATTACTATGGCGGTATACCGGGAGGTTCCGGCTTGAGTCTTAGTGTCCCAGTGAGGACAAAAAATTGTGCCTGTGTATATTTCGTGTCTGTTAAAAAGGCAAAAAAATCTTGCGGATACGATTATTGACGGTCCTGTCGTATTTTATGTGGAAGAGTAGTAAATTGGAAAAATGAGTATTATTCAAGTTAATTCACATAATCACATTTTGCATATCTAATAGTACAATAATTATGTAATCAAACAGAATAAATATGTCTAGTAGCACCTATCCAACGTATAATCTTGAACATAATTTTGAATTTACATTCATATTCACATTCATCTTCAAAGCTGCAAAACACTTATAGGTTTTTTTCAAATCTCCGACAAGGCGAGGGGAGTCAGTCAACTTGTGAAGTGGATTTGGACTTCATCTATACGGCAAATCAATGAAAACTACACTTAAATATTATTCTTCATCGATGAATTTGTCATTGAGTTAGAAATGAAATATTCAATTTAGGCAAATTATTATTTAGGATCCTCAGACTGAAATAATTAATTCACGACATATACGTATTCAAACACCTATATGCATTGCATTGCGCACACAATGTTGGGTAGTTGTCTTCCGGAGAAATCTTTATCAACGACTTATATAAAACATAAAAACACGTAAGTCATTGATAAAAATTTCCTCTGATTCATCAGTTGATCTCGAATCAACCTTCATAAGGCTACATAAGATCGTGTTTGATAAACTGTACAAAATTTATTCTAAAAAAAAAAAAAAGTAATAAACACAAGCATTGGGGTAAGTTCGAGGCCCCCGTCCCCCTTCTCCCTTCCCTCCCCCTCCCCCTCCCCCTCCCCCTCCCCCTCCCCCTCATTATTACATAAGTACGTGTTGGGGCAGCAGCATTGGTGTAAGTTCCAGGGCCCCCCTTCTCCTTACCCTCCATTATTTCATCTGTACTTGTAGGGGTAGAAAAGCAAAAGGGAAAGGTAAAGTAGCTTTCACCGAATATTTTGTACAGTGATATGCATTATGTAGGTAACGCTACCGACATGGAGTCACTTTCGTGTCTACGGAATGAATGTAGATGTTAATTAGATATCGTATAATCATATGAATTATGTAGAGAATTGCTACCGACATGGAGTCATTTTCTTATCCTACGAATGAGTGGAATCATAAATCAAGAATATAATTGCTAAGAATCGTAGAGTTGGTATTATACCAACGAATCGATCGAATAAGGTCCCAAATTCTTTTTAAAACATTCAAGTCATTTACTACTATATCATTTCTTGGCTAGTTTAATTTGAGGGGGAAAAAAATTCTAATCACAGTTATTACTTGAACAAAAATTTTGAAATGTCAAAAATAACCCCAAAATCATGTAGGATTGGCCTAGCAATAATATACTCCCTCCGTTCTGAATAACCGAGGTAGTTGTTAAAGACATGCATATTAAAGATGTGAATGCTTTAACTTGAATACTAAAATGACTAAAAACCCTTAGCCTATAATTAATGGCAAAAACAAAGAATATCTCGAAACTCATACCAATCAACAAGTCTTGATTCCAACACCACAATTTTAAATTGTTATAAAACTTTGTAAGTAAATATTCGACTCGACTCGACTCGTTTAATCTCAGGTACAATATATATAGTGCTGTTTAAGAGTGCCAATCCTTTACTCTGAAGCCCTCCTCATTCGTTTACTAGCTCTCATAAATTATCAGCCCAACGCCCCAACCCCTCACCACCCCTCCCTCCTCCCCCTTCCCCCCTCACTCCACCACATTCATCTAGTACCTGTAAGACCTACTTTTTCTATTCCAGTATTCCTTATGATTTTCAAGCAATTTTTTTTTTAGGGAAGATTTTCAAGCATCTTAGTATAGGAAATTGCATTATTTAGCTTTGTTTTTGTCTATCCTTTGTAAAAGAAGAAGATAAGCAAATCAAGATTGTAAAGGCATTGTTTTGAACCGGTTCAATTCGATTTTCCGGTAAGAATCATCTCTCCTTCTTCTTTCCTTGTGCCATTTCGGGTTTCATTATCTTCTTGTTCTAGCTGGAACATGAAGATTATAGTGTACGAGAGATTTCATTTCACGATTTCGGGTTTCATTATCTCCTTGTTTTAGCTTGTAAATGAAGATTATAGTGTATGGTATGAGAGATCTTAAGATTTCGGGTTTCATTATCTTCTCATTTTAGCTTGTAAATGTAGATTATACTTTATAGTGCACCGCAAGAGAGATTTTATGATAATTGTTGTTAGATCTGTTTTTAGATCTGTTATTGTTTGTTTACGCAATACAAGTTTTCTCTGTTTATTTCAGGCACGTAAAAATCTGTTAAGTTAATAAGTGGTGGTGGTTGTAGAATTTTTTTCTCTCAGATTTCTAGGTTCTGTTAAATGTAGATATAATATTGTTATTATTTTATTTCATTTTATTTTAGTTAGCTATTTCATTCTAGGTTCTGTTAAATGTAGATATAATATTGTTATTATTATTTTATTTTTTAGTTAGTTATCATTTTTTTTAGTTAGTTATTATTTCATTATTAGAGTTTTGTATTGAAGTAATTAATTATGATGCAGGTTTTGATATCTCCATGTCAAAAAGTATGAATATCTGTGGCATGTCTCCGTATAATGCTACTTATATGGTTGAAAACTATGGAAATGACCATGGGGGAGGAGTTTACTTTAAAATGAGACTTTAAACAAACACTGATGTATTCCGAAATATAGGTACGTATATTTTTTATTTTGACATTTTTTTTTATTACCCATATAATTTTCTTAAATGAATTCTTGATTGAGTGGGTGTTTGTATCATTTTTCCGATTGCATCAGGTAAGTGTTTGTTATGATTAATACATGTGGAATTCTGAAGCTAATTAGCTTAGGATTTAATCAATTAGCTTAGAATTTAATCAATTAAAACCAAACATTGGTAAGTAATGACTACAGTGTAACTCCCAAGAATTAAGGAACTGTAAAAGTGAAAAAAAAAATTATTTAATTGGAAATTTCAATATAATCTTTTACGCAGATCAAAAAAAAAAAAAAAAATCTTTTATAAAATTATCCATTATTAATTATTTATCTTAATTTCAAGCATTGATTGATGGTTTAAAAAAGCTTTCAATCATTATTTATCCATTTTTGTGATTATTGTTACTTTTTTTCAAAACGACAGAGGTCTTCAAAGGATAAAAAAATCCTCGTTTTTTTGGTTTTGTCTTAGACGTGTAATTTTTTCTTATTTTTTTAATAACACAAGTGACAGCCAATGTTTTCAATGGAATCGTGATTGGGTGGGTGTTTGTTGCAATTTTCCGATGGCCTGATGGAAATAACAGATTTCAAATACAGAAGAGGTGTTTGTTGTGAATAATAAATGTGGAATTTTGAATAATCAATTAAAACTAGAACATTATGAAGCAGTTAGCTACACAACTTAAAAAACTCACTAATATTTTTAGTGTTTGAGGGGAAAAATCTATAAGAGAACTCAGGTTTATTCATATGAGTATTAAGCTGCAACCGGTTGTTGTTATGAGCATTTATACTTTTACGATGAAAGAATGATTAAAACCGTACTAAAACGCTGTTATTCTGCTTCAATTATATATGTGTTTATCCTTCCTATGTTTCATTGATTTTTCATCATCTTCACTGTACAGTTTAGTAGAGCTCAAAACGATCGCAAGAATGACGTCATGAAGGTACTCAGGGCCATGAAAGCTGTACGTGAGGTGGGCAACATGGTGGAATGGTATGTCAATGCTTTTACACAAATATATATGAGATAATATAATGATTTTGAATTTAAATATTTACGTCATTCATGTCAGGTTGTTCAAAAGAGCCACTAGCGACATCTGTCATCCTGAACAGCTCGTCTTATTGACGGATGATGAAGTCGGTAGAGTGCAAAGGATGGAAGTAGTAATTTAATTAATAGTGTTTGAGTCATTTCATATATATATATATATATATATATATATATATATATATATTGATGTTGGAATTCATGGAATAGGATGGTTCGGCAGTCTACACTAGAGGCTACGACCTCTACCGACACAAGCGGCGTGCGGCGATATGAAGTTGTTTTGGAAAGCGAAATTGATGGAAAGGAGGTGTTTCATTTTCAGCCGACACCTATAGATGTGAGCATGTTTCATTATTATGTTTATCAATAGAATACTATAGCCTGCATATGTATGTATTTTCTTGTTATGTTGTGTTTGTGATCATCTAGATAGATTCAATGCATTTACACGTGGCTCAATTCTTTCTCAACACAATACACATATGCCTCTCACTTGTGCTTATCTTCTTGCTGAATTACATGTAATTCATGTCGAATAGAGGCTTGATTTGTGTTATTCTTACCCAATAGATTGAGTTACATGTAGGGCTGACTGAGATCCGAGAACTATTTTGTTTTTGTATTTAGAAGACGATGTGTAGCTTTGCGGTTAATTTTTGTTGTTATTGTAAATATCACTGTTGACTTGTTTGCAAAGTATTCCTAGCAGCCCAGCCGAGCTTTTGGTTGATTCACATCTATCTCCTAGCAGTGCTACTAGTTTCACAAAGAATCGTCACAGCACATTTTTACACACAAATGATCGTGATTTAGAGCTAATTTGTTGATATTGATCTCATAATGATCAATGATTTGAAAGTGTGTTGTGGAAGGAGGAAGGGTAAGGGAATGAAAAACCATCCTATTACTCCTAATGCAATTGGTGTTTTCTTGCATATATTTAATAGCCACTTGAGCTGTACAGAGTTCCTGTACAACCAACCAATGCACAATCTTCTTTGCTTTGCGAAGAAGCTGGTTGGAACACACGCTTTTGTCGTTTTTTTTTTTTTTTTTTTTTTTGAAAGGTCACTTTTGTGGCTAAGTAGTAGTAATTCATGGCTTTTTTTGTATATTCAGGAACCATCAGCAACGTCCACCGCCCATGCTGAGACCCAGTACTCCCACCCCGATGACATTTTTGACGGGAGGGATGACAGTTTTGTAGAGAAGGCTATGGATGACATCATAAGTTTTGAAGAGAAGGCTATGGATGACATCATATATAGTCCAAAGCCACTATCTTTTCTTGGAATCATCTTCATTCTCCTCCTCACCCGGCTTTTTTTACCACCATTTCCACCGTCCCCACCATTGATGCCACCTGGAAAAAAAAATACACTTGGGCGATCTAAGCTATTTGCTAATATATGCAAGAAGGGCTAAAATTCTACACTATTCTAGCATGAAACAGTACCTTCACCATAGGCCATCATCCTTGACAGTGATCAGATCCGACGCCTATAATTGTGAGTATGTTCACTATTATGTTTATCAATAGAATACTATAGTCTTTAAACTTTTTCAGTAGAACATTATTATTGAAATTCAGTTAAGCTTTTTCTTAAGTCGAGTCGATTTGAAAAAAAAAGATTGATACTATAGTCTTTAGTTTGGATCGGATGTATCCCAAAGCTGTGCTGCGTGCTGCGATGCTTGTAAATGGTTGTTTCTTGTTTTTTTTTTTTCCTTTTATTCCATTTCTTTTGATCAAAATTTTACCATTTTAACCCTCTACCCTTATCACAGCATTGTGTCGTATTGTTTAACACATCAGAGGATCTAACCTCGGCTTTAGGCTTGCATATGTATATTTTACTCTTATGTTACTATGATGCAGGTTTTGATCCTGAGAAAAGATTTTACTCGAAAGATGAGACCGATAAAAAACATCGATGTGATCCGAAATATAGGTATGTATTATTTAGTTATATGCATTATTAGTTTTTATCTTGGCATTTTTTATTACCCTTATATTTCTGTTAATATTATCCATCTTTATGTGCTAATGTTACGATCCATTAACTCGGTAGTTTACCTAAAACGTTTTTTGTTGGTAATTTTTTTTTTTTTTACGGCATTGTGGTTTGTTCATATTCTTTATCTCTTATCATTTTGAGATTAATTTCAGGTTAGGGGTGGCAACAAGGTTTTGCAGGATTGTAAATTGTAATAGTTTAGGGTATTATATTATGTGTTCTATTGTCTTGATGGACTTTATTATATATTCTGGACGGTACTCGTATTGTTTACCACTTGTGTATTATGATTCCGGAATGGTAGTAGTATTATGTAACACTTTACTTGTATGCATTTGGAACTTAGACCTTAATTCAATTCATTCCGACCATGTTTGAATTTTGTATTACGCTTATGATTCATACCAACTCTTATTTATGCACAAGGCTTCACGTCTCGGAATATTAATTTATATTTCGGGGTATGATCGAACAACTCGTATCATGTATTTGCCCAAGTATTCGGATCGGGGCAGTGAATAACAGTTGTCTCTAGCGCATTTCTATTAGTGTAGTAAAACCGACAAATACCAACACAATGACCATTTGAATTAATATATTTGTGATACAATTACTACAAATTATCATGTATCACACATTACTGTTCTCACCACATTTTTTCATCCTATAATCTGAAAAATAAATTAAATAGATATCAAAGCATTTCAGAGTGATTTGCCCAAATCACCCTAATCTTTCGGTCTAAGTTTAGGATTTGATACTTATCTTAAGATTTGACAATTTTTCTACTTATGTTGTGTCATGTTTGTAAAAATCAACATTTTACAAATTTTACGTTATCTTAAACGGAAAATATGCGATTGAAACTCACTCTCCTGCAAATCTAATGCGCTTTCAATCTAACACTGTTATACCTTAATTCTTTTTACAATCAAGGGTCTTAGAACAAAATTTCACTTAGGACCCCTAGTTCTGCATTTATACATGGACGCCCCTGATCCTTTTTAAACTTAAAAGATTATTATTACCAATTAAAAACGGAAGTTAAGCATTAATTAAAGAGTGCTGTGGGATGAAATCTTTTACTTTCTGAGTTGAGTCCTACCAAGAAACAACATTAATTAAAGAGTGCTGTGGGATGAAATCTTTTACTTTCTGAGTTGAGTCCTACCAAGAAACAGTAGTGCTGTGCCGCAAATGTGTGATTACAGTAGATGCGATCTCGATTCACAGTAAATAATTTAATTAGTACTTAAAAATTCCTAGTTGTATGTGTTAATCAATAAATAAGACATTATTAATGTAGAAAATCTAAACCCAAACTCATATAAGAGGAGGGACATCATCCCAAAACTTCGGTTGTAGGGTGAGGGAAGTTCATCTTTTAATATGGTGAGTAATACAATAGTAAGAAACCAATGTGGGACAATTTTAACATACTCCTTCGAGTGTGGACCTATATAGAACCTGGGTCACATGATACACAAGGCATATATGAGGCACTCTTAAGGCTAACAAAGAGGGCCAACACTTACACAATAAATGGGTGGCTTTGATACCATGTAGAAAATCTTAGCCCAAACCCATATAAGTGAGAAGTCAAACCCCACTTAAGCTTTTGCGAGAGATGGTAATTTAACAATTAATACGATTAGTCTAGCACGTATTTGATGTATTATACTTTATGAAGATAGTAACGAATCTCATCGGTAAAGTATGTCGACACCTAGACGTGTAAGTGGAAGTGTATTGAAAGATTACGTACAATGGATGACACGCTTATTTATTTAAATGTTTTGATTATATGTCATTGTATAATTATCCTTAGATCGATCAAATGTCGTCATAATATTTCGGTGTGGATGGTAACGTTTTTACATTATTGATATTACCCCAAGAAAAGATGACCCGGATAAATGTCCGGATTCAGGCTTCCTCGTGATAAAGATGAATATCCGGATATGACTTTCTTATAACAGATTTTTTTCTCGAAATCATTACAAAGTGAAGTTCAATGTTCAGTTTGAAATAATATTATATTTCATGATAATTTTCTACGAATTTTGTAGATATATAATGAAAAACCCGTAGAAGACACAACTCACGACATCCATATCAAAGTGTTGGTGTTTTTGATAATTTTCATGAACTGAAGCATGAAAACTTAAGAAAACAGCAGGAACTCAGATTATCAGTAAAATAGAATTCAAGAAGAAGAAGAATGAAGTACTGAGAGAGTTACAACTTCGAAGAAGAAGAGCGAAAACAGTAAAAACTAGAATAACCAACTCAATTCTGCTTAAGTCGGATTTCTAGTTTATATAACTGAACCAAACTAACTGCCGGTGAAGCTCTTTACTACCAACTATTGCACACCCCTCAAGCTGGATTATGGGAGAAGATGTTTTTGATAGGATAGCAGTCCAGAAGTCTGTGGAAAGAAGGACCATCCAGAGGTTTAGTTAGCAAATCTGCAAGCTGCTGCCTTGTAGAAAAATGTAAAGGTTTGACTAATCCAGCTTGTTGAAATTTCTCTCTAACAAAGTGGCAATCGATTTCTATATGTTTTGTGCGTTCATGAAAGGGTGGATTCTCAACAATTTAGATTGCACAGTCATTGTCACAGAAGATTGGAACTGCTTCTATATGAGGTATATGAAACTCATGCAGAAGATAGAGCAAGTACTAAACTTCTGTTGTGGCCGTGGCAAGGGCTTTATATTCAGCCTCACTTGAACTTTTAGACACTGTGGCTTGTTTCTTTGTCTTCCAAGACACTAAGGTATCCCTTCGAAAGACATTATATCTTGTGATTGATCTTCTTGCAGCCTGCCCAATCTGAGTCAGAATATGCCCTTAGATTGAGATCTGTACCAGCAGAGAAGAAAAGACCTTGAGCAGGAGATCTCTCGATGTATCTTAACAATTTGTGTGCTGCTTGCAGGTGGGATTCAGTAGGTTCTGCCAAAAATTGGCTTAATTGCTGAGTGGCATAGGTGATGTCAGGTCTGGTGACGCTTATGTTAGGAAATTTACGCGGGAACGCAGCTGAATTTAATTTCCTTTTTACCAAGATCGACTTCGTTTAAACAACAAGCATAAAAGAAGTAGACTAAGAAAATACCTTGGATGATAAAAAATAGATCGTCGCTTTGTCCACGGTTGTAGTTTCTGCACGAAGCCACCCAAGTGTTCGGCCTCCACCGTTGATCCACACGAACAACCCGCCTGAATTCACCATTGGATTGCCACCGGAAAAAGTCAGCTGATATGCCGCCTTTTTCTTCCTCCCAAAACTCTTTCTTAAGAAGCTCTCCTTTTATCTCACTAAAATATTGTAAGAATATTGTGTTGTAAAAGAGTTGACACAACACCCTTTTATAGGAAGATGAGACGCCATATGCACTCTCAATCTGATTGGGAAAAGCTTTCTAATGGATAGAGGAGAAAGAAACCTAATTCCCGATAAAAAAAGGAAAATATCTTTTTTAGATTTATCTCACTGGTATCTAATATATTATATTAAATATTTTATAGATATATATTGTCAATATCTAATATTGAATAATCTTTATTATATGACCATATATATATATATATATATATATATATATATATATATATATATATATATATTATACATGTGTATATATCACATATATGTACTACACATATATTAGTATCCAATATTTATAATAATATAATACTACGATTAATTAATTTACAAAATCCATGTGTATCAATATACACACACATGCGCCACATACATATACATTATATGTATATTTAATTAATCAACATAATTAATATTTTGTATTATATTTAATTTATAATAAATAAATACATATTAACCTATTACTATAACACTTTATAATCGAGATAAAAAGTTTCCGTATTTGGTTATCACTATAACCTAATTTTAATCCGGCTAGATGTTTTATGTGTATGACCCGATAGGCTTCCGAATACGTTGGTCTTAGGCACAAAATGCATTTACTAAAATGCCCTTCATACATAATGATCACAGATAACGTTCTTGCGCCATGGATGCGGGAACAAAATGATTTATCTTGTTCTTCACTTTTCTGTTTCGTAACAGTCGGAGCTTCGAAGACCATCATGGTCTTGCGGTCATCATCAATTGAGGCACATCCGGCCCCAACTCGTCGCTCCTTCTCACGATCAGCTGTTGCTGCTTCTGCTCGGCCTGAGTTGACGATGACATGCCACCTACCACAATCTCCATTTCTGAAGTTTTAGCCGAGTCTTCCTGCTTCATCAATTTTTTGCGATCAATAAGCAACTGGTATAGCAAGAGATTTCAAATTGGAATCGACTGCAACATCAACAAAAGCATCAACCAAAGGATCAACAGTAGCATCAGTTGGGCATTAGCCACAATCTTATGCATGTTCCGTCATTCTCGCCATTAGAGTCATAACTACCGTATGATTGCTTTATAAGGTTTCCGTATCATTGGCCATGTTTCAATGGCAGCACAATCTTGAACCGTGTCCGGCTTAATCCTAATTACTTTGTGTACGTAGACAATCATAAATTGACACATGCGTAAGTCATTAAATTATTAATTGGATCATTCTCTTTAGGTCTAATTACCCGATATTTGACCCGTATTATTTTATGACGGTATCCTTTATCGTCATACATATCCATGAAGGGAAAAAAAAATCTGACAAGATTTTTAGTCCGTTGTAATTTTTTTCGGTAGTGCTACATACACTACATTTACCTCCACTACATCATCCACAACATCATCCACACCACACATTTAGTCAGGACCCACAAAAAAAAAATATTTCTCTCTCCAATCAGTGGACAGGATCATCCACTACATCATCCACTACACTTTTGTGTAGTGGACATAGCATTTTCCAATTTTTTTTTTTTTTCCTTTCTTTTCAGTGGAAATACTTGAGCAAACTACAGCCTACAGGTCTTGGTCAGGGAATATTTTTCTTTTGAGGAACATTTTCAACTTTTATCTTGACTTCCCATCACATTATTGTTCCCCAAAAATGCAGCCAGATGGGTAGATTCCCATTAAAATGTTCTTCCCTTTTTGTAAAAACTTTGCTCAATTTTTACTGATTATCAATAGAACTGATCAATATGGTTTTAATATAAAAATTACATTTACATACAATCATACAAATTAATACTTATAAATCAAATCGTAGCTAAGGCAATTTGGATGACTTTAGAATTAGTCTATTTAAGTTAATTGTATTGGATTCGGTGTTCGAATAAAATTAATGTGATGTATTATGAAGGAAATAATAATAAATGATAGAACATCTAATAGCATGAAACAAAAACGAAGGTATTAAACAAAGGTATAAAAAATGAGTCATAATGATCAACGTCGTAGATGACGTCGCGTCACTACTTATAACACAATTGTCTTTCGTATAATTACTCGATATGATATTATGACACTATTTGAGAACAACATAGTTGGACCTAGCACTCAATGATTTACAGTAATTATGTACCTAAATAAATAAAATGAAATAAGGACAATAGTATATCTACATCCAATCGATTAGACATGGTAAATGGTAAATGCTAGGCTTCGGGACCAAAAGATCCTGAGTTCAAAGCCTAATTAAATTATCAATTAAACTGTTGTATGAAGGTTGTATCAAGTGTCATAACCTGTTAACTCCCTCAACCCTTCAACTCCCATCTTCAAGCCTTCAACCGTGTTGCGTTTTCGGTAATGTTAGGATCAAACGCTTACCGTTCTACTAAAACCAATTGGTGTTGGTAAGGTGCTACTATATTTCCTTATACATTTAAGAGTGTGGCAATCTATCCCGACATCCCCCTCAAATATAGGCAATCTCAACATTTGCACAATTACGATAGCTATGATATATTCTTATGAATATTGTATTTAATTAGTAGGGGTACTTTTGTCATTGTGTACAAAAGTCGAAGGCCTGATATTGGCTGTATATATTGTAACCTGTAATTGATGAGTGATCTACGAAAAATACAATTTCTGAAACTTCTCATGGTATCAGAGCAACCCTAAATTAGACTATATTTTTGTCCGGTCCTGAGTGTCCGTGTTCTTCGATTTTTTCGGTTTGAATCATAAATTCTCATGGTCCTGTGGTTGTTTTCGACGGCTTGTATCACAAAATTGCATGGGACAGTTGGGTTTCGCTGATCTCCGTTTGATGCTCATCAAATTTGGGCATTCGTAGCAGAAGCCCTATATGCTGCCCTATCCCTAAAATAAAGATCAAAAATAGAGTTTAACCAAATAGCTCCCACAACAGAGTCCCTATCCCTATTTACTTTTAGGGATATGAACAGTGCACCCCTACTTGTGAGGATGCACTATTCACGTCTCTAAACATATTTAATTATCAAAAATTATAGGGATAGCGATAGGGATGCTGCTTGAGTGAAATAATAAATATTCAATGTGTATGAATAGGGTTTTTAATGTGTATGAATAGAGTTGTGAGGTAGAATATGTATTATTTAATATTATTTAAAATGTTATAGAGATAAGGATATGTTATAGAGATAAGGATGCTGTTGTGAAGATTTTTGAATTGAGATATTGTAAAATATGGATATGTATTATTTTATATTATTTTAAGGATAAAAATGGTGCACCAAAAAGCTTCTGATTTTGGAAACCCCATTTATATTTACCGAGTTCATATATTTGTTTCTTGTGTTCCCGTCGATTTCTTCAATCCACCTAAACTGCGACCAGAGAGTAAATGCCCTCAGCCCCCATTTATAAGTTAACTTTGTTATTAATTGACTATCCTTTGTAAAAGAAGAAGAAGGGCAAATCAAGATTGTAAAGGCATTGTTTGACCCGGATGGTAAACTAAGTTAAAAAATTCACTCCATTGGAGTATCAAACCAGGGGCGGAATTAAAAAAATCGTCATATAATCTATAATAATCGGATAAATTGACATAATTTTTTTATCATGTTAATAAAAATAGATAGTAATTACAAAAGTGATACATCTAACAAATATTAATAAGATTTTTTTTATAAAAAATAAAAACACTAATGTATGAGCCCTTAATAAAATTGTTAACAATGGGAGTAGAATGGTTAATGTATTCGGATCTTACGATATATAGTAAGTTTCTTCCGATATTTATCGCAAAATGTATAGTAGTGTTTCTCCTCAGATCCACGGGGGCACAAAAAACACTAGTATATATGCATGTTTCTAACTGCGAAAAATTTCTAGGATTATCGCCCCTCACCCGATCCTGTGTCTGCCCCTGTATCAAACACATAAGACGTTCCAAAGTATTCACCCCGTCGTTCCTATTTAACTATCGCAGTTGCCAAAAACACATATATGAAGGAGAGTAGTTAGTGTTTTGACTTAACATCAAAATAACAATAACAACACTTAAATATAATTAATGCAAAGTTAAATAAGGATAGATGTAGAAAAATACAATAAATAATACCTTGGAAATGTAACTACGACAGATAGAAAGAAAATTTTATTTTTGGTAACTGCGACAATTTTATTTTTTTCTTTCTAAATTGTTTTCTCAGCTTTTGCAGGAAAAATAGGTTTTTCCAGCCATAAAAAGAAATTAAATTAGATAGTATTAGTGAAAAGGAAAAATCAATTAGAAAGTACGCTGGAAAAAAATTTACAAAGAAAAAAAACCTTCCTCATTAATTGTTTTCTCAGCATTTGCTGGAAAAATGTTTTACGCAAATCGTCAAGTCGATGACCACAACGATTGAGTTTGTCCAGAGTTTAAGTTACTGATTGAAAGGCAAAGGCAGATTGCTCCTAAGGCAGAATCACACCACGAATACCACAAACGGCGGGTGTTGTGTCCTCCGATGCAGCGGTTTCAGCACGGGTGTTGTGTCCTCCGGCTCCGATGTAGAGGTGTCTCTAGCGCATTTCTAGTGTGTCAAACTGATAAACATTTTCAAAATCTAGCTGTTAAAAATATATAAATAAATATAAAAAATTCCAACTCCGTAATTTTTTTTGTACAAGACATTATTAAGGTGCAGTAAAACCAATAAACACATGACAAATTTCTTTTTTTTTGTTTTTGTAAAGCAACACATTACAACTTTCTTTCTTTTGTTTTGTAGCAAACAAGAGACTTTATTAAGTAATGTCTGTCAAACAAGCGACTAAAACATCATTAGATTACGATGTGCTCCAAGATGGTCTAGTAGTAAGTAGCATCACAATTATTACGTATATCATGTATCACACATTATTATTTAAAGGAATGAGGGAGAAAGACACCAACATTTCATCAATTAAGGAGAATGACAAATTTTTAAAACATTAGAATAAAGACAAAACTATTTTATTTTAAGGTTAAAGATTGTGAATGACAGTTTTAATCTAAAATGGGAAAAAATGACAACATGTAGTAACACATTTAGTAACACATGTAGAAATATGTAGTAACACACGTAGTATCAGACGCGTCTCGTCCTTCTCAACCATTTTGTATCTTATTTTGTCTTTCTGGCCCGCCACCCCTTTATTTTATTTTATTTAATTTTCTGTCGCATTTTAAAAAAAACAACACACTTTTTTCTTATCCACCTTTTTTAAATACTCATATCTATTAATCTAGAACCTCAAATTTGAAAATTCTTTTACCAAATTTTTTATTTATTCTCTTGATTTGAGACCACATTCAATATATTCCGACGCGATTTCAGAAAATCCGCTATCGAAATTCACTATTATTTGAAATTCACTGATTTTGGGATGCACGGAGGATATTCACTGAGTAAATTTCGACAGTGAATCTCACGAAAAACGATGTAATTATATCAAACCAAATCTCAAAACGAAGAGCTTCGAAAAAAAATTCAGTGAAATTTTTATCGCGTTTGGATCTTTAGATCAAAAGACATGTGCGTTTGAAATAGGGGGAGCAAACAGAGGGGGAAAAAAAGTTATGAGGCATGATCTAAGCCATGCGAGCGAATTTTTATCTTTTCTTTTAATTTTTTAATTTTTTTTTTTTTTTTTTTTTTTTGTCTTTCAGGATATAAAAAATATAAAAGTTGTCATTCTTCCTATAAAAAAATGTGGTTTTCCTGTTACTAAAAAATATTCCAAACGTCGTCCTTATCCCTAATTCTCCTTTATTATTTTCACCACATTTTTTTCATCTTAATTTCTGGAAAAAAAATTAGTTTAAATAAATAGATATCAAAGTATATGATGAATATCATTTGATATACATTTTATAGTGATTTGCGGAAATCAACCTAATCTTTCGATCAAGTTTGAGTCTTGCCATTTATATTTATCATTGACAATTTTGTTAATCATCATTTTCTGTTATCTAAAATGGAATATTCGTGATTGAGACTCACTCCCGTGCAATTATAATGTGCTTTCAATTATGGTGCCAATATAAACTACAAAATTGAGGCTTACTCCCGTGCAATTTTAATGCGCTTTCAATTATGGAAAATCGAGGCTAACACTGTTTGTGGAAATGCAGGTTTAAGGGATAAATTGAAATGAAGTCTTAGCTCAAATGGATTTTTCTCGGTGGCTCATTTACGAATAAAGATCGAGTTGGATGTTTTCAAAATTGCCTTTTCAGCGAACGAACAGATTGCCAAGTAGAATAAGTTATTACCCTCTAAAGTGAATCTTTTTATATGGAAAGCAAGTCTCAAACGAATTCCCACAAAGACGAATCTTATTCTTCGTGGAGTCTCAATTCAAGACTCTTTTTGCCCGCTTTGTTACAAGTTTGAAGAAACAGTTAACCATCTTCTGTTTGCGTGTGATGTGTCGTTATTGATTTGGTCTCATATTCTAAGTTGGTGCAATATTGTTGGACTAAATGCTTTCTCGTTTAGCGACTTTTGCAATATGAAAGCTGGAAATGCTCCTTCGCATTTGGCCTCATGCTTATGGTCAGCTATAGTTGGTGTTACGGCTTGGGTAATTTGGATACATAGAAACAAGGTCATTTTCCTTTCTCATGTTTTAAATGCGGAACTGATTTTCAGAGAAGTACATAGATTATCCTTTTCGTGGCTATCAAATTCTAAGTGTCTCCGGAAGCTGGAATGGGAAGTATGGAAGGCAAATCCGATGATTGCACCAACACAATTATGGGCGTTGGATTGGTTTCTGTTGCCGATTGAAATGGTTTTGGAAAATGACTCTCTTTGGTGCGAAAATGCAGCCTGCTATGCTTGTGACTGTATGTAATTTTCTTCATTTATTTTTGTTTTTTGCTTTGGATCGGTGATGATATGGACACAAAGTTTATAACCTTTTTTAGCATCTTGCTGATATATGAGAATCATTGGCTGTTCAAAAAAAAATTATAAACTACAAAATTAAGAATAAATTAATAGTGTGGTGCCACACTAGATCATAAAGGGAAGTAATGTGCTTTTTAATTTGAGTGTCCAAATAAATTTGATGTCAGCGGTGCTCTGAAGGCCCCTATATATTGTTTTAGAGCTTTGGAAATTGTTTACATCCAACTCCACATGTGCGGATTTAACCCATAAAAGAATATGAAGTACACAATGTGAATCCAATTAATGATATTTATGATGAAAATTGATGTAGTTTATTGAGTAAAACAAGAGTTGAAAGGCCTTTGAATATTTCTCTATTCCAATATAAGAGTCATTTAAAACAAATATTCACATTCAATAACAAATGAATATGATTTATTTAAACACACTTATGCATTCCTCAAAAAAGAAAACACACTTATGCATCCTCAAGTCATGAAATTTTTAGGTGGTGGCTATCCCCTGGATATGGTCTAGTGGTGAAGGCATGCGTGTGTAATGCATGCTACCTGCCCTCGGCGCCAGCCGGTTCGATTCCCGTAAAGGGGTTGATTTCCGATTGATAACACCCTTCAAAGTAGAGGTTATAAGAGGCATCCCACGTCGGATCTCGCAGTGCTATTCGATTAACCTCTCTTCACTTTCATGTGGGATCGAGGGTGAGGGGACCCTTAATGGTAGGGTTTACCATTTTTTTTTAGGTGGTGGCTCCGTTTGAGGTGGCTTGACACGTAGAATAATCCGAACTGCAGTTTAAAAACAAACGATCCATATGATGCCACACGTGTCTACATACCGTGTGAAGACACCACCTAAAAACCTCCCTCAAATCACGGATTCATACGCAATCCTCCATGGAGTCACACTTTGTCACTGAGTTGATCTCACATCGCAAGGTTGCTTAGTTCAGGATTGTCTGGCTCTTCTACCGAGCTTTGAAGCTCTTTCTTTTTCGTTTATTCGTCGCATTGGAAATGTTTCAACAAGCACCTTTACCTGTATACTTCGTTTAAATGTATCTTTCCGTACATCTTGGGCTCCTTACCCCCGAGCCGACGTTTTCGAACGTCTGTTTGGCGGACCTTGATTAATAAAATTTTGCATTCAAAAAAAAAGATATAATGCACATTAACAAAATTGATACTTATTAGAAAGTCCAATATCAAATGACCAAAAAGTTGATTTGATACGTCATCTTTATTTACACAACATTCATTCTATTCCTCTACCACATTATTCCTGCATAACAGTAAACCAACCTTTCAAACGTCCGATTTAAATCCAAAAATCGACTTGTTGTATTTTTATTTTTATTTTTCCGGAAACGAAAGGACAACACCACACACACGCCCCAAGCGAGATTTGAACAATGGACTCCCCACTGAGAGCCATGTTAGACCTTAGTGGGGTTTGCATCTTCGAAAAATACATTTTTAACTCCAGAACCGAATTTCATAAAATCCTTTTATGGTGATTCGGTGATTCCTATATAGAATGTAGAAGTGGTGATATAACCATATAATTTCCCGTACTAATTCCCCATGTGACCATGTCCCATATCTTAGAAATAGATGTACGAAATATTCGAAATAATTATTGTTCATATGTACGAAATATTCGATTACTTTTTCTCCCGCCTCGACTTTATCATCCCGTGACTCTATATAATTTTTTATTTTCTTAACAGCGAAAAAATATATAGAATTCATTTGTATAATATTGTACACATAGAGATAAGTTGAGTGACGAACCTAAAAAATTATAATAGCATGATCTTGGTTTTCATTTTCTAAGGAAATATATATATTTATTCAACAATATCTATCAAACAAGCGGTTAAAACATTGTTTGGCGCTAGGTATTCAAAAAGTTGGTAAAATTAGAAAAATGATTCTATAAGTTGGCTTACTATGGATTTTAATCATGCTCATGTTCCGATAAAGAAAATGGTCCTGTAAGTTGTATTTTTTTTGTTTTGAAAAATAGTCCGATCCGTCGGATATTATTGACTGGACACCGAAAATTTTAAATTGCTGACGTGTCAGTCAAGTAGGATTCTACGTGGTTGTAGGGTCCTATTTCTTCTCCATTTACTGAAAATAATTTTTCTTTTGAAAAATAGTCCGATCTGTCAGATATTGCTGACTGGATACCAAAATTTTTTTAAGTTACTATAAGAGGGATTCGAACCCACGACTTAATGGTAAAGTACCAAAAACATTGTTATCCAAGCTATAACTTTAATATGTATATACAAGGATATATGTGTTCTTAGTAGGAACATTTGATAAAGAATCCAAGGCGTACGAATCATTTAATTGTATTCACCAAAATAGGCATAGTCCTTCCCATGGGCTCCCCCCACCCCCCCCCCCTCCCCCTCGGGCTCCCCTATCTCTCTCCCCCTTGAATGCGGTGTTTAACTATACAATGCTGTTGGTGAGCCATCCATTTATTGTGTTGCTCTTATAAATTATCCAACAGCCCCCCATATATGTAAGTGGTCATTAAGAAGATTATAAATTATCCCACAGCCCCCCATTTATGTGAGTGCTCAGTAAGAAGATTAGCAAATCAAGATTATAACTCATTGTTTTGTTTTGAGCTGGTCCGGTTCGATTTTCCGGTAGGAACCATTTCTCCTCCTTTCTTTTCTTTCTTTGTGCTATTTTGGGTTTCATCATCTTCTTGTTTTAGCTTGAACATGAAGATTATAGTGTACGGTAGGAGAGATTTCATGATTTTTCGGGTTTCATTATCTTCTTGTTTTAGCTTGTAAATGAAGATTGTAGATATTTCATGATTTTGGGTTTCACTATCTTGACGGAATTTCAAAATATACACCTTTAGGTAAAAATAGTTTTTGTTGTATACTCCTATTTTTAATTCTTTCGATCATAACCCCATCAAAATACTCAGTTGGCCGAGTTATTTTTCAAAAGTCCGGGATATTTGATCAAAAGGACGGGCTAAATTTTAGTGAGGCCGGGATATTTTTTCAAGAGGCCGAGCTATTTTTAATATTAATTTTTCCGGTAAATTGTTTACTCCGGTGGACTAAAGGCTTCAAGACTTAGATCAGTCGATTCATGTCTTACAAGAAGCCACGTATAGTTGAGCCAACGCTTTAAGATAAGCTCCACCAATTGCACCACCGCATATCAACACCTCCACCTCCACCTCCTACGACTGTGTTATTATACTCCCACCCCTCAACCGCAATGGCAGCAAAACCGACGTCCGGAC
Organism: Gentiana straminea; assembly: GCA_036785695.1. NCBI lineage: Eukaryota > Viridiplantae > Streptophyta > Magnoliopsida > Gentianales > Gentianaceae > Gentiana > Gentiana straminea. Next base: position 1,345,124 of record JAVUPR010000501.1, on the reverse strand, counting down.
GTCCCCGTAGCTGGGTATGATCGTTTGTCCCCAGGAATCACAGGAAACTTCTTTACAATCTTGTTATTCACGTAATCAAACAAGATAGACCGGTTATTTGCGAATACAAATAGATTCCCATCGGGTAAAAGGTGCAAAAAGGGATAAAGATTGTTCTCTTCATTTGCATAATTGAATCCGTCGTTTCCATCAGGAATTCGAAGTCATGAACCTCTGGATTTCTCATTTCTTTAGGAAAAGTTCGTAACTAAAAGACTTTCTCCCACCGACAATTGTGATTCGCCAATCTGGTAGAATTTGATTCGATGAATACCACTGTCGTACAGTCAGATTTACCGCAAGTTCATTCCAATCGCAATTATCATCATCGCACGGATTGAAAACTCAGTATTTTTCTCTCACCGTCATGTTAACCGCTGGTGGTGGAGGTAGCTTCCGGTGGTGGTTTGGTCGGTATGGAGGAAGAAAATAAAATGATGGTCGTAAGATTTGTAAAAGACGTTGACTGTGATATTTTGAAATAAACATAGGAATTTTAAAAATATTATAAACAATTAAAAATAACACGGCCTCTTGAAAAAATAAATTTCGTCCTCACTAAAAATTAGCCCGGATATTTGAGAAAATAACCCGGCCCTTTGGAAAAATAAATTTCCTAATGGGTATTTTAATGGGGGTATGATTTTAAGAATTAAAAATACGGGTATAAAAACAAAACTATTTTCGGTTGAAGGTATATATCTTAAATTTCCCCCACTATCTTCTTGTTTTAGCTTGAAAAGGTAGAATATAGTGCTGTACCGGTAGAAAGATTTTATTATAACCTGCTGTTGTTTATTATTGTTGTTAGATCTGTTAGGTGTGTTATTGTTTGTTTACATTATACAAATTTTCTCTGTTTATTTTGGGCACGTAAAGCTGTTGTTAAGCTAATAGTTGGTGACGGTAGGAGAATTGAACTCAGATCTTTGGTTTCTGAGGCCTCAACAATTACCATCACACATGCCTCAACTATCAAATTTAGATTTAGTTAATTAATACCACATATATATTAACTTAGATTTGTATTTAAGTATTTAATTATGATGCAGGTTTTGATATCTCCTTGTCTTAAAGTATGAATATCTCTGGCATGTTTCCGTCCAATGTGAGTTATATGGTTGAAAACTATGGAAATGACCATGGAGGAGGACTTACTTTAAAGATGAAACTGCAAAGAAACATCGATGTGTTCCGAAATATAGGTATGTATTATTATATTTTTATTTTGACATTTTTTACTACCCATATTTTTTCTTAATGTCATCCATCTTTATTATTTTTTAATCAATTTTCTGATGGCCTCATGTAGGTGTTTCTTATGATTAATACATATGGAAATCCGAAGCTAATTAGCATAGGATTAATCAATTAAAACCACAACATTGATAAGCCAACTCCTCATGTTTTATTACCTTCCTCCAAAAGCACCCTCTCACTTTGGTTGTTGTTATTATTATTATTATTATTATTATTATTATTATTATTAATTAATATACTCATACGGACTTGCTAATACAACATCCACTTATGCTACAAACTCCATGAACCACGTGCCTGTTGTTACTTTTTCGCCCGTTGTTACTTTTTTCTTTGGGTTGTAACTTAATTAATATACTCATACGCGGACTTGCAGATACAACATCCACTTATGCTACAAACTCCATGAACCACGTGGCCCTTGTTACTTTTTTCTTCTCAATAATTTTTAGGTATCAATTTCATATCCTTCCTTCATCATTATGATAATTACTTATCTTTAACAATCCTAATTACAATTACAACTTGGTAATTTTGTTTTTGTTTGGGTACTGAAGAATTGAGACATTGGAACTGAAAACAAGAGTTGGAATAATCAAAAGTCTGTATGGCCTAGTATGCATTGGTGGAGCACTCACAATTGCTCTATGCAAAGGCAGATCATTCCATATCGCTCATGATATAGTGCATTCTAGACTTAATTTATCAACTTCCAAGAAACATTGGGCACGTCGCATCATATTTTTAGTGTTTAGCTGCTTAGCTGATGGCCTATGGTATATTAGTCAGGTACCTTTGTGTGCCAAGAAAAAAGACCCTATCTACTGAAGATCTATAAGTATATTTAATTAGCGTACGGGATTATCTAGTAACTAAATTGATTTTTTTGACAGGCGAAGTCGTCGAAGGCCAAAAAAATATCCAGGCCGGCCCTACCGGCGACACAAGGTCCCGGCCCAGTAAATCGTCTGCATAATATGATTATTTTGACGGTTAGAACAATATATTAATTTCGTACTACTAAAGAATTACAAATTAGAAATTAAGCAGGAACTAAAAGAACCGCTTAAGTATAAGGTAATGCATAGGTATTAGAAAGAGGCGGGAAAGAGGCGGAACTATTGGCAGCTCGTGCCGGCGTCAAAGATACATTATACGAATCCGAGCCGGGCAGTGGGCACATTGATTTACTAAATTCGTAGAATAGAGTGCTATTGAAAATGAAAGTGGACCGTCCGTAATGGTTCGGTGAGTCGAACCACGCCGCGGCTGCGTAAAATTATCCGTTTCGATCAAAAGTGGCGGTTGAGGAGAAGAGTTGATAACATCATAAGCAAATGATTCTTCAAGATTTTTGGACCATCCAGAATGGTTCAATGAGACGGAAAAAAACATCGATGCGTCCGAAATATGATACGTATTATTAGTTTTTATTTATGTTACTAATTTTGTGCTAAATTACGATCCATTAATTAACTCGGTAATTTACATAAAACTTTTTTTGTTGATACTTTTTACGAGCATATGTTGTAGTTTGCTCATATTCTTTATCTCTATCATTTTTTTAAGATTAATTTCAGGTTGGTGGTGGCAACCAAGGTTTTGAAGGATTACAAGTTAAAATAGTTTAGGGCATTATATTTTGTGTTCTATTGTCTTGATGGACTTTATTATATATTCGGGACGGTACTCTTATCGTTTAGCTGAGATGTATGAAGACTTTCGATCTGTAGTAGTATTATGATTCCGGGATTGTAGTAGTATTGCCGATTGAGTATGTATGAATTTATTTTACGCTTGTGTTTATACCACTCTTATTCATGAACGAGGATTCATGCCTCGAAAAATATTTCGGGGTATGATCAAACGATTCATAACAATATCTATCAAATATTCGAGTCGAGGCGCCAAAGGGCCAAAGGGCCAAAGTGAATAACAAGTGTCTCTAGCGCATTTTTTCCCAACTCAGTATTTTCTCTGTACAAGACATTATTAAGGTGTAGTAAATAAATAAAAAATAAAAATAAGGTATATAAATCCAGTAAATACTAACTTAATGACAATTTGAATTGATATGTTCTGTGATACAATTTCTACAATTATCATGTATTGCACATTATTATTTTCACCACATTTTTTCATCTTATAATCTAAAATAAATAAATAAATACATATCAAAGTATATGATGTATATCACTTGATATATATTTTTGTAACGCCCGTGTCCTGAATATCGAGTTCTTATCTGGACACGACACGTTCGGCACGTGACATTTAGACTAAACCATAAATCTCACGTAAGTCTCATGTCATATCAGAGTAATTAACAGTTCGCACGAAATAAAACGAGCAGAAGACTCGGGAAATAGACCCTCAGGGTCTTTCAATAACAACCATCAACCAAAATACAACTGATGTCAAACCAAATCATAAATAACTGAAAGCAAAACTATTATCCAATACAACTCACTAGATTGGAAAAGAAGGAACAACTACAAAAGGAAAATAAAACATAAACGACTCAATTGCTCCACTCCTAAGCTAGCACACCAAGTTCGCCGTGAAATAAGTATGTATCTGCATTCTTCTTATTCCAAATAAAAGAGTGAGCACTAACTAGATGCTCAATAAGGAAAAAGAAGATAAAAAAGGAGATTCATAGTTGTCATAAGCCGGGAGACACGACTTGAATCTACTCTATCCAGTTTGCAAATAGCTTAAATACACAACTTGGAATCTTTAGAAACTATCTTCAAAACATAACTTGAAACGTAAAAGAAAGCCACCGTAAAGCCACACTTGACGATTCATTAGAAAACATGACTCATTAACTACTTTGTTTCATCTTGCATATACTTGTCAGTTACATTAAGTACTTACTTATTTAACATAGCCACATTCTTAACTTGTCATGTCACATGTCTTTTCTTTTCATGGCTATATTCATTACGTGGCTCCAAGACACTTAACTAAGGGACACTGTGTACAACACGGCTAATACAACTAATACACCTGCAATCGTGAGAATTAAGGACCCACGGAAATTAGGAACCGCCATCTCGAGAACGACATGGATTAGCATAATTAGTCATACCTCCGACGTGGGAATTAAGGACCTATGACACCACTACATTACCAATAACCGCGACCTTGCCAAGCATGATGGAGCAAAACACATAAGCACATTAGAGCACAAAAGGCACGTAAGATCATGTCTAACGTATGGGAACATCTAAAAACCATAACAACACCGAACTACCATCATGTCCCCACCATTACCATGAAAACAGAATCTAAAACCTAGATAGGACTCAAAAACAACTTTATGGACAACCTGTTGTAGTCTGGACTGCCCAGAAACTCAGTCCTGAGGATCAGTTCATGCGGTTTCCCGGGTGAAGGGCCGGGACACCGGCCCAGGCTTTAGTCTAGACATGGTTTCTAGACACATGACACACAAAAGCTGAGTCTGGGATTCAGCCCGGACGCTTTCCCGAGTGGAGGGCCGATTAAGCATGCCAGGCTTTAGCCCGGGACACAGTTTCTGCACCCTAGACACCCAGAATCAAACACTAGGACTCAGTCCAGACCGTTTCCCGGATGGAGAGACAGGAAACTGACCCAGGCTTTAGCTCCAAGGTCAGTTTCCGGTCTAACAAGTACCCGGAAAATATGCAACACATAATTATGTTCTATTTCGTGCAATACCATCATGAAAATGATAATAAAACACATAAAAACATAATCTTGACACCAAAATGAATCTTTTTGATAAGAAGAACTCCTTACCTTAAAGACGAGCCGAAACATAAGCCAAAGGATGAACGAGCTATAATCGGTTCTTAAACCCTTGGATAAGTATGCCGGTCAGTCCTAAATTTCCCCGAACATGCCCTGGATTTCCCAGAACTTGATTGGGTTGCCCAGAACTTGCCCTGGACATGAACTGGGGCGCTTCCCCAGGTGACGTTTAGGGAAACCGGTCCAAGTTTCAACCAGAACGCAAATTATGCCTTTGGGGGCTGTCTGGAAGCATATATCTAGGCTTTTTGAAGCCCTAGGTTGGTTTTCAAAGATTTGGAGGAAAATAACTTAAAAATAAAAGGAAAATGAAAAAAAGAAAAGGAAAACTAATTTCGAAATGACTAAAATATCCTTAATAAGAGGTGAGGAGTTTTACAATTTTATAATGATTTGTATAAATCATCCTAATCTATTGATCAAGTTTGTGACTAGCCATTTATATTTAAATTTGACAATTTTGTTATCAATGTAAAAAAATTACCCTTCTGCAAATTTTCTGTTATCTTCAGGGGCGGATGGGGATCCCGGACAACGGGGGCGACAATTCTACAGATTTCTTGCAGTAAAAAAATGAATAGTAATGTTTTTTCTGCCCCTACAATAAAAAAAACCCTACTATACATCGCAAAAAAACACGACTATACATTTCGTTTTATATGATAAGAAAAACACTACTATATATCGCAAAATCCGAACGCATTAACTCTTTTACTTCTAGGAATAAAGATTTAAAACATTACAAACAGTGTTTTCGACGGAAACCAATAATATGATACCGATTAATATTTTTCTAAATGTATCACTTTGGTAATATATAACTATATATTTTTATTTACATGACAAATGTTTTATGGAAAATTATCGGATTATTATAGATGATAGGGGCGAAAATAAATTTTATAAGGGGCGAAAAATACATAACATAGATATAATAGTGTATTCTCCGGATCCGAGGGGACGAATGCCCCCCTCCCATAAGGGTGCATCCGCCCCTGGTTAAATTAAACATAAAATATGCGATTGAGACTCATTCTCCCGCAAATCTAACGTGCATCCATTGTAACACTGCTATACAATTATATTATTTACAATCAAGGGCTAAAACAAAAAATTCACTTAGGACCGCGATTACACACGGACGTCCTTGATCATTTTTAAACTTAAAAGATAATGAAATAAATCGCATATAAATGATTATCACCAATTAAAAACGGAGGTTAAGCATTAAAGTTACAGTGAGCTTTTACTTTCTGAGTTGAGTCCTACTAAGGAACCGGTATTCACTTGTGAACAACAATCAAATTATGTCTAAGAATGTAGTAAGAAATCATTATGCATGTTTTATTGGTTGAGCAAGGTTACGTTAGCGTAGTGAGTTAAACCCAATCGGGTTGATTGGATTTGACCGGGTCAGACCATTATTACCTCATTTTTATGTTAATTATGAAGATAGTAACATATCTCATCATTATAGTGTGTCGACAGTTAGACGTGTAATATGTGGAAGTGTGTTGAAAGATTATGTACATTGGATGACACACGTATTTAAGTGTGTTGATTATATGTTGTTGTATAATTATCTTTAAATCAAATGTCGTTATAATATTACAGTGTGGACTGTCACATTTTGACACTGTTGAAGATACAAGAGACACAAGAGAGTGAAGGTTCATTGCTTGTGTGAACACTAGTTAGTTAGTTAGAAGTTAGTTGGAGTTAGTTACTAAGAGATAAGGTGATTGTACACTCTATATAAACATGTAGAACGGTACAAGAGAAGTCAAGTTAGTAAAATAAACATTCAGTTTAATTCTCAGAATGTAATGTTCATCTTCTTCTTCTTCAATGAGAAAATGATCTTTTCCCGCCAAAATTCTGTTTCAAATTCTGTGTATTGTTCTTAATCTTTTATGGTGTTTTTTGATCTTCCTTGATCATTTCTACAGTATTATTACTGTTTTTATCATGGTATCAGAGCTTAGTTGCTTCTGATTTCTCGACTTCGATTGGAATTTTTCTCCAATTTCTGCGCATACTCTGTTTCGTTCCGTTCTTGACTGAAATTCTTCGATTCTTGAGGAATATTATGGCTACACAAGGTGTTAGAGATCCTTACTATATTCATCCGGCAGAGAATACTTCTATGGTGTTGGTGCAGCCGGTTCTGAAAGGGGCTCGCAACTATCATCAATGGAAAAGAGCAATTGGCATGGTGCTGTCAACAAAAGGAAAGGTTAAATTCGTTGATGGATCATTACCTAAACCAACAGAAAATGATGATAATTTTGAAGGCTGGTGTCAATGCAACGATCTAGTTATCACCTGGATTCTAAATTCGGTGGATCCTACAATTTATGTAGCATCTAATCTTGCTTTAATGTCTAACTATATACCTGTACATGATTTAAATGTCAATCTTCCCAATGGAGCAAAGGCTGGTGTTACACATATTGGTGAAGTCATTATTAATGATGACATTGTTTTGAAAAATGTACTTTGTGTACCTGCATTCTCATATAATTTGCTGTCTGTCAGAAATTAAGTGCAGGTAGCAATTGTTTTGTTTCTTTTGACACTAATGGGTGTATGATACAGGATATAACAACACAGAGGATGATTGGTTCAGCTAGTTTGATCAAAGGGCTCTATATTTTGAAAGCAAGACATGCTGCTGTTATTTCTGATATTCCTGTACTTTGTCAAACTATGACTGATTCTTTGTTATGGCATTATAGACTAGGCCATTTATCAATTCAGAGATTAAAAGTTGTAAAACAATCAGATGAACCTGATATTGTATTGCCTTTACATAATGAATGTCATGTTTGTCCTTTAGCTAAACAAAAAAGAATGAGTTTTCCAACTAGTGTTTCTGTTAGTAAAGCTGTGTTTGATTTGATTCATGTTGATATTTGGGGACCAAACAGGCATTGCACACATAATGGTGAATTTTATTTTCTATCCATTGTAGATGATTTTAGTAGATACCTATGGGTATTCTTGATGAAAACAAAAGCAGACACTAGATCAATCCTGAAAAACTTTTGTGAATGGGTTCATACTCAGTTTAATAGGCACATTAGGACCATTAGGTCTGATAATGGCCTTGAATTCCAACTCACTCAGTATTATAGTGACAGAGGAATAATCCATGAGACATCTTGTGTTCATACCCCCCAACAAAATGGGGTGGTAGAGAGAAAGCATCAACATCTTATTGCCACAGCAAGAGCACTTAGATTTCATGCTCATGTACCTATGATATATTGGGGCTTCTGCTTACAGCATGCTGCATATCTCATTAATATAACCCTTACACCTTTACTGAACAATAAGTCTCCATATTATGTCTTTCATGCAAAATTACCTAACTACAAATCCTTGAAGGTTTTTGGTTGTTTAGCTTTTGTGAGTACTAATGTACAGGGCAGGGGCAAATTTGAGCCAAGAAGCAAAAAGTGTGTTTACCTGGGCAATGCTACACACACAAAAGGCTACATAGTTCTTGACATAGATACCAGACAACTTCTGATATCCAGAGATGTAAATTTCCATGAATTTGAGTTCCCATTTGCAACAGCAACTAATACAGATCCTACAATGGTAATACCTACTGCTACTAGTCCAGATTATTGTGAGGAAATGATTGAGGGAGGGCATCCCTCTGATCAAAATGCAGATTCTACCACAGACCAAAATGAGGCTTCCTCAACACTAATCAATCCTGCATCAACACAGCCTATACAAACAGTCAGAAGATCTTCTAGAACAAGAGCTGCTCCTACTTATTTGAAGGATTATCAACACAGTTTTGTTCATACTACCTCCACTCCTCACCTAATTCAACATGTAGTATCATATAACAACATATCAGAAGGATACAAAGCTTTTACCACATCCATAGATACGTACAAAGAGCCAAACACATACAAAGAAGCCGCACAAATTCTTGGAATGGCAAAAGCAAGCAATGAAAAGTGAACTTGATGCTCTACATGCCACTAATACATGGTCCTTGGTATCTTTACCACCAGGTAAGGTTCCCATAGGTTGTAAGTGGGTATTCAAAATAAAAAGGAAGTCTGATGGGACCATTGAGAGATACAAAGCACGGTTAGTAGCCAAAGGCTATACACAAACTGAGGGAATTGACTTTATTGAGACATTTTCACCGTTGCAAAAATGTCAACAATCGATCGTTCATGAGTTTAAGAAATATCAAGCGCATCCGCATCAACTTGATGTCAATACAAATTTCTTACATGGGGACTTGGATTTGAGGAGGTGTATATGAAACCACCTCCCGGTCTAAGACAAGGTTCTAATCGGTTTGCAAGCTTAACAAATCCTTATATGGCTTAAGACAAGCAAGTAGACAAAGGGAATGCAAAACTCACACACACTCTTCTCCAGGCAGTTACACTCAATCCAAGAATGACCACAAACTTGTTTACAAAAGGATCAAAAGCATTTTATAGCCCTCTTGGTTTATGTGGATGACATCATAGTAGGCGCCTTAATTTACAAGCAATAAAGGATTTGAAGGCCTTACTACATCAAGCATTTACAATCAAAGACATAGGGGAGCTCAAGTACTTCCTAGGGTTTGAGATTGCTAGGTCTAAACATGGCATAGTTATGAATCAAAGGAAATATTGCTTAGACCTCCTAACAGAATTTGGGTATCTAGGGGCAAAACCATCTTCTCTTCCTATGGATCCCACCATAACATTAGACAAAGCAGATTCACCTCCTCTTGCAAACAATACTTATTACAGGAGTCTAATTGGCAAACTTATTTACTTAGGCAACACAAGGCCTGATATAGCATATGCCATACAACAACTAAGCCAGTTCCTGGATAAGCCTACAGAGAATCACCTTGCAGCAGCACACAAACTTCTTAAGTATCTTAAAGCAGCACCAGGACAAGGCATTTTGTTTCCAGCAACAGGATCCTTGGATTTAAAAGCATTCTCGCATTCGATTGGGGCAAAAGTGTGCGTATCACTAAGATCGCCACAAGTTTTGCGCTTTTCCTAGAGATTCTTTAATATCCCGGAAATGCAAGAAGCAAGAAGTTGTGAGTGTGTTCGCCAGAGCCGAATACGTAGCCATGGCAAGCATGTACCGTGAAGTTCAATGGCTATTGTATCTTCTCGTCGTACTTTCAAATCCCGCATCCTCAAAGTTGTGCCTTTATTTTGTGATAGCAAAAGTGCAATGTACATAGTGGAAAATCCAGCTTTTCCATGAACGTACAAAACACATAGTAGATTGATTGTCATTATGTGAGAGAGAAATATCAAGCCAAAGTACTCAAACCAATGCCATCGAGGACAGAGGACAATCTTGCGTATATACTAACAAAACCAAGTGGACAAACAGACTCTCACAAGATTACTACCCGATTTCCACTCAAAAACATCTATCACCACAAGAGACACAAGAGAGTGAAGCCATTGCAAGTCGTCATGGACAATCCATTTCAAATTTCGAGGGAGGGTGTTGAAGATACAAGAGACACAAGAGAGTGAAGGTTCATTGCTTGTGTGAACACTAGTTAGTTAGTTAGAAGTTAGTTGGAGTTAGTTACTAAGAGATAAGGTGATTGTACACTCTATATAAACATGTAGAACGGTACAAGAGAAGTCAAGTTAGTAAAATAAACATTCAGTTTAATTCTCAGAATGTAATGTTCATCTTCTTCTTCTTCAATGAGAAAATGATCTTTTCCCGCCAAAATTCTGTTTCAAATTCTGTGTATTGTTCTTAATCTTTTATGGTGTTTTTGATCTTCCTTGATCATTTCTACAGTATTATTACTGTTTTTATCAGACACTAATGAAGTTTCCTTAAGAAAATGAGATAACACGGCAATGATTGGATGTGTTATTGATATATGTCCGGATTAACGCTTCCTCGTTGTAGAGATGAATATATCCATATATGACCTTCTTATACAATAATTTTTTTCTCTCAATCTTTACAAAGTACAGTTCAATGTTCAATTTGAGAGAATATTATATTTGATGATAATTTTTTTTAATGAATTTTATACATAGATAATGAAAAATTCGTAGAAGACATAACTCATGACAATCATATCAAAGTGTCGGTGTTTTATTAGTCCGTGGTCGTACAAGTCACTAAAAGTATCCATAATATTAATAATACCGCAATAGTCCTAATCATTGGCTCCGGATCATCAAGTCATACTTGTAGTTGGACCAGACATTCGCCAAAAACTTATAAAAACAATTAATACACATAAATTGATGTCTCCGTGTAACGTAAGGATGAGACAACACATAAAAATTCCTTGTGAAGAGGCAACGGGTTTTTTGTGTACATAATTGCATGTCATTAATTTTACATGGGACAGGACATGGGGAAGACGCCAATGGGACACTTTTATTCGACATTGTACTAAAGAACATCGTTAAAATAAACAGATTTACTTTTTTCTTTTTTTTTCTTCTCTTCTTATTTCCTTCCCAATTTCTTCGTCTCTTTTCTTCACTTGTAGGAGTGTTGTTTAGGAGAGGAGAGCCAATCGTTTAAGATGTGTGTGAGGAGGTTTGGCTCGTTTCTCCGGTAAGAATCGTGTCGCCTTCTTCTTTCTTTGTGGCATTTCGGGTTTCATTATCTTCTTGTTTTAGCTTGAAGATGAAGATTATAGTGTACGGTACGAGAGATTTCATGATTTCGGGTTTCATTATTCTCTCGTTTTAGCTTGTAAATGAAGATTATAGTGTATTACGAGAGATTTTATGATTTCGGGTTTTATTATTTTCTTCTTTTAGCTTGAAAATGTAGAATATAGTGCACCGCAAGAGAGATTTTATGATAACTGTTGTTGTTTATTGTTGTAAGTCTAAGATGTATGTTTAATTTCAGCGCCTAAATAAAAACTACGTCTTAGACAGATGATCTCAACACGTTGTTAAGCTTATAGGTGACGGTGGTTGTAGAATTTTTTCCTTTTTCTTTAATTGGTAGGAGAATTGAACTTAGATTCGTAGGTCTGGGGGACTTTACAATGTTATTCTTTTATTTTATTTATTTAGTTAGTTATTACCGGATATATATTTACTTTGATATTTGTTTTCAAGTATTTAATTAAGGAGCACAACAAATATGCATAACAAAGTTTCATAACACACTTTTAAACCATTGATTATGATGTTGGACCTATTGATTCAAATGTGTCCTAAAAAATAAAATGATAAACAAAGTTATTGTGTCACTTTGATGTGGATATTTATTATGGAAATAATAATCATTTCTCTTAATTATGATGCAGGCTTTGATATCCCCTTGTCAAAAAGTATGAATATATGTGGCAGGTCTGCGTCCATTTCTAGTTATTGAAATATTTTGTGAATATTTTCCGTAGCTTCTCATTGATTTGTGGTTACAATATATATATTACAAATCCATAACTACTTAGCTAATTGTAAGGCTAAGATCAAGGACTAATTACCTCCTATTTGACTAGAATAAATACAAGAATATTTGACTAGACTAAATATATTAATAAATACAAGATTATTAACATATATATTCCATCACACCCCCTCAGTCGAAACGGGAGGTCCTCGTACGCTGAGACTGGTCCGAAAATCGTCAAAGAGAATAAGTGGTAGTCCTTTCGTAAAAATGTTAGCAATCTGATACCGCGAAGGAACATGGTGAACTCGAACCTCCCCACGGGCAACTCGTTCCCGAACAAAATGAATGTCCATCTCAACATGTTTCGTACGTTGATGTTGGACCGGATTTCCCGAAAGATAGACCGCACTAACATTATCACAATAAACAAACGTGGCCTTATCAACGGGACAATGAAGCTCTAGAAGCAAATTTCGTAACCAACATGACTCAGCTACAACATTTGCTACACCCCTGTATTCTGCTTCTGCACTAGAGCGGGACAACGTCAGTTGTCGCTTGGACGACCATGATATCAAATTATCCCCTATAAATACGCAATACCCGGAGGTGGAGCGTCTCGTGTCGGGACATCCGCCCCAATCTGCATCGCATAAGCCACGAGGTTCGTGACAGGTAACGAATATAGATGCAATCCAAACTTAAGAGTACCCTGAAGATAGCGAATGATACGTTTGAGAGCTTGCATGTGCTCCACCCGAGGATCATGCATGTGCAAACAAACCTGTTGGACTGCATACGAGATATCAGGCCGGGTAAAGGTGAGATATTGGAGAGCACCAGCGAGACTGCGATAAAGTGTGGGGTCTTCAAAGGGAGCCTCGGAGGATGCACTCAGCTTGCCTTTAGTATCCACTGGAGTAAGCGCCGGCTTACAGTTACTCATACCAGCTCGGTCAATAATCTCGGCAGCATACTTTTTCTAAGACAGAAACATACCGTCCGGATGACGAGTGACCCGAATGCCAAGAAAGTAGTTCAGAGGACCCAAATCTTTCATAGCAAACTCCGACCGGAGGCGGTCAACAAGTGTAGTCCGAAGCTGTGGGGAGGATGTCGTCAGAATAATATCGTCAACATAGAGCGGTAGGTAAGCCAAATCAGACCCATGGCGGTAGATAAACAAAGATGTGTCGGAAATACTCGTTCGTAAACCCGTAGATAGAACATAGTCTCGCAAACCGTTTATACCATGCCCGGGGGCCTGCTTGAGGCCGTAAAGAGACTTGCGTAACCTACATACAAAATCAGGACGAGCCGAATCACGAAAACCCATCGGTTGATGCATGTATACGACCTCGTTCAACTCGCCATGTAAAAACGCATTTTTAACATCCAACTGCCTGATATCCCAAAGTTTAGATAGTGCCAGACTCAGAACCGTACGAATCGTAGCCGGTTTGACCACCGGACTAAAATTTTCTCCACAGTCAACCCCCACCCGTTGAGTGTTGCCATCACCTACAAGACGAGCTTTATGTCGCTCAAACGAACCATCAGATTTTTCTTTATGATTAAAAATCCACATAGAACGTATGATATTAACTCCGGACGGGCGGGGTACCAAATCCCACGTCTTATTCTCAATAAGAGCATTATACTCGTCGTTCATGGCCATTTTCCAATTCGGATCCCGAAGGGCCTCGAGAGGAGTACGGGGAAGAGGAGATCGTTCGGCTATTTTATGAGTAGTGGCAAAGGATTGGTATTTCGGGTTGGGCCTGTAAATACCACTTTGGCTTCGGGTAGAAGGCCGACGGGCAGGAGGAGAGGGAGGATTCACGGTCTGGACTGGTGAGTCAGCGTTTAGTGGCTGTTGGGCCTGGGGCGGGTTTTCATTGGGCTGAATAGGAGGCTGTTGGGGTAGTGGGTTGAAGTCTAGCTGGTTAGGCGGAGGGTTGACATCGGGCTGATTGGGTGGAGGGTTATTAAAAATCTGGTGGGCCAGAAGAGGGGGAAGCCCAGACTCAAGGAAATCATAAGAGTCTGGGACCGAATTGTGCATTTTGGAAAAGGGGAATTCGAGCTCGTTAAACCGAACGTGACGACTCGTGATGATTTTATGACTCGATAAATCGTAGCACAGATATCCCCGATGATCTAGCGGGTAACCCAAAAACACACATGGAGTGGATCGAGGCTGAAGTTTGTGAATGGTTGTTGACGGAAACAAAGGAAAACACAAACACCCGAAGACACGGAGGTGATCATACGAAGGGTCTTTTTGGAAAAGAACGCTAAGAGGAGACTTAAGATTTAACAAGCGACTCGGAAGTATATTTAGGAGATACGTAGACATTTGTAACGCATAGGGCCAAAAACACGAAGGCACAGAGGCATGTAAAATGAGGGTGCGCATGATATTATTTATCGATCGGATTTTTCGCTCAGCTTTACCATTTTGGGATGATGTGTGTGGACAAGAAAGGCGAAAATTAATGCCATTAGTAGTACAAAATTCTCGAAACGGATTACTAACATATTCTCCCCCATTATTGCACTGTATATTCTTAATTGGGCGCTCGAATTGGGTGATAATGTAGGATTTTAATTTCGAAAAACATTGTATGACTTGAGATTTTTTCGCTATAGGAAACGTCCACAGAAAATTAGAAAAATCATCCAAGAATAAGACATAGTAACGATGACCCGACGAACTTAAAATAGGTGATGTCCATACATCACTATGAATAATATCAAATGGTGAAATTGTAACATAATGCGAACGAGCAAATGGCAACTTAATCTGTTTTCCAAGAATACAAGATTGACACGTAGTAGAGCTAAAGGCACTAGTACAATCAATGAGTTTATTGTGCTTAAGCGAATTTAAAATCGACACACCCGGATGACCCAACCGGTTGTGCCAAAGAGAAGTGGCCGTGTGCGTACGACCGGGCCGAGCTTTTGGCGAAATGGGGTAAAGGTCTCCGGTGTCGTTACACCTCATTAGACACGTCCGGGTCCGTATATCATGCACGTAAAAACCATAAGGATCAAAGACAACAAAAACATTATTATCTCGTTGTGAATTTTCTCGACGTACACCAAATTTTTAATGAGATGAGGAGCATGAAGGACATCATTTAAAATTAACGGGGGATGTGGAGGGGACAACGAGACACATCCAGAACCACGAACCGGAATTGAATGGCCACTACCGACAGTAATATTAGAATTAGTGCTCGTATTAACGTAAGACGAGAGATTACCTGCCGACGACGTCATGTGAGACGTCGCCCCAGTGTCCATATAGCAGTTCTGATCATGAGGGTTTAACCCCATTGTGTGCAGCGCCTCAGCAATATCTGTCGGAGTGGAGACCGCTGTATATGCCTGATGGGGAAGAATTGGGCGCTGACCAAGAATTCCATGCTGCTGCTGCACCGGTGGCCGTCCATATGGCTGAGCAGGTCTGGTAGGATACGGCGTCGGAGGCATTGCCCATGGTGGAGGGTACAAGGCCCACCACGGCGGCTGTTGCCATGAGTGCTGGAATTGGCCACCACCTCTTCCGGTGTGCTGCTGCTGCTGCCCAAATCCCTGGTGCCCAAATCCAGATTGACCTCCCTGACTACCACTAGATTGACCTCGCCCTCCCCCATTTTCCTTGGATCGGGTATTCTGCTTTTTAGACCGAGAATGGGATGAGGACATGGACTGGTCAGCCGGAGAGCTTTGCCGGTGGTCCGACGACGCAGCCATGGCAGAGGCAGACGCAGATGATTCAAGCTTCACCCTTTCAGAAATTGTGGTTTCCTCCAACGCTAACTTAGACCGGGCTGCTGCAAAAGAGGGTAAGGTCTTCTTATTTTGAATGACAGTAACAAAATTCCCGTATTGTTCGTCAGGCCCTGGAGCAATTTGAGAACCAAGGCATTATCGGTGACCGGAGACCCGACATTCTTGAGTTGATCCGCCAATGATTTGAGGTGATTGCAATAGGCCGTGGATGAGAAATCTGCCAGAGAGGTGTTACAAAGCTCCTTATTTAGGTACATAGCACGCGAATTGCGATTATCCTGAAAAAGGGCGGCGACACTGTTCCACGCATTTTCAGCCGTGTCGTCTTCAACAAGAATGGAGCTTAAGATATCCGGTGAAAAAGTGGCGTAAATCCACTGTAAGACAGCTGCGTCAAGACGATTCCAGAGGGTGGTATCCGCAGCTTTTGCCTTCAAATAAGCCTCCTTATCGGCGGCATTAGTAGGAGGGATGATGTGATGAATCACATCATGAACACGTGCTTGAACCTTAAAAAGGGCTGCCCAACTATTGTAAGGGCCGGTATTTAGGTCCAAGGTAACCGGAATCAAGGCTTTCACATTGGAAATGGAAAGGGCTGGGTGGAATTTGGAGGTTTCCCCCATGGTTTCCGGCGTGAAGATTGACGGAAAAAGAAGAGGAGGGTGGCGAATCAATAAGACAGAGAAGAAAGCGGAAGCGTATCGAACAACCTAGTGCTCTGCTACCATGAAATATTTTGTGAATATTTTCCGTAGCTTCTCATTGATTTGTGGTTACAATATATATATTACAAATCCATAACTACTTAGCTAATTGTAAGGCTAAGATCAAGGACTAATTACCTCCTATTTGACTAGAATAAATACAAGAATATTTGACTAGACTAAATATATTAATAAATACAAGATTATTAACATATATATTCTATCAGTTATATGGTTGAAAACTATGAAAATGACAACGGGAGAGGAGTTTACTTTAAAGATGAGGCTGTAAAGAAACATCGATATGTTCCGAAGTATAGGTATGAATTATTATTTTTGATTTTGACATTTTTTATTACCCATATAGTTTTCTTAATATCATCCATTTTTGTTATTATCTCTTAATGAAATCGTGATTGTGTAGGTGTCTGTATGAATTTTCCGATGGCCTCGTATAGGTGTTTGTTATGATTATTAATTAATGTGGAATTCTGAAAGTGATTAGCTTAGGATTAATCAATTAAAACCAGAACATTGGTAAGTAATTAATCAGCCACAAGCTAACACCCAAAAAAAATTAAGGGTGGGCAAAAATGTAAAAATATATTATTTGATCGGAGATTTCAAATACTCTCATCAGTCTCAATAGAAAAATCCTACTAAATCCTGAAACGCATAATGGGCTTTAACTAAAATTTGCCCTCCTATGTTTGAAGCAAGATGTTGTCTGTTGAGACCCGAGGTATGGTGTTTGAGTAGATCAATTGGTGTGTCATTAACACTATACTAATTTCTTTATAAAAGAAGTTTAATTAATTTGGTTCCTCTCCAGAATCAAATTTAAGTATAAAGCTCAACTTTGAAAGGGGCCAAAATGGGATTTCCATCTCTATAGAACAGAAATTTTCCCGAAGTACGGTCCTCGAGTAGATCGACTATGTGTCATTAACACTATGCTAATTTCTTTATAAAAGAAGTTTACTCTGGGGACCTCTCCAAAATCGAATTTATGGACAAAAATTCAGAGTCGAAACAGGATTTCGCTATCTGTAAATAAAATTTTGACAGAATTGTGTTGCTCGAGTAGATCGACCGTACGTAGTGCTATTAATTTATTAAAGAAGCTTAATTTGGAAAATCCCCGGAATAGCACAGAATTTTCACCGCCCCGGAAAATCCAGCAGATTCCAAGGTGGCTACAAGTGTACGACATGTAATTAGAGTGAGTTTCCATATCATGGCAAATGAGGCTAACTATGTACATTCTTTTAATTTCATCATTTATTGAAACTGAAAAATGCCTTTTTTTTTTAATTTCTATCGTTCATTAATTAAAATTGTTAGAACTTCTGAGGTTTTCTATTTTTTCTTGTTCTTCATGTGTCAAGTGTACCATACTGTTTTCAATTGTTCCCGTAAGGCAGCATGACTTTCTTGGAGATATTTGATCTCATTCATGAGCTGCTCAACTTGTTGTTGAAGAAACTTCTTCGTCCACCACAGCCGTCTGGTTGTCGGTCTGGCTGTCTGCCGCATCTTAACAGAGAGTGCGGAATTGAAAACAAGGATAAGTGCTCCACCATGCACCGGCAGTACAAATTTTGACATCTGTCACATCCTTCTTCAATTTTGGTTTCCATTTCACAATCTTGACTTTCAGCCTTTCCATGCTTGAAATATACAGCAAATTAGGTGGCGGAGTGGAACTGTTGATTATGATGCCTCTCCGACACAAGCAGAATCGATACAAAGTTTATCATGGAAGATGAACCCGATTAAAAAGAGATCTTTCATTTTCATTTGACACATGTAGTATCGTTCACTATTATGTTTATCAAAAGAATACTATAGTCTGCATGGTCTGCATGTTTTAATCATGAGTAGAGAATTTACTAGAAAGATGAGACCAACATCTTTTATTACCCATATATTTATGTTAATATGTTACTATGATGCAGGTTTTGATATTGAGTAAAGATTTATTACCCAAATATAAAGATTTATTACCCATATATTTATGTTAATATAGGTATGTATTATTAGTTTTTATTTTGGCGCATATAATTATTTGTTACCAATTGGTGTTAGTAAAAACGCTAATATTTTTGTATATATATAAGAATGTGGCAATCTCTCTCAACACATGCACAATATAAATTGTAAAAATAATATTCACACTAGGGTTCGAGATCTCATGACATCTGACCATGATATCATGTTAAGATCGAGCGTTTACAGCTCTGCTAAAATCAATTGGTGTTAGTGAAGACGCTACTATATTTCTCTATACATTCAAAAGTATGGACAATCTCTCCCAACATAATATCATCTATCTTGAGATTAATTTCAGGTTATAGGTGGCAACAAGGTTTTGCAGGATTGTAAGTTGTAATAGTTTACGGCATTATATTTTGTGTTCTACTATCTTGATGTACTTTATTATATATTCGGGACGGTATTCTTGTTGCTTAGCACTTGTATGCATTTGGAACTCAAACCTTATTTCAATTTACGCCGATCGAGCATGTATGAATTTTTGTTACGCTTATGATTATACCACTCTTCTTTATACAAAGGGCTTCATGTCTCGAAATATTAATTTATATAGAAAGTTAGGTAAATTAACAAATTTCAGAATATTTTTAAGTAAAACAAGGCACCCAAATATTTTTTTTATAAAGGAAATGACTTCTGTAAATTTTATAGTTTAAAGGGAAAAAAAATTTAAAATCACGTACGCTGATGTAGTGGTGTTCAAACACTCATTCGTTTGATCTAGATCTTCAAACCTGATTAAATTTCACTGATTTTTTTTTTATTTTTTCATACTCTTCGTTTTGAGACTTGGTTTTATATAATTCCATCGCTTTTCGTAAGATTCACTGTCGAAATTCATTCGGTGAATCTCGACAGTGAATCCGAAAAGTAGTGAATTTCGAATAATAGTGAATTTCGATCGAGATTTTCGGAAATTACGTCGGAATATGGTGAATGTGGTATCAAAATAAAAAACATCAAAAATAATAAAATTGGTTAAACAATTTTCAAATTTGAAGTCCTAAATTAAAAGATATAAGTGTTTAAAAAAGATGGATGAAAGAGAAAAGTGTGTTGATTTTTTTTTAACTTTCTTTTTGGAAAGAAATGAAGCCAGAATTTAAATAAATAAATAAATTATTTTGTCATTTATGCAAACGATGATTGTTGAAAATTAATATGGGGCATAAAGGTGCCGTTTAGAGGCAATATGCTACTTTGATTGATCTGTCGAGATGCTTTTCCCACCGCGGGATTTCTAAAGAGTCGCCACGTAGGCGATAACGATATTTTCTTTGTTTGTGGCATACTGCCGGAATCCACTTTGCATGTGACTCGTGACTGCAACTGGTCCAACGCCGTGTGGAAACAGCTCATTCATCGAAGCTGTTGGACGATTTTTACTCAACCCGATGACCCGGCTTCTTGGCTGCTAACGTCCGAAAATTAACGTACAAACACGATAATATTGACTTCTGAATATTTTTTTTTCCCTACGACCGTTGCATCATAAAATCTATGAAAAAGATAAAATAAATAAATGTTAGGGCCCTGAACGGGCCAAATTTCTCACAATGTCTTACACACTAGGCCTGGGTTTTACCGTGCCATTATTTTACCCTAAAAACCAAAACGTCAAGTTTTCCTGGTGCTGCTGCGCATATCCTTTCTTTCTTGAGGAAAAAAAAAAAAAAAAAAAAAAAACCTCTTGAGCTCATAATTAACAAAGAAATGGAGGAAGAAAATGATGAAATGGGTATTGCTTTCTTTTTATTACTTGTAATTTCTTCAGCCCTTTTTTGAAACTTGCTTCACTTTTTTTTTATAGGACAAATGGCAAGTAGAATTTGGGATCATCTACAGCAACACAGAAGGATCGAATTACCTGCTTTTGTTGAAAGATGGCAGGTATATGTGTTCAATTATTCATTCTTTCCTGTTTTTCCCCTCTGTTCTGGTGTTTTATACCTTTAATTCTACTTATTTATTTTTTATCTTCAAAACACACACAGCTAGATCCAAATCAGGAACAACTGATGAATGATGTCATACAAGTGTTGTCTGGTATTAATGCTGTGAGAGACATGGGAAGAGGCGATGTTTGGGAATTTTTGTATGTGGATCAGAATTTGAATTTGTATCCTGATGAATGGGTGTTCTTGACTGATGAACAAGTTGCAAAAGCCCAGAAAATGGCGGTATATACTTGCTTTCCTCTTTTTAATTAATTTTTTTTCCTGTAAATTATTGTTAGTTCTTATTGTTGAATAGATATATATATTGGTTGGGTAATAGGATGGTACCTTAACGTATGGTGAAGATCCGGGATATATTCCGCCTCCAGGAGTGGAGGGAAAGAGGTACAAAGTCATTGAACAGAGCTACATCGGATCCCTTAAGATGTATCACTTCAAGGTATGTTTCAATAATATGTTTTTGGATTTGTTTTGGGTTATTATTCGCACCACAATCATTATACTCGTGCACTAATGCAATATGCAGTAGAACCGACTTAGTATGGATGCATTGAGACTTGAGAGAACCGACAAAGTCGGTTCTTGTTTCAGAACTTATGAAAAATCGGTTCTAGGCTTCAAAACCGACTTTCATAGTGTCAGTTTTACTGTGGGGCAGGACTAGTAGAATGACTGTGGTGCAAATAAAGGCGCCCTTCGTTTTTTGATACCATCCTGTATATATACAGTGTCATGTAGTGTAATACTCTAAATTGAAAATTTGAGAGAATTTATTAAGATATAAGGTTGAGACGTAATGGACTTGCTAACTCGGCTCATTTATAGCCAAATGAGGACGGTAGGTCAAAACCGTTACTAGATTGATTATGATTCAAGTAACGCCGTCAGACTCAGATTGTGGGGCGTTATATGTAGCAGATGTTGGTTTAGAGATAATGACCTGACCCTTTCATTCAATCATTATTTGTTGAAATTTAGGCTCAGAACGGTATTTTTATACAAGGTGTTTGACGGGTGTCTCAATGAACTTGAATTTCTCGCCTTAGTGTGCATTTGAACCCCTTCCCACCTTTGCTTACTTAAAATGCTTCAATTCCAGTACTCCAATGATCTGCAACATTATTTACATTACAAAGTGACCTCCTTTTTCATTTTTTGGAAACATTGAATATATATATAAACTTCCATGCAATCTGATTTCGTTTATGATTATTATGATCAACGGCTTATCTCAATTACAATGCACATTGTCATTTACAGATCGATGATGACTTGTACAAATGTGTGGGAAGTGACGATGAGGTTCTATGAGGTTGCGGTTTGGAGTAGGTGAATGACTGACTAGGTTTAATATTAATCTCTCTCACTATATATATATTACTTGATCTTCGGAGAATTTCTTAGAATGATGGATTATTATTACGTACGTTTAGTGTTTTCTCGCGCGCGCTCTCTCTATATATATGTATGTATGTGTGTGTGGATTTATGTGTTTGGTTTTGGCTTTATTACGCGGTGAATATGTTTCGTTTTCCCATATCTAGATGGTATATATGTGTGCTTCCATACATATATCTAAGCATTTCTGTATATATTGTCATTATAAGGAAAAGAGAAGGCCAAGGTTAGTAATTTTTTGTCATGTATATAACAGTAACCAACATATATCAAAGTGCTTATAAAATTTAAATGTGAAAACATATTTGAGCTTCATTTGGGTGGTCATAGAAGGTGAAAAAATGGGAGCATCTTTTTTGGACAACATATTATTCCAACTTAAATTGAGTCGGAAAACGATAATTATTCTGATTCAATTCAAGTCAGAATTTCAAATGTTTTGCATATCCGATACTGGTTTGAAGACTTTTCGATTGAAATTCGATCAGAATCAACCGGTGCGAGAAAACATAAATTTGAAGCGGCAAACGTTGAAACAAAAATGATGTGTTTTAAGATTTTTTTTTAGTACGAAAAGACATTCACGAGAAAATTCTTAAGATAAAAAAAAAGTAGAGTGTGTGATATATATGGTAATGTAAAACAGGTGAAGTAGGGTAAGGTCGGGTAATGTAATATGGTAGTATTTATTTCCATCGACAACACTAATACTCATACTATGCCGATCACCATGTAAGCAAGCCTTTGTAACGGTCTATTGGCGTAAATACTAATTAGCATGTCGTTTAACCTTAAGCTAACATGACAAGAGTTCCTTATGTACTTGGCAGGTCGAACTCCGTATTAGTCGAGTTTATTATATACTAGGCAGGTTGAAATCCGGATTAGTCGGGCCAGTTGTTATTAAAAAAAGAGAGGGAGTGACGTGCATACTATGACAAACAAAGTCACACGTCCTGAAATTCATACATTCATGTAACAAAAACAAGTACTTACAAAAATGAATTTACTCATACATTTCTACTTGTCAATTAATTAATACACAACACAAAAAATAGAGTTTTATGCACTCTATATTCTTCTTATAACGTCCGTATATTCGACTTTTCCGGCGATTTCCGGCTGTGAAATCCACCGACCGCCGTCGTTATGGAAACTGGCAGTGTATTGGCCAAACTCATGGTGTAGAACTAATTCAGTTCATTGCATTCAAAACCTACCAAAAAAAATCAGTTTCTTATTAGAACATTATATAAAGTTGATGAAAAAGAACGTCCATTCTACTTCAAAACCCGCAATGGATTGGTCACTGATAATTAATTACTGTTTTTGTTTTTGTTTTGAAAGAGGTAATTAGTTTTTAGGGTTAATTCTTTAAAAATATAGTTTTTTTTATACTTATTAACCCATAAGGACATAAAAGAATATGTTGGACTTATAAGGACATAATATATCTACATGTACCAAAATACCTCTAATCTAATAAAATAAGAATAAGCTTCTACATGTACCAAAATACCTCTAATCTAATAAAATAAGAATAAGCTGAACACATGCAGTGGTGTCTCTGGAAACTGATTTCTTTTCTCATGGAAACGTTATATCATCTGATTTCTTTCGAATGAAGGCCCTTCTGTTTAAGTACTTCATGCGCATCAAGTGTTCGACAAATTGTTCATTAGAAGTCGACATCAACAGCAAAGTTGTGAATTATGTGCACAACATCTCCGAAGGTCGAGTGCAGCAAATTGTAGAAGGAAAGGAAGGGATGAAGCATTTGATAGATGATACATTTGTACCTATCAAGTGCTTGACAGAATTCCCGAACCAACTGAATAGACAAGAAAACGAAGATGACGTTATGCACATCAACTGTTTGATAAAGTGCCATGTAAATGTTCACAGCAACAAAAATGAAGAGCTCTTTGGAAGTGGAAGCACAGAACATGTTATCGAGGTGATGAAGAAACAAGCAGAAGACTTAAAAGAGGGAGTGAGCTTTGTTGAGGGGTGTGAAAAGAATGATGAGGAAATCCTTGATAATGAGAAAGACTCTAATAATGGACGATCCAAGGAAAATGAAGAAGAATCAATTAAAGTACCACTATCAGAAAATCAGTTTCCAATTTCGGAAACATCGATTCGAGAAAAACCTCCTACGATGTTGTTGCAAGATGTTGTGCCCAACAAACATAATGACAATCCTTCGCAGGTACTTGCTATGGCTGATCTTCTAGGCTCACATCAACAGGAATATGGAATTGAAACGCAGCAAGCTACTGCCAAACATGTTAGGCTTTTGTATTTTGTGTTGTAACCTATAATGAGGCTTGTTCCCATGATAGGTCCAGCTAGCAACTCAGCTTTCTTAACTTCAGAATGATCCTCTGAACCCGAATCTCGTGCTCCCGATTTACCTGCAATTGGTCTTCAACTGAATGGTGAACTGTTGGCCACTCCCCAGAATCCTGCATCCGTATCTAGGGCTGCTACAATTGCAGTTGAAACACAGCATCAACCCATTTTACAACCTGGGTCCAGTTCTGTTGAATTATCTCATCTTCGTGCTGCGTGGAATCAAAGACTACGTATGCTTACTGATCCACTTCAAGGTGAAATAGATAAGATGTGGAAGGATAGGGAACAAGTGATTAAGATGCACGAGGATACGGTGAGTTTTCCTTACACTTATCTTCTGTTTCAGAACATGTCTGGATAAGATATTTGTTTTCATTTAATTTTCTTTCTTGCTTTATACAGAAATCGCATCTCAGTGCTGAGTGTGAAAAGGAAATTACAGAAATGACCGTTCAGATACGCAACACATATGCGGCAAAAGCTAAGGATGCCGAATCATCATATTTAGTGAAAAGGACCGAAATTGAGGCCAACCAAAGTAAGGTTTTCATGAACAAGTTATTAGCTGAAGCATTTAGATCTAAATGCATGGATTTCAGACATTCTAGAGCTCCTGTAGCGTATCCAGGTATATTTTAAGGGAACTCTTATTAACTTGTCATGTTATTGTGCATTTTATTACATTAGATACTTCTGTGTAATTTAATTTAGTATCCGAAGTAGTTGCTTATATGTGGGTTGCCTACAATTTTAAGTGTATACATATCCTCTCAAGTAACAACACTGTCATTTGTATTCAATGACTACCTCTGCCCCTTACAAAGCGTCCACCTTTTGCTTTTCACACTAATTAAGAAACTTAATTAATGCGTTGTATTTTAGTACTACATAGACATATATACCCTTCTCTCCCATAACAAATGCTTGTTTTGGTATATGAAATGAGTGGAATGAATAAATGTTAGGATAAGGATATATTTGGAAAGAGAAAGTATTAAATGATATATTGATTTTCTAAGATGACACTTTTTATTGGACATTTGGTAGATTTGATGCTTGTTTCTGATTAGCAATTGGGAATATTGATACATATACAAATTAAGAACCCACGGGACATTAGACAACTAATGAAATGACATTGATGTCACTGCAGATGTCACTGCATACATTAGACAACTAATGAAGTGACATTGATGTCACTGTAGATGTCACTGCATACATCGCTATAACAATACGTCAATGCATAACTCAATATCATATGATGTCACTGCATAAATCGTGACACAAAGACGTCACTACATAAATCGCGACACTAAGACGTCTTCCCGACAATTTTGTCCCACATCTATGCATATTTTGACATTTTCAGTCCATTTTTTGCACGTCTCAAGTTTGACAAGTGGCATTTTGGACTAAAAGAAATGCATGATGAGGGGTAAAAGTGTCGAGATGAAACGTTAGGAGATAGAAACGTAGAAGTCGTGAAACAAAAGGAACCAAAAGTGTAGTTATTTCTTATTTTACAATCTTTACCCTGAAATGTTTGAAGTATATCTTATGTATTTTTCTTTCAGGGACTATCAACTTATGTGCGGATGATGTTATCAACACAAGTGAGGCATCTCGAACACGGATCATTCTTTTCGTTTAGCTGCTTTAGTCTTCGTAATGATTTATTCAATCGCGGTGTCACTTCATCGCGGTGTCTCTGCATCGCGGTGTCGCTTTATCATGGTGTCTCTGCATCACGGTGTCTCAGCATTGCGGTGTCACTTCATCGCGGTGTCTTTGCATCGCGGTGTCTCTGCATCATCAAATGCTATAACATTGCGTTGTCTCTGCATCGCGGTGTCACTTCATCGCGGTGTCTCTGCATCGTGGGTGGTCAATGAATCGTGATGGTCACTGCATCCCGATGGTCCCTGCATTGCGGTTATCATTGCATCCCGATGATCACTTCATCTACTATTTGTACATAATATTTTTATTTTAGAGAGTCAGCGGCACCATTGGCCTATATGTAGAGCCGCCCATTTTAGGGAGTCATCGCGGTGTTGTTTCATCCCGATGTCGGGTCATCAAATGTCACTGCATCGCGATGTCGGATCATCCCGACGTCCCCCCCATCAATCCGGACGTCGGCTCCTACTTCATGCGGAGATGTCTCGACACTATCGTCACTAAAATCATAAATAAGGTCCTCATCGACTAATTCTGAGACTGGGACCGAAGTGGGTACGGGTGGGGAGGGTATGGCCATATGGAAAATATGTTCCAAAAATTTGACATCTCTGGAAACGAATATCTCTTTAGTTTCTAAATCCATAAGGGTCCAGCCCTTCTTTCCAAAAGGATATCCTAAGAAAATGCATTTCCTACTCCGACTCTCAAATTTATCGCCTTTGTGACGTTGGTTGTGGGCATAGCACAAACATCCAAAAACTCGTAGATTCTCAAGATTAGGTGGTTTTCCAAACAAGCACTCATATGGAGTCATAAAATTCAATACACTAGACGGAGTACGATTAATCAAGTAACATGCAGTCATAACACACTCACCCCAAAATTTAAGAGGTAGGTGTCCCTCAAAACGTAAGGCTCGAGCAACATTCAGTATGTGTTGATGTTTTCTCTCCACACGTCCATTTTGTTGAGGCGTACCAACACAAGACGTCTCAAAAATTATTCCTTCCTTTTGAAAGTGTGGGAGTAAACGTTTGAATTCAGTCCCGTTATCACTCCTTACATGCTGAATTTTTACATTAAACTGGCTATCAATCAACGCCAAAAAATTTAGAAATATAGTCTCAACCTCCCATTTATTATAAAGTAAATAAACCCAAACTGATCTCGAGTAATCATCAACAATAGTAAGAAAATAAGAGGGACCGCAGGTAGATAGAGTCCCATACGGCCCCCACAAATCACAATGCACAATCTCAAAAATTCTACTAGCCCTATTATTACTACTGGGGAAACTTTCTCTAGGTTGTTTAGCTCGGAAACAAGTATCACACCCATCTTTATTTAACATACTAGACTCACTTATATTAGGAAGTTGTTTTAGCACTTTCTCCGAAGGATGCCCCAACCGTTTGTGCCATAAATCCATGGAATTTCTCCCACTGATTGCCAAAACCTTCACTTGTGGAACCCCCCGGAAAAAGAAAAGTCCATCTTCACGCTCACCCACTCCAATCAGCCTCCTCGTCATTCGGTCCTGCATAACACATAATGTGGAAGTAAGGTGAATCTGACAATCCAATTCATCCAATAATTGAGATACAGACAATAAATTGCACGCCAAATTAGGAACATAAAGCACATTATTAAGTGGTAATCCGCCTGTCAAAATAATTTTCCCTTCATGCGTAGCATGAGAACTTCGTCCATCCGGAAGTCCAACTGGGCATTTTTCAATCACTCGTATGTCTCGCAAAATATCCAACGTACCAGTGACGTGATGAGTGGCCCCTGTATCTATTATCCAAGAGCCATTACCTATTAAACGATCTTTTGGTTTAGCAAGACTCAAAATTTAGAGTATGCCTTGCCATTGTGCTGGAGTTAAGTGAGAAAGGTCTGCTTGCTCTGTTGTACTCGGCTAAATCGATGCACCTGAATTGCTGCCTGCTGTGTTAACTACAGCCTGATTTGCACGAATCGAGCCAGGAGTGGGCCGGCCCGATCCTGCTACTTGAGGTGTCCCAGTTCTACCACATCCAGCACCTCCTCCTGTACGCCCCCTCCTCGATTTCCTCTTCCTCGCTCCCCGGCTTCCCGGTGGTCGATCACCCCACCAATCGGGATAGCCATGAATTTCAAAACACATAAGTTCATCATGTCCATTACGGTTACAGTGGTGACATAATTTTTCTGCGTTTTCCACCTTAGTTTTGGCTCGGTCAGCTTGCAATTTAAACGCCATCATCGAGTCCCGATCGTCTTTGTGTTGCACGAAATTGCCTCCCCGCAAACGCTCTTCTTGCACCAGATTTTGATAGGCTCGATCAAGGGAAGGGAGAGGATCTTGGTTCAACAATTGTGATCTAACCGCTGCATAAGCTCCATCCAAGCCCACCAAAAACCAGTGCAAACGATCTTCGAGCAACAAAGTCTGAAATTGGGTAGAGAGATTACACTTACAGCCACCACACTTACACCCGTCACAAGAGCATACCGGAACCGTAATATACGTCCCGAGTTCGTCCCAGATTTTTCTTATCCGTCCAAAATAAGATGCAATCGATTCTGATTTTCCTTGCCTACATTCTGCCAGGGACGATTTAAACTGACAGATACGGGTTCCGTTTACGACCCCGAATCTTCCCTTCACCGCCAACCAAAGCTCACGAGCATCTTCATAGTACGACAGAGTCGATCTGATCGAGGGTTCTATTGTATTCATCAACCATGAGATCAACATCGAGTGAACCGCGTACCAATCCTCTAACTTAGTTTCATCTGTCGGCCTCTTATCTGTGCCTTCCAAAAATCCGAATTTTTTCTTCGAGCGCAACACGGTGCGTATTGCTCTCGTCCATTCATCATAATTATCACTTCTCAATTGAGTTGTGGTAATTAAATTTCCAGGATTATCCGTTATACTCAAAAAGAAAGCATCTACCTTCTTTGAGCTGTCTCCTTCTGCCGCCATTGTTGAAGCTGCTGCCGAGTTGAAGCTTCAGGATATTGTAGGTCTTTTGCTTAGGTTCTGGTCGAACCTCCTTTTTTTTTTTTTTTTTTTTTTTACCATGACAAAACACAAATAATAAAGAAGAATAATTTTTCTCATCATTTATTCATCAAGTAAGTAGTATTTATACACTATAGATAGTAACCCTACATCCCATAAAATTCCACTTATACCCCCGAGTTATAATAATAAACAATATAAATAAATATATATATCCGTAATAAAGTATCTACATGTGCTAGCCTTAACATTTAAAATTCGTTATCTACGGGGCGATCAAGGATCTCGTAGACATGAACTTTCTATGGAATTCATAAATACCGTAGAAAATATCTACGAGTTTTAAATTCGCCACATAGATAACTGAACTTGCCCTATAGAAACTAACACTATTGTGCCCGAGTAGATTGACTGTGCTGCAATTAACATTGTCCAAAGTATAATCGAATCTTTACAAAGGGGAGTTCAATGTTCAATTTGAGAAAAATATTATATTTCATGATAATTTTTCTAGGAATTTATATTTCTTGATAATTTTCTACAAATATTATATCCCGTAGATACTTTCTACGGAATTAATGCATACCGTATAAACTATCTATTAAGGACATGTTTTCCAAATGTGAAGATTGCATATAATCAAAAAAAAAAAAAAAAAGAGAAGAAAAAAACTTGCTCCTCCCATGTATGACTTGATTTCGAAATCTTCCTACTCCTACATGAAATCGAAATATCATGCTTTATGGGTGGGAAAATATAGAAATACAACACAATGTTTCAATAGATTCAACACACACAAAGACTCACTTTGTATTATAGAAAGCTTTGTTCATAAGCTTCTCACTTGGTTGACTCAATTACAATCACAAGCATCACCTATTTATAAGGTACACTACTCACATATGAACACATGTTAATTACATAGTCAATAACATGCTTGGAAAGTCTTTGGACGGTGGACGGTGCAGCCATTGATATAGAAGTAAGACTACACACTTTGAGATTTTGTTCACATCTCTACATTGCCACCCTTGAACTAAAATCTTCAAGCTTGATCATTCCGAGCATCTTCACCTGTTTAGTAAATAACTCCATCTTCAATGGTTTTGTAAAGATATTTGCAACTTGTTCTTCAGTTGGACAATAATCAATAACAATCTATTTTTCACAAACCAACGTACTCTCTTATATAATGATATTTGATATCAATGTGCTTGCTGCGACCATGAAAAACTGGATTCTTTGATAGTTCAATAGCTGATGTATTGTCACAATAAATCTTCGTTAGTTTAGATTGTTGTGTTGAAATAGTGTCCTAAACCCAACTGGGTTGGACCGGATCCGACCGGGTTGGATCATTTCTACTATTTTTTATGTTTATACATATGATAAATGGATTGCTGTTATTATATATTTGTTCGTTTAACAGACCAATTATGATATTGCATATATGATAACATCCCTAGTGTCAAATTGTGAAAGAGAAATCATAATGGTGATTATGGTTGATGGGATCTCGACTCACTTTAAAAGGTTTGATACTTAAATGTCTCTAGTCGTAGGAACTATCAAATGGGACATTGAAAGTACGATTAGACTAGCACGTATTAGATGTCTTCTATCTTATTGAAGATAGAGATAGATGTTGTCTATCAAAGTGTTGAGACACTTGGACTGTACGTGGACGTGCATTAGAGAATGCATACGTCAGAGTGACCCACTTACTTTATGAAGTGTCACACTATGTGGCGGTTGTGTAATTATCCTGAGACAGGAGTCTTAATGGCATCACGGTGTGAATTGTCATGCTTTGACACTATTGAGGTTTCCCCTAGTCATGGGGCGATCATGCGGTAGTGATTGGGTATGATACTGAAGCATGTGTAGGATTCATGTTGCTCGTCCGGAAATCGCGTAGCCATGAGGTTTCCCCAACCACGCCTAGCCGTTCTCTGCCCACAGCTCTTCAACTGCAAACCCGCAGGAGAGCATTTCGTAGCCTATGCTACAGTTGCCTAACAGGAACAGGTGGAAGATGCACATCATTCTGAGTTCAATCTAATCCTCATGGGGAAAAGGAAGAGTTTATCTGATGAGATGGAGAAGAGGAGATACGGCGTCGTTTTATTCCACCCCCCCCTTTTTGTTATTGGAAAAAAAGGGGTTAGAGTTTAGGGGAGAATTGACACAACAAGAGAGAAAATCGAGATACTTTGATACCAAAACATAATTCAAAATGTGTTATATTTCATTAATTTAATAGATATATAGGCTTGAGTGTCTTAGCCAACAAGTCACTATAAGATAACCATTAAATACTAAATACAATAACATTATCATACAAATATATCCTCGCATTGGCATTTCATAAATATTTAGAGTTTCATTGCACGTTTAATTCTTGATAATTCTTAATTCTAAAGCTCCAGTCCAATACTCGTGCTTTTTGGTTTGTTAAAATAGGAGTCCCATGGGCATATTTTTTTCTCTTGTCAATTTGTTCTATGAATTTGGCTAAAGTTGTGGAAATTATAGAGCTGAAAACATGTTTTGTTAATTGGGATGTGGTTATTCCTTGGCAATGTTCCCGGTAGGTTTATGAACAGTTTCAAGTCGCATGTTTTGAGGCTTGGGTTTTGGTGGTTATCTATGGGACATGTTGACAACCCAAGACTAATTCTTCTGCTCCAGATTTATATTAAAAGATATAGCTATTTGAAGTCGTTTTTATGAAAAAAAGAAATAGATTTTTTGAAATTAATTCGAAAAAATATCAAATATCATTGCGGTGTCGCATAATCAAATGTCACTGCATCACAGTGGTCACTTCATCGCGATGGTCACTACACTGCGGTGGTTAATACATTGGGGTGATCAATGCATCGCGGTGGTCACTGCATCGAGGTGGTCAATGCATCGTGGTGGTCACTGCATCGGGGTGGTCAATGAATCGCGGTGGTCAATGTATCTTGGTGGTCAATGCATCGCAGTCGTCAATGCATTGCGATGGTCACTGCATTGGGGTGGTCACTGCATCGCGGTGTTCAATGAATTTCGGTGGTCATTGCATCGGGGTGGTCACTTCATCGCGGTGGTCAATGCATCTTGATGACCATTGCATCGCGATGGTCACTGAAAAAAAAAGAAAGAAAAAAAAACTTTCAACGTCTAGAAAAAAAAAAAAAATGCGTCCAGGAAAGAAAAAAAAACACCCCTAATCCGCGCTTGCCCTCTTTTTTTTTTATAAAGTTTTTTTAAGGTTATTTTGGTCTATCTGTCTAATTTGTGTCATTATAAACAATGAAATATTTAGCATGTCCTATTTGTCTAATTAAGTTTATTTTGTATACCCTTCCCCCAAAAAAAGTTGCTCTTTAAAAAAATTTATAGATTGGGTTGAACAAAAATTATGTGTCCACCACTATACCCTACAACCATATTACCCGACGTTAACCTACCTCACATACTCCCACAACACTTTAATGCTTAACCTCCTTAATTGGTAATAATAATCATTTATATGCGACTTATTTGATAATCTTTTAAGTTTAAAAAGGATCAGCGGCGACCCTGTATAATCGGGTCTAAAGTGATTTTTGTGCTAAGGCCCTTGACTCAAAAAAGAATAGTGTTAGATTGAAAGCGCGTTAAATATGAGGGAGACTGAGTCTCAATCGCGTATTTTTTTTCGGTTTAAGATCACTTGGAATTTGAAAGTGGATGATTTTTTTGGAAAATACGGCGCACAACATAGTGTTAGTAAAGTGTATCGTGTGTGGAATGATTTACGGAACGGATACGTAATTATCGGGATTAATTAAGGAGTAATAAAATATAAATAAAGAATACGAAAATAAAGATTTGTTTATTAAAAAGATCGAACAAAATAATTAGTACAATATAGATCTGACTCGAAAACGAAACGAAATAAAAGTACAATGAATAAATTAAATGACTACTACCTCCGTCCTATAAAAAGTAACCAAATTTTAGAAAAGAATTGTTTTATAAAAAGTGTCGTTTTATAATACCAATGCATTATTTAATGTTTTTTTTTCCTAAAGTTACCCTTAGTCCAACATGCATTTATTGCACTAAATTCATATTCTAAAACAAACATTTACTATGAAGTGAAGGGTGAAATGGCAATATAGTATCAAAACACAACATATTAATTGAATTTCTTAATCTGTGTACAAATCGAGGCGAATAAGTTATTGTTTCATTAAGACAAATTGCATTGAGGTGGTCACTGCATCGCGCTGGTCACTGAAAAAAAAAATCTGCGTCCAGGAAAAAAAAACACCCTTAATTAATCTGCGTTTTCCCTCTCTTTTTTAAGTTTTTTCTTTTCATTTCATTAAGGTTATTTTGCTCTATCTATCTATATTGTGTCCTTATAAACAATGAAATGTTTAGCGGTCCATATCAGTTCAGTTCATAATGCATGTGTTCAATTTTATAATGAATGGGTACTACAATATCTTGACAATTTCAGAATACAAGCTCTAGTGCACTTATTGATCCTGAAAAATTCATTGAAGAGAAGAGAAGAACATGCATTCACCGGCAAAATTCGAATTTTAGTCCTCTAACTTGGCCTATTTTGGCAAAATTAGGATTTTAGTCCTCTAACTTGGTCTATTTTGGATTTTAGTCTTGTTCCTGCTCTGTTGAGAAAAAATGGTCTTCTAACTTGTTTATTTTTTTGAAAAATAGTCCTATCTCGCCGAAATAATTGATTGCTCCGAATTTTCAAAAACGCTTATATGGCAAAACTGGCCGCCACGTTAATCTACGTGGCTATGGACCACATTTTACTTTAAAAAAAAGGATTTCTCCTTCCAATTTCTCCTGCCATCGTCCAAAAAAAAAAGTTTTGTTGTAGTGAAATACTAAATTATTGTGAACACCAATGTCTCTAATTAAGCATGAAGAACTGTACTAAAAAAAAAAACGCTTAACATGCGAGCATTTTGTGAATTTTGATGAGCATATGCTAATGATAGGCTAATCATATAGGTCCTCAAACTAGCATAGCTACTTTTGTTAATTGGTGAATTCCCTTCCAATGTTTCTCATTTAGTGAACATGCAAATGGTATACTGTGCTATAATTTATAAGTAGTAAAATAATAATTTGACTTGATCGATCACCTGACATGATCTGTTCATTGAATCGAATGCTCGTGGGAAAATTACTTGTGCAGAAAATCCTCTAAACCTGACAGGATTATTCTGGGTGATTGCTGATAAGAGATGTTAACATTCTTAATCTATCACTCTTGTAGGTACTTTGCTTCATTAGCCCATGCATGTTTCTTCTTTGTTTCTTGGAATTTTCTGTGTGAAGGTTGTGTCATCATTTTCAATTCTGCGGTCCATAAATGGTATGTTGGCTGCTACTGGAGTCAAATGGTAGCTTAACTTGAAATCGATAGCCGATAGATTCAGTTGTTGTCTTGCTCTCTGCATCAGGTACGTCTGCCCAGTAGTTGCGATTGGATTTCATTTGTTTATGTTCCTTTTGTGACAACTGAATAGGGTGTTATCCAGATACCGTTTTTTGAAGTATTAAGGTGTAATATTCCGATTTTCGAGAAAGGGCAGACGTGTCATTTCGTGAAAATGAAATAGTAGATTCATTTTATTTTATGGAATAAAGAAAATATAATTATATATATGTATGTAGTTCGAAATATATATATATATATATATATATATATATATATATATATATATATATATATATATATATATAGTTGGAGGCTACTTTGCAATTAAGGGATAATGAAAGGTTTAG
The DNA here is from genome assembly GCA_036785695.1 of Gentiana straminea. Classification (NCBI taxonomy): domain Eukaryota; kingdom Viridiplantae; phylum Streptophyta; class Magnoliopsida; order Gentianales; family Gentianaceae; genus Gentiana; species Gentiana straminea. Next base: position 1,309,848 of record JAVUPR010000501.1, on the reverse strand, counting down.
TGGAGTAAATAGTGGGGAGAGGTTTTATTTGGAAATAAACCTCCCACTATTTGGTGTAAGTTATCATAACTTTGAAAACACTTTTCCTGCAAGACTTTGAGAGAAAAATAACAGAGCAAGATTTCACCTTCAGAATACTAAGTGGTTTCTTGACGGTTTTCAGAGTCAAGTAGGACATCGGAATCGTGAGGAAACGAGGATCGTTTTGATACAAAGTTCATCAAGTTTCTTCAAGGGGTTTTGTTGGAGTTGAAGGTGTTGTTGCAGTCTTTCTGCAAGTTTGTTGTGTTTTGTGCTTGAAGAGTGTAAGAGATCTTCCTATTGTGCTAATTCAAGTGTTATAAGATTTGGTTGTGAGTTTGGAGTTGTTTTGATGCAATATTTCATGTGTTTTGATGTTTGAACCAATGTGCTATGTTATGGGCGTTAAAGGGTTATATTTGCTGCTGTTTTACTGTTAAATTGATGAAGAACATGTTTGGAAAAGTTGTAGAATCGAGAAAGTGTTGAAAATCATGTTTAGGGCTTTTCCAGGTACAATGCGTACGCATTGCTGGTTCAGAGTTGAGCAGGATAGTTCTAGCATGTTGAATGCGTACGCATTCCAGGGAATGCGCATGTATTCCTGCTTCAGGTTGGTTCAGGATGCTTTCGGTACAGGCAATGCGCACGCATTGGTTGAACAAGATCAAACAGGAAGTCTCTGAACCAGTGAATGCGCACGCATTGACCCTGTTTTTGGGAAAAATGATGTTTTGAACTATGTGTTGAGTTTTAAGTGTTGATTCTGGATCTAACATCACTAAATGAACATGAACAAGCCTTAACTGAGTTTCTGATGCGTTTAGTTCCAGCACCGAATGTACTCTTAGAGGGAGTTGAAGTTCAGGACCGTCGAAAGGGCATGATAGGCTTGTGCTTTGGTGGATTAGTATCCTCCAACGTCTGTGTATATGATAGGACGTTGTGTCTAGATGATTTAAGTGAGGGAGTAGAGTTGGTTGGAGTGAGTTTTTCCTTGAAAACACATAGGTGGTTAGTTAACGGATATTAAATACAGAAATGTTTAGTAAAAGCCTGAATACCATGCCATTCTTGGTTAGGCACAAGTCTATATCGCAACGTGTGGGCGGTCAGTAAAAATGAATAACTCTACTGGCCTATAAACGGCTGAATGGTAGAGGGACTTCTCCGAACGCGTGCACTATCGGGTTAAACCCGTGGCTATCAGTGTGATCCATTGTTAGGTTGCAAACGATATCTCATGGTGGATATACACCATGCGTAGTGCTCTTGAATGCGGGTATAACAAAGATAAGTTATGTTAGAAACGTTTAGTCATGACATGTTGATGAGCATGAAATGAACCCTAGATTGAGTCGGCTTTATAAAGGTAATTTAATAATCATAATGAATACTTGGTATACTTGTTTAATACAATAGCTTAAGTCTTTTACTAAGTACTTTTGTACTTATCTCGATAAACTATGCTACCGAGATTGGTCGCGAGTGTAATACTCGCAGAGTCATGGAACTTGTCGGCGGGGCGAATCTTAATCCGGTGTGTTCACCGGGGTAGGTCGGCGATGGTTGATCAACCCGCTTTGGGAACATGGCCGCCGGAGATAAGTCTCGACTCGCAAAAACACGTCTGTCGCATGGTTTTCGAGTTTTGTAAGTTTCTTACCGGGGTATTTCGCTGTTTCTTGGTTTGGTACGTTTTTAGTAGTTGGATTCTACCATACCGTATTCAATTAATAAAAATTAAATATCACGCGCTAATTCGGCAATATAAGCAGCGTTGCATTTCGTAAAAAAGGAGCGTTGAAAGCCTGCAATTTGTTGTGTCTTTTTCTTTTTTTTTTTTTGTTCTTTTTTGTTTTTATTATTTTTTTATTTTCTGGAAACTAATTTTTTTTTTTATTTTTTATTTTTTTATTTTCTGGATGCTAAATTTTTTTTCCGGTGACCACCGGGATGTATTAACCACCCGATGCATTGACCACGGCGACTTATTGACCACCGCGACGCACTGATCACTCTGATGCATTGACCACCGCGACGCATTGACCACCCCGATGAATTGACCACCGCGACGCATTGACCACCGCGATGCATTGATCACCGCAACGCTTTGACCACCATGACGCATTGACCACCGCCATGCATTGACCACCGCGATGCAGTGACAACCACGACGCATTGACCACCGCCATGCAATGACCACCACAATGTATTGACCACCGCGATGCAGTGACCCCCGGATGCAAAGACACCATGATGTAGTGACACCCCTGATGCAGAGTCGCCGCGATGTAGACACACCTCGTTGAAGTGACACCGCGATGTATTGACCACCCCCGATGCAGAGACATTGCGATGCAGTGACCACCCCCGATGCAGAGGCACCGTGATGAAGTGACACCACGATACAATGACATTTGATGATCCGAAACTGCGATGAAGCAACACCGCGATGACATTTGATATTTTTCTGACTTAATTTCAGAAAATCGATTTCTTTTCTTCATAAAATCGACTTCAAATTACTATATCACGGTTGAGCCAAAAATTGGACACCTAACAACCATCACGATGCAGTGACCATCACGATGCATTAACATGTGAAGATGATGTGACATGTGACGATGCAGTGACATTTGACGATGAAATGACATGTAAATTAGGGTTGTAAGTGACCCAGGCTACTCGTGAGGTACTCGTACTCGACTCTCAAGAGAGTTTGACTCGATTTAGTTTTTTTTGAGTTCAAATTCGAGTCGAGCTACTCGAATAATTAACCGAGCCAATCTCGAGTTTTAAAATATAGTAATTTAGTACCTCGCGAGCTAATCGGGCTTCATTAATTAAATATTTAAATAATTATATTTATCAAATTTATAATAAAATATTTTTTTATAATTCAAAAAGTATTATTCGAGTCGAGTAGTAGACGAGTCGAGCTCGATCTTGTTATATTTTATTAAAAAATAAATGAATTTTAAGAAAATAATCAAGCTTATGAGCCGAGTCAAGATATATAAAGTACTTAGCGAGTCGAGTTCGATCTTGCCTTTTTATGGCTCGATCGAGCATAAACTTTTTTAGTCGAGCTCGAGCTCTAGGGAGTATCGACTCGACTTGGATCGATTACACCCCTAATATTAATGACACTACATTTATTTTACAAATTACCAAATTTGTGTATCAAATTGGAAATGCAGTGACATCAATGCATCAATTTTATTCCCAATCATACACAAACCCACCATCAAATTCAAGTCACTACACCAAGCACCTAGCGAAGCTTATTCTCTTCATATTAGTAAAATCAAAAAACTCAAGCATCCTTTTAAGCAAAATAGACCCGTGCTATCAACAATTTATGCCGTGACATTGTCAATCATATATGCGTGACATCAACAATTTATGCAGTGACATCGACAATCAAATATGCAGTGACATCACGATGATGTAGAGACACCACGATGAAGAAATACCGTGATGCAGAGACGCCGTAATGCAGTGACACCGCGATGCAGCGACACCGCGATGAAGTGAAACCACGATGCAGCGACACCGCGATGCAAAGACACCGCGATGCAACGACACCACGATGCAAAGACACCGTGATGCAGAGACACCGCGATGAAGTGACAATGCGATGCGGAGACACCGCAATGCAGTGACCACCCCGATGGACAGACGACACCGCGATAAAGTTACACCACCCTCGATGCACATACTCCGTGATGCCGTGACCACCCCCGATGCAGAGACACCGCGATGAAGTTACAGCGCAATGCAGAGACACCGCGATGCAGTGACCACCCTCGATGCACAGACACCGCGATGTAGTGACCACCCCCGATGCAGAGACGCCGCGATGCAGAGACACCGTGATGAAGTTACACCGCGATGTTATAACATTTGAAGATGTAGAGACACCGCGATGCAGAGACATCGTGATTAAGAGACACCGCGATGAAGTGACACCGCATTGCAGAGACACCGCGATAAGTGACACCGCAATGCAGAGAAACCACGATGAAGTTACACCGCGATGCAGAGACACCACGATGAAGTGACACCGCGATGCAGTGACCACCCCCGATGCAGAGACACCCTCAATGCAGAGACACCGCAATGAAGTGACACCGAATTGTAGAGACACCGCGCTGAAGTGACACCGCGATGAAGTGACACTGCATTGCAGAGACACCACGATGCAGAGACACGGCGATGATGTGACACTGCGATGCATAAACGCCGTGCTGCAGAGACACCGCGTTGCAGTGATATTTGATGATCCGACATGAAATATCGTGGCCGATCAGTTTTTTTTTTGAAAATCAAAGAAGACCAACTGTCCACCCTCATGTTGCAATTGAGGAGCAGAAGTTCAAATACTTGATGGCAACATGAAGCTAAATATACAACTTAAGAGAGTTCACAACATTAGCTGCAAGTAAACAAGATAAGCACTTTTCAACTAATCATAGTATTTTATTTACACGGAATGCTACAATAGACAGCAACAAAAAGTACATACGGGACAACTATGAAGCATTTAAAAAATGTTGACTAAATAAAGCCTTCAACTTGTATATAAAGATCAGGTCAACTCATGACTCAAAGTCTATTGAAAGAAATGTAATTTAGGAATCTTACGGAAAATGTGTGTTTATAATCGATTATCTTTTAAGTGTGTCCTAAATTCTTATTAATTGTCAAAACTAGTCTTTATAAACAAATAACCAATAATTGTAACTTGTCATGTAACTTATTGGTGATAATAAAAATATCCTCGTTTGTCCGTAGAGTAGTCGGCATATTGCCGGAAACCACATTAAATCTGTGTTCGTCTTGTTTCTGAGTTTGTTTACTTGTTTAACTTTTATCTTTACTCAAAATCACTATCACTTCTTGATCGATCCGTCACAACAATAATATTGATTTATTTAATATTATATGTGGCGAACGCTTCTTTTCCGGATATAGACTCAGTGTTCGGGAACAAGACGTTAATTTTTGTGACTAGGAGATAGTAGGTGCGGGGACGTGTCTTGTCCTCTAGCATATTGTGTCGTAGGCCCATTGATCGATGTTATTTTGCGGTCAGTGGCATAATTCATGTGATAATCATACGCATGCTGAAAGTGTGTTCACTAAAAGACGGGTTATTCTGATGTAGGGAGGCTTCAATAGAGAGCTGCATATGTGGCAACATCTGGACCACACAGTTTTATCCTCAATAGGGAATTACATACGTGGCATGAAACTGTGTGGTCCAGATGTTGCCACGTATGCAGCTCTCTATCGAAGCATCCCTGCATCAGAATAACCCCTAAAAGACTTGTGTAGGTCTCATTATACAAGGTTGTGTGTTTCTTGTCAGGATGTCTGATGACACTATCAAGGTTAAACTCTGGATAGTGGTTTAATTATGTAAACAACAATTCACTATAATAATGAACTCTGAAAAGTGGGGTGGGGCCCGGGACAGAGCAAGCAATGTTTGCTCCAAGAGTGTGATTTGTGTGTGATAGACATTCATTCTCGATCACGTGCTTTAGGCTTTTTGATTACTCCTCGGTTGCGTAAAGATCATAAATGTGTATATTTAAGCTTGATCATCATAATGTTGTTTGATGCTTGAGTTCAACTTTTCTACATTTTCACAAATTTGTTTTTTGAAGTAATCTCTCATGGTGAAGTTAAAGACGACATATGTTTTCTTGTAGGAACACAGTTACGAAGGGAACCTACTCACGCCATCAAATGTTGAGTTTTCTTTTGTTTGCCATGTTTCATGCGCTGATTCATGAAATCTAATGCACTTCTCTTTTGGCCAGTTCGTTGTAAAATGTGGTCTTTTCTTTTCTTATGCAAAAGGTGTTGATGATGATGATAAATGAACAAATTCTGCAAATCTAATGCAATAGGGCTAGGTGTGTTCGGATCTGTCTATCAAGGAGTACTTCAAATTTGATACAACTGGGGAAGAGGAATTTAAAGTAGAGGTATAGTGATGTTGAAAATCATTACTTGAGCTTATTTCATAGGAATGGTTTGAAGATGATGATAGCCGACCCGAACTACGCTACGTGTCATCTTGTTAAGTCGTATAATAAATGACTGGCCTTTAAAAAGTAAGGCATTAAGGGCCAAGAGCCCCAAAGACATACCTAAGCATAAGTCCCTAACCCCAGGTGGGAGATTGGCAAAAGATCCTCCTCCAGCCACCCCTGGTCGGCCAAGGCCTGGTGAAGAGGAGCTGTCCAGTTCGGTCATAGTGGCCTCGGGGGCTCGGTGCAGGACGCACAGAGCAACCCGGCTGTTATTCCACGTGATAGATAGCTAAAGATAAATAAGGAAAGAATCATGGAGTCTTAAATGGGTCATTAAGACTCTAATCATGACATTTAAATATATCCATAATTATCCCTAAATCATAAGGGTCTATGCGTGCATATTCTTAGGGAAATAATATTAATAATAATATAATGTAAATCCTTGCAGGACAAGGATAGGGATAAATCGTCTCCTATATAAACAACCCTAAGGAACTACGGAGACTTGATTCCAAAACAGTCATTGGATACGTAGGCAACTTGAGAGAAATAACTCACGAGATTAGTCTAAAAAGACACCCAAAAAACATCCCCCTCTAACACGATTTAGGTTCTTCGGTGAAAGAAACCAGAGTTCTGGCAAATGGAAGCAAGGATCGAAGAAGCTAAAGAATGGAGAAAATGGTAAAGTTGTTTTCTTATTTATTTCACAGTGCCATGCCTTACATTTATACTGCTGAGTAGATAATCTTTTCCTATTTCAAACCTAATCTAAGTACAAAAGTCAAACTTATTCAAGATATATTTTTGGGGATAATTCGAAGAAATAAAGAGATAAATATCAGTTTGATTTGGGAATTCGTAGCTCTTGGTAGTTATCACTTAACACATCAGCTCAGATTCTAGTATTGGAATTTGTATTCGAACGGCATCCTTATCTCTCCATTCCATCATTATCTCGCCTAGGTCTGACTTATTTGAATTTGTGCCTGACTTTTATTGTCTGAATTTGCTCCATCCAAGTCACTGATGTCTTCAATTTGAACGTTGTTCTTAATACCCCCTACAAACTGAGCCTGGGGTGAAGGCACAGTTTGGGTAGGAACTGGGCAAGGGCATACTGAGTGACTGGTTTTGTAAATAAATCGGCCACTTGAAGATGAGCTGGGACATGTTCAGTGATGAGCTTCCCCCGAGCCACTCTTTCTCGCACAAAGTGATAGTCTAACTCTATATGCTTCGAATGAGCATGAAACACTGGGTTGATTGTGAGGTTAAGAGCACTTAAGTTGTCACGGTAGGCAGTAGGTGGTGTGGACTGCTGGATTCTAAGGTCTTGACTTAGATATTGGAGCCATGTCAATTCTGGTGCAGTATGAGCTAGAGCTCTGTATTCAGCTTCAGTGCCTGACCTGAAGATAGTTGATTGTTTCTTGGCACACCAAAAAATGAGATTGGTGCCCAAGAATGTGCAATATCCAGTGGTAGAGCGCCTAGTAATTGGACAGCCTGCTCAATCTGCATCTGAGTATGCTAATAGGGCTAAAGATGAGTTTGCTGTGAATTGCAACCCAAGGGCAAGGGTGCCCTTGAAATATCTTAGGATCCTGTGAGAAAATCTGAGATGTGCCTGTGTAGGTTCTTGAATAAACTGAGAAGCATAATTCACACTGTAAGCAATGTCTGGCCTGGTGAATGTGAGGTACTGGAGGGCCCCAATCAGTTGTCTGTAGTGAGTAGGATTGTGAAGTGTTGAGCTGTAGGATCTGGTTGTGGCTTGAGTTCCGAGGGAGTGGCTACTGGATTGAAATCCACCATTTGAGCTCTGTCCAGAATGGTGAGGGCATAATGTGTTTGTGCAGATGCATTTGTGGTCCTGCACACATGATTTCAACTCCAAGAAAATGGTGAATAGGACCTAAGTCCTTCATAGCAAATTCTTTCTGAAGAAGTGCAATAAAACTGAAAATAAGATCAGCATTTGTGCCTGTTAAGAGCATGTCATCAACATATAGAAGCAGAAATAAGGAGCTCGTGGAGGAATGGTACACAAATAATGAAGGGTCAGCCAAACTACAGTAGAACCCATAAGTGAGAAGATAAGTGCTAAACCTATCAAACCAGGCCTTGGGGGCCTGTTTCAGGCCATACAGAGCCTTTTTAAGTTTGCAAACATGATTAGGGAGCTGGGATCATGCATTCCAGGAGGTTGATCCATGTATATTTCCTCAGTAACTAGACCATAAAGAAAATCATTCTTCACATCTAGCTGTCTGACTATCCACTGTAGGTGCAGTGCTGTAGCAAGGACAAGTCTAATTGTGCCAAGTTTGATAACTGGGGAAAAAGTTTCAGTGAAGTCTATTCCATCAACCTGGTTGTAGCCCTTGGCTACAAGCCTGGATTTTAGTCTTTCAAGGGATCCATCAGGGTGAAGTTTGGCTTTAAACACCCACTTGGACCCAATGATATGCACAGAGGGATGTCTGGGGACCAGTTCCCAGGTCTCATTTTGATGGAGAGCCTGTAATTCTTCAAGCATTGCAGCTTTCCAACCTGGATGCTTCAGTGCTTGGGCTACAGTCTTTGGTTCCCTAGGAATGGTATGGAAGGTAGACACTGTGAGGGCATATTTTGGGTTTGGTTTAAGAATACCATGTCTGGCTCTAGTTATCATGGGATGTATGGTGGGGTGAACATGAGGGTCTGGTAAGCGATCATCTTCATGATCTGAATGTGCCATGGGAGAATGTGGAGGAGTGGCTGGTGGTGAGGGAGTGTTTGGTGCCTAGTTGGTTTCTTCTAATCCAGGAGGTATAGAGTCAGGTGTAGGTGTGTCTGATTCAGTGAGAGAGGTATCAACAGTGGATAAGGGAATGTCTGGTATGGTATGAGTATCTGAAGGAGGTGGTGGTTGGTGTGTGTCAGGATTAGCATGTGAGATCCATTCTTCAAAAGTGCTATGAAATAACATGGTCATACCTAATTCCCTTATGGTTTTGTGTCTTCGTTCAACCATTACTGTTTTTTGGGGTGTAAGAGGGCATGAGAGTTGATGCACAATTCCATTCTGCTGGAAGTGATCTGCAAGTTTAGTGTTGACAAATTCTTTTCCACAATAGATATGGAAAATCTGTATATCTCTGTCAAATTGTCTTTTAACATAAGCCTCAAAGTTTAAATATGGCTGATAAAAGTCTGATTTAAAGTGTAAGGGAACTAGCCAAGTAAATTTTGTGTAGTGATCAACAAAACATGCATAATAAGAGAACAAACCAATTGATTTAACAGGGGCAGGGCCCCATAGGTCACAATGTATTATTTCAAATGGAACAACTGAAACATGTTCTGAATCAAAAAAAGGAAGTCTGCTAAGTTTTCCTAACTGACAGCTCTCACAAATGTGGTCTGTCTTTATTTTCCTATCACATCTATAAGCCCTCTGGACTTTAGATGTTGGACTGTGGCCATCTGTGTATGCCCTAGCCTTTGGTGCCATAGTTCACTGGATACTGCCCTGAATTTGTTGGAGAAATGCAACTCATGGGTGTTCTGCAAGACATATAGGTTACGCTTTCTTGTCCCTGTGGTTAGAATCCTACCTGTTGTCTATTTCTTAACAAAAACCAAATCATTAATGAATTCACATATTACAGATTCATCATTAGTGAGCTGATTGATTGATAGTAAGTTTTTAGTTAATTGTGGTACTAATAAGACATCCTTTAGGGGAATAACAGTGTTGTTGTGTCTTAAACTGAATTGACCAGTGCCTGTGATTGGTAAAGTTGATCCATTACCAATTATAATTGAATCTGAACCTGAGAATGTACAGATATTTTGTAACATACCTGATCTACCAGTCATGTGATGTGAAGCACCTAAATCCATTGTCCATTCTGTGTCTGCAATGGAGGTGTCTAGAGTCAGAGCAGCCAGGGCTTGAGGTAGATCATTGGTGGACTGATTCTTTTTTGGAACCCACCAGCAAATCTTTGCAATGTGTCCCATTACACCACAATATTGGCACTTCTCATTTTGGTACATCTCCCTGTTGGATGTAATATCGCCGTACGGATCTAGATCTGCCCGATTACGCAACGGAATAACAAGGATCACGATCAATACAAATTAAAACATATAAATAAATAGATCTAAACAGCATGAAGGTTAGATCTACTTACCAATCAAAAAGGGAGATCTAAAAGAATGATAAAGTCAAGATCCAATTTGAGATGCCACGATCTTCCGATGTGTATCTCCAAGCAACAACTGGTGGATGTTGATCCTTGATGCTTGACCTCTTTGATATGCTACCCGGAAAATGCCGAAGATTTTCCCAACTCAAAACCCTAATAGGAAGTCGACATCTCCCCATTATAATTGTGTATACGGCATGTTTTACATATTGTGTAGGATTTAGGAGAGCAATCTTTATATAGGAAAGAAATCTTTGTCCTTCAAGGATTTAATAATTAATACAAAATCAATTATAATAATCCTTATTAAATAAAAGATACTCCTAGAATAATCTAGAACAAATCTAGAATATTAATTTAAGGATCAATCTAATATTTTTCCAATTAATTATTTAAAAATAAACAATAAAACACATGTTATATAATTATCCAAGAAAACTAATTTCTTGATAAATATATACTTACAAAATACGCCTCCCCTAATTCAATTAGGTTAGCACACGTATGATACACAAAAGGGTCGAGTCCATGAAAAATGTCTTTTCCATGTATTTAATTATTTAGCCCACTAAATAATTATTTCGCACATCAATTAAATAGTCCAACTACTTAATTATTATTTGAGGTCCAACGTCAAGAAACATATGCATGTTAGGAGCCATATCGGGGACCATGGACCTATAACCATAAGCTACAATAAATTAACAAAAATTATTAATTGTTTTGTGTTCTTATTCAATCTATTAATTCTGGGATTACGCCACCATAAACCCGAAACTGAACTCTATCGATTATAGATATATACTTACACTCTAATCACTGAGTCGATAAGCGTCCATTGATATAATCATTACATACGGATAAATCCTCTATAGACTGTTCATTTTGATTCGGGATATCTCCGTAAACCCTTCTCAAAACATCTTATCCTTATTTACCATTAACCCCCTAGTGATCAATTAGTTCATAACTACTATAATATGAATTGGGCCCATCGATCAGTTTCTAGGATTAACAAATAAGGGAACTGTCTGTCTACTTCCCGCAGGAAGGAATGGATTCTATATCTGTGAAGTCACAGACTACTCACTCATTCCAGAATAGAGCCAACGAGAAGTGCTCAGATCACATGTATCCAAGTGATCCTTAACTAACACAACAAACCCTACTTTGAACCAAGTAGTAGACTGTGATCACATCAAGATTGAGATTAATACATATATGATCACCTTGTGATTCGATAAGATTTCTCAATCACGGAATTATATCGAGAATTCAAATCAAATCGGTCCAGTCCTATATGATAGACATCATATATAAATGCCCCACTAGGTACCCTATACCGACGGTCCGGATAAGACGGTCACACCGTTAAGTGTTCTGGGTGCATTATTGGTATATTAATCATAAGATCCATAGTCTGATTAAATTCACCACGGACTAAATAGTTTTAAGCATATCATCACTAACTCAATCCTCGTGTGTATGCCATACACTGAGTTATGTGATTACATACGGATGTACTTAGGGTTTTTAGCAGTTTATCAATACAAGCATAAATGCAAATATTAAGATGAATTATAAATCCTGTCAAAAACAATTACAGGAATTTTCTTTCGGGCACTACACCTAGCAATCTCCCACTTGCACGAAAGGCAAGTGATTAATTGCTTAGAGCATACCCCTTATACACAACATTCTCCCACTTGCTCTAAAAGCAAATGAGATATATCCCTTATACTTGAGGACGTACTAAAATTGCTATTGAAGCATTCCGTGAGAGGTTGGGTAGGACTACTTCGTTGAATGTTGCATACCGATATGCAAAATCATCTTAACCATTAGGATAGATGGGATTGCCAGTCACATATTCTCGGGAATTTGACCGAATCAAATCTTTTACAATGTAGTCCGATTCTTTCATAAAGAGAATCTTGGCATGTCAGTTTCCGACTTGAGATAACACATCCATGTTGTTTCCAACTGTTTCAGTGTTACCATTCATGAACACTAATGTATACTACTTTACCAATACTGACATCCAGTCTATGAAAGACTTATCAATATTTTGGTCAAGTCCACATACTTGAAATGTGTAACTTTTAAATGACCTAGAGGTTTTCTTTGATCCTTAAAGGATATAAGCCTTGGTTCCAGAATCAATTCAGATTTCGTTTGATTGGCAAGAAAGTCAAAGGGAGTTACCCGTATTTCCTGCTTTCTAACGAAATCTTGCATTTATTCTTAGCTAAAACCCTTCTGTTCCGAATTAATTCAGATTCCGTTTGTTCGGCAAGAAAGTCTTAGGGAATCACCCCTATTTTCTGCTTTCTAACGGAATCAAACAAGACCTAGCGGTGAGAGAGTTCACGGTCTGGTTAACCTCTACTTGATAGGAATCACTCCTAAACCACTCAGCTTTGTACACGAAATTTAATCTTTCTATTCATTCGACTCTTATCATGTAGATCCAATTACTCCAAATATGCCTGAGACACTCAGGTGGTTCTACTAGAGTGTGAACAGAACTGGAGTACCAAAACTCCATTCACAGGGTTATGGCTTTTTAACCAACCTCTATTGATCAGAATCCTATACAGCCCGCATGGAACCATAGGTTATCAATGACCTCTGCAAAGTGTTCAGAAAACCACAATAGGTAATGGTTAAACCATACTCCCATTGCGTTCTTGGTGGATCGATATTCTGATCTAGTAGTAATTATCAGTATTATCACCAACAACCAATGTTGGACGTGGTCTGATCTAATCAGTTAGTAACTACCTTGAGTAACCGTACTCCAAAGTTCAAGGTTGTTGTTCATAGACCCTTTCAGAAGGGGTTTTGCTAGGATAACCGCCACTTTCTGATCTTAAGAATCTTATAACCAACCCTTACTCAACGTATAAGATATTGCACGAACAGTCATCATCTGAACGTGTACGCAAAATTTCCAGTCCTACCTTCACGTACTAAGTGCTAAATGCCTATACTGACGGAAGTGGGGTGAACCGAATTCACTCCTTATCCACAAATTTATAAGCATCTTCTAGGTAGACTTCTCGGTTTTACATGATAGTGTAAACCGTTATTTCGCAACCAATATCTTAAATGAGTTAAGCAGTGTATTGTAGCATATTAATAACTATATGAGGCAAATTTATGGTGTTATCCCTCAGTGGATAAATTCCACTGGGAGGAAGGCCGAGCATCAGTCCCAAGACTATGCTATGTCCTACTACTGAGCATGGAATACTCTATCTCTGGTGAAATCAGAGATACCTCCAAATATTTTAGATAGTCTTACTGGCATTTCGAGTAGTTGTCTGACGAGATGTCACTACTCAGAAGCTCCTTCTAACTTGTATCTTTTACAAGACCCCGAAAGTCATTATGAACAAGCTATGTTACTTCTTTAAATCAATTACCCTTTCCCGATTGAAAGGAAGCTTAGTCATTGTTCCTTTTGAGACAGTGTTCCTTGACTGGGAGATAGAAATCACCCTAAACCAGTCTTCAGATCTTGTCTTTAGGAAATATGCACTAATTAATAGAGTATGAAGAAGTGTTTTTTTAAATACGGAAACCTTTTGGCTTTAATAGTTTAAGATGTGTTACATATACATTTTCAGCATTTCTTAGTGGTTCTGAATTTATCAAACAAAATTCCGAGTCTTGGATTCGTGCTACAAATGTCATATTCACTTTCTATAAGACAAACAAATTATCGAATTGAAAGTGAATCCATTCGTTCCAACGAATCTGAAAACAGAAAATAATTTTTTCTGTGATATTCATAGATTGAATCCGAAATTCATTTCCTTATATCACTCCCACTATTCTAGCTGAAATAACTGCCCGTTGTCTACTCTATTTATCGTTTAATGCATAGCTACCTTGTTCTTCCAAAGAACTTAGCTTTCGAGGAAATCGTTAAGGGTGCATTGGTCATTGGTCAGTGATCCGAAATCACTTTCCTTATCCTCTGATTTTCTATTTATTAATATTCCGGTTTAGCCTTAAAACTACTTAGTTTAGATGACTAACACGTATAGACATTCTTTCCCATTCTTGACTTTCCTTATATGGAAACAAGCTCTTGAACTAGCGAGCTTCATTTGAGTAGACACTACTCGTGAACGTGGGATGTTTAATGATAGTGTTACTCGTTTGGACTATTTGATTTTTCTAATAAATCAACACATCTAAGGTTAAAGCTCCCACTAGTTTATCGGTTCCAAATACCGTCTAACTACCAATACTTTATTTATGATTTTTCAGAGATTAGAAAATCACCAGAACTAAGCTCCCACTAGTTTATCGGTTCCAAATACCGTCTAACTAGTAATGCTTTGTTCATCTTTTTCCAGGAATGGAAAAAACTCTTGTGCAGTCTCTTACACATTTCTAATGATTCAGAAAAACAACAAATCATAAGAATAATGCTTGATGAGCTTAAATTTACCCCTCTAAAATATATTTATAAAGACTCGAAAACCGTGGGTAAACTAACTCTCTAACCAACAGAGTACCGGGTCGATTGTTAGAATAGCTACAGGAGAACGAGGTCGATCCCAAGGGAAAAGTGTTTGTAAGTACCAAAGTGAACGTGTGTCTTAGTCTAGGCGATCAAGTTTTTGGAAAGTTTGTTACTACAAGACACTAAAATAATTTTTAGTGTTATATCAAGTCTAAAGAGAGAAAAGAGAGAAAGAAAGTTAAACTACTAGATTTTAAAGATAGGTTAAAAGACATAGCCGAACCATGATCAAAGTAGCTAATTTCAACCTCAAGGATAGACAAAACCGGGAGTGTGCATTATAACAAACGAACTCTCACATTCAATCTCACGGGTGCGTGCTCCTAATTCTGATGTTAAGATCTGAACAACTCTCCTTTAACATCCTATGTGAGGTTAATTAATTCTCTTTTTAGAAAACCGATTATCCTAACATGATTAAGTGCTGTGAGACGCTTGATATAACCCTCGTTACGGAAACAAGTCCAAAATTACTCGGTCGAAGTGACTACCGATTCATACTCATCAACGTACTACACCAAACATCTTAACGCGAATGTGTCAAAGCGAAAACCGAAGCTTTACCTAATCCATGGTCTACCCGAAAGACTCCGTGAAACAACTTGTCATCGTTGACTCAAAAACCACCCGGCACTTCATAGTTCAACCCCGGGGTCTAACACTAAACTACACTAATCTAAACTACCACATTCAAGTTACTATGTTGATAATAAAACACCGATGAGCGCGGGCCTGAATTCACGACCTAAAACCCCGGTATGTTTTACCTCCCGATCTTAGAACCATTTTTCCCACACCACTCTCTCTGAACAACTCTTAAGAATGATGTGTGTGATTTTTGACCTAGGTAGCTAATCTAGTCCAAATCCATTATAACATGTTTTAAGACGTGAAAAGTGCAAGATACAACAAAAAGCACTACACACCCCTTATTTCATCTTCCGAGGGTTGATTTCACCAAATTTCACATAATTCGGCTATGTATATATTTAGCTACCCATATAAACGGATTCTGTCAACATGTCATGGATTAAAATGGCGGGAAATTTTACATAATAGCCTTCTGTCAATTATGGCAGAATTCTATTAAAACCAAATTAAAACCGAAATCCAATCATTTGTCAGATTCTCCTTTATACGGATACTACTACAGATACATATATATATATATATATATACACATACATATATATATATATATATATGTATATATAACGAGAATAAAAGAAACAAAAATGAAAGAAACAACAATGAAAAAAAAAACGAAAAACAAGCTTACTATTATAACGGTGATATCAAAAGCTTGATATTACAACTATTTCAAAGAACACCGAACTACCGATAATTCCCCGAGCATTACAACGACACTAATATTACTAAATTTATTTCGGCATAAGGCCTTATTTACAACCTAAAAAACTAAAGAAAAGAGGAAGGATATATATATATATATATATATATATATATATATATATATATATATATATATATATATATATGGTGCACTCGATCTGCTCTCTGATCAACTCTTTATATAGGCAAAGTTCAAGGGGCCGGACCAGTCCGGGTAAGGGCCGGACCAGTCCGGTGCAATGATTATGTCCACCAATTTGATCACTCAGCATGTGCATCGTATATATATTTATAATTATAATTATATATAACTTATAAAATTCATATCTCGAGTTCTGGATCTCCAAAAATCATGATTGAAGAGGCATCGGAAAGCTCTCGGGAAAATCTACAACTTTCATAGAGAACTCTTCTTCAGAAAATGTCTTTTTGATGAGCCATTCGTATGTCGTGTCGTTTTCGGGATTTTCCACTAATACGAATTGATTAGCCACTTGACCACCATTTGAGTTGTAGAAGTCCGATTGACTTGATTCAAAATGCGTTGGAAAGATTATTTTAAGATCTACAACTTTCATTAAGGCCACTTCTTCAGAAAATTCCGTTTTGAAGGGCCATTTGTTCGTCGAAGATATAAATCGTTAGTGGTACCACTAACCACTGATCCACTTGACCACTTAAGTTAGTGACACACTCTTTTATCCCTAAAAACACCTCTTTTAGGCCTCAAAACGTGTCGTCACTCGGGATTTTGGTCAACCTATAATTCTGCAATAAACCACCAAAATACCAAACGTAAATCCGACACGATATTCCGGTTACTAAACCGGTACAAAATCTACAAAAACATGATAAAAATACGATATTTTATAAAATAACTACTACTTATATATTTGGATGAATCTAAGGAATTAATGACTTGAAATGATATAAAGGGCTCAAAATGATATTAGAAACGGGGTAAAAAGTTATAAAAATAACTATGAATTTTTGCCTTATCAACAACCCCCCACTTAGCTTTTGATCGTCCTCGAACAAAACAAGCGATAAAACAAAATGAATGAAGGAAAAATTCATGCAAAGATAAGATAATAGGGACAACCAGACGATATAACCATTAGAATTACAACCGGCGTTAACCTCAATATAAATGTATAACGAGTGTGTGTGTGACAAGCCTTTTCAATTTCCACTATCCTCTCTTGAATAATTCAAGCAATACGCACAAATATCCATTCGGGACAGTCCTAATGACTTTCCTAGGTATAGCGAATGAGTTCCACACAAAGTCCTCCCGTGTACTTATTCGGATAATCCCTAAAGCATATCATTCAGTTTATACTGGGGATAGTCAGAAGGTAACTAAGTTTTCAACCATGCTTAACCAAATTGTCATTTTTTTCCGTCTCTTTTTTTTCACATTTGTAGCATATGCCTTCATTCCCAGCAATAGGACGTTTCGTGATAACCCCCTAGCTGGACTACTATCATCAGGCAGTTGCCCTCTTTCCAAGGAATAGGACGTTTCGTGATAACACCCTAGCTGGACTACTATCATCGGGCGATCGGGAGCTTTTAAACCTCATAGTGATATAGGACGTTTCGTGATAACGCCCTACCGCACTCAAATCATTGGTAGCTACAACCGACATATATATAGTTCATCTTAATTTGGTATTTTTCTTTTCATTCCACTTAACTTATATCCTTTCTATCACATTCAAACCTTCGAGATATTCACAGTATACGTTCAAAAATTAGGTACTAAGTTACTGCAATTATCTCTAGAATAACCACTAGGATACTGAATGGATACAGTTTAAAATTTTCGCTTTAATATCAAAGGCTTACGTGAACAATGAATTCATGTTACACAAATAAATTTGGGGTTAAAATACACTTACGGTTCACTTTGGTTATATACATCCACATCGATCATTACATCATCAAATCCATGAAATATATACCTTATACAATTTATTTTAATCAACTCATTAATGCTCGAAAAATCAAAAACTAAGGGATTAAACACTTACTGCCATTGCTAGACCACCCACGTCTCTACCCCCCACTTACGAACTTGCATTATCCTTAAAGCATAGTGAATGAGATAGAGATGAAGACTTAACTTATAAACCTGGCAGAAAGATGCTATCGAATCCCGTATAAACAGCCATGAGAAAGCACAACCCGAATCCCTATACAAAAACAATCAAAGCAAAGCAAACACGGGACATGGTCCTCGTGCACAAAAAAAAACATCGAACAGGGATATGGGAATAATAAGAAAATGGCCCTATCACGTCAGAAAATTCGATAGACAATATAGATAGCAAATCTCATAAAAGCTTTAGATGGAAAAATAACCTTAACGGGTAAAACACAGAACATCTAAGCATATACGTATCACATGAGCATATATCATAGTCAAATCGGCTATTCCTAGATTCATTTTTTATTACACACGGTTTATTAAGGCGGGAAAACTCATCACTATACTACAACGACTAGAAATTTGAAACAGACTAGATCATGAAATGAAATGTGTGAAAAAGTATTGAGTCTTTTATACCCAGATCCTCAAGGGTTCAACAACCTAAGTCCAAGAAATGATGTATTTGAATGTTTTCATTATAATCCCTCGGGATTTTCGGATAACCACCTAATCGTTCCCTTTTAATGAAATTCAAACCTTCATCCTGAGACTTGGTTGTGCTTTGTGTTCATCTTTCTTACAGATTCTACATTTCACAGACTAGTCTTATCCAAATTATTATTATTTAACGGGCTGCCTCCCGGTAGCGCTTTTGTTTAACGTCGTTGGCTCGACAGGGTGACTCTGAACGGACTCAATCAACCAAAATCCGAACTCAAGAAGATCAACAGCTTAAGAAAAGTTAACAATGCGAGAACCAAAGAAATTGAATTGTCTAGAAACGTACCTCGTTTGGCCCTCGATGCTATCTCCTCCCAGCTAGAGAATCTTCTGTTATCAATCTGTCGAACCATCTTCTTTGCTATTCCATATAGTTCATCCATCGGGGAGTACACAAACTGGACCGCATAAAATTCATCCTCACGAGTGGACGAATATAGTAATCCGGGACCGATATATCAAACATTACCAACTCTCCCAAAGTGGCTCTACGAAAGATGGTCGATCAATCTCATCGTTTCTTTATACACTCTCCAATTGGGAGTGACAAAGATTTGGGCGATCCCATATGCTCCTCTAATTCTGTCTCATCAAAGAGTGCACTCAAATCCATCACACACCCTTCCACATCATTATTTTGTGGTTTATCGGAAGACAGTGTAATAGATAGAAGTTGCACCTCTTCCAAATCCTGCAGCTCCTTTTCATCCCAAAACGAGCTATTTTCATCACCAAAGGCTTCTTGCTCAGTCATAAATATGATCGGTTCCACCACACGCTCCTCCAAAGGTAAAGGTGCGGTAGGTAGAACGTGGAACCTACCATAATCAAATGTCGCAATTGGAGGTGGGACTATGAGCAATCCCAACTCACTCTCTGGCTCAGAAATCTCATCATAGCAATCTGAATCATCAACCTTATTCTCAAACTGAACTTCTTCAGTGATAACATTATCATCCCGGACCACCTCTATTGCACATGTCCTTTCCTCTTTCTCATGCCTCATTATTTTAATCAATTGCCCCACCCTCTCTTGAAGATTTCTTATGGTGGCGTCAGAACTTCTATCGAACTCTTGCATATCCTTCTTTAATTGAATCAAATTCTCGTCCAAAAGAGTAATCTGCTCCATTTGAATGTCGGTGAGGTCTTCTTGTGACAGGGGGGAAAACTGATCATACTGACTTTGATTCATTGGTGGTGAGTAGTAGGCTTCTTGCCAGGATGAATTCTGATAAGCCGACTGAATTTGTGCAAAGTTGTCAACATGCCCAGTGTGAGAACCAAATTCATGATAAGCATAGGGGCTCTGATAACCCTCATACTGTTGTGGCTCATTACTCGAATAACCAATATTCTGGTCCTGGTATGCATTAGGGCAATGATAGGACCAAGAACCTTGGTTATTCTGCTGTTGATATTGAGGCTGAGGCACGAACTGTTGTTGATAGCATTGTTCACGTGCCTGAGGTTGGTAGGAGTATTGTTGTTCAGGTGAGTAGTATTGATTGAAAAATCCATCCATTTAAGCTCAAACTGCAAGCTCTCAGAAAACAACAAGAAAACAATAAAATTTTTATTCTTTTTTTTATGGTAGCCGAAGGCCCTAAGCCCCAGTTCTAGCTGGACTTACAAGATATCAACCTAATATAACAACCCCGTAAAGAGATTGGGTTGAGTACCAAAGTCGTATTCAAACCGAGTTCAGGACAATATCACTTCAGCATCCCAAGACTCTTATCGAAAGTAAAATAAAAATAAAAACCTAGGCCCAAGCCTTCGGTTCACTTACAAGATATCACAACAATATCACACATTTCCCCGGAAACGGCGCCAATTTTGATGAGCTTAAATTTACCCCTCTAAAATATATTTATAAAGACTCGAAAACCGTGGGTAAACTAACTCTCTAACCAGCAGAGTACCGGGTCGATTGTTAGAATAACTACAGGAGAACGAGGTCGATCCCAAGGGAAAAGTGTTTGTAAGTACCAAAGTGAACGTGTGTCTTAGTCTAGGCGATCAAGTTTTTGGAAAGTTTGTTACTACACGACACTAAAATAATTTTTAGTGTTATATCAAGTCTAAAGAGAGAAAAGAGAGAAAGAAAGTTAAACTACTAGATTTTAAAGATAGGTTAAAAGACATAGCCGAACCATGATCAAAGTAGCTAATTTCAACCTCAAGGATAGACAAAACCGAGAGTGTGCATTATAACAAACGAACTCTCACATTCAATCTCACGGGTGCGTGCTCCTAATTCTGATGTTAAGATCTGAACAACTCTCCTTTAACATCCTATGTGAGGTTAATTAATTCTCTTTTTAGAAAACCGATTATCCTAACATGATTAAGTGCTGTGAGACGCTTGATATAACCCTCGTTACGGAAACAAGTCTAAAATTACTCGGTCGAAGTGACTACCGATTCATACTCATCAACGTACTACACCAAACATCTTAACGCGAATGTGTCAAAGCGAGAAACCGAAGCTTTACCTAATCCATGGTCTACCCGAAAGACTCCGTGAAACAACTTGTCATCGTTGACTCAAAAACCACCCGGCACTTCATAGTTCAACCCCGGGGTCTAACACTAAACTACACTAATCTAAACTACCACATTCAAGTTACTATGTTGATAATAAAACACCGATGAGCGCGGGCCTGAATTCACGACCTAAAACCCCGGTATGTTTTACCTCCCGATCTTAGAACCATTTTTCCCACATCACTCTCTCTCGAACAACTCTTAAGAATGATGTGTGTGATTTTTGACCTAGGTAGCTAATCTAGTCCAAATCCATTATAACATGTTTTAAGACGTGAAAAGTGCAAGATACAACAAAAAGCACTACACACCCCTTATTTCATCTTCCGAGGGTTGATTTCACCAAATTTCACATAATTCGGCTATGTATATATTTAGCTACCCATATAAACGGATTCTCGTCAACATGTCAAGGATTAAAATGGCGGGAAATTTTACATAATAGCCTTCATCAATTATGGCGAATTCTATTAAAACCAAATTAAAACCGAAATCCAATCATTTGTCAGATTCTCCTTTATACGGATACTACTACAGATACATATATATATATAACGAGAATAAAAGAAACAAAAATGAAAGAAACAACAATGAAAAAAAAAACGAAAAACAAGCTTACTATTATAACGGTGATATCAAAAGCTTGATATTACAACTATTTCAGCAACACCGAACTTCTGATAATTCCCCGAGCATTACAACGATACTAATATTACTAAATTTATTTCGGCATAAGGCCAAAAACTAAAGAAAAGAGGAAGGAGATATATATATATATATATATATATATATATATATATATATATATATATATATATATATATATATATATATAGTATATATATAAATATGGTGCACTCGATCTGCTCTCTGATCAACTCTTTATATAGGCAAAGTTCAAGGGGCCGGACCAGTCCGGTGCAATGATTATGTCCACCAATTTGATCACTCAGCATGTGCATCGTATATACATTTATAATTATAATTATATATAACTTATAAAATTCATATCTCGAGTTCTGGATCTCCAAAAATCATGATTCAAGAGGCATCGGAAAGCTCTCGGGAAAATCTACAACTTTCATAGAGGACTCTTCTTCAGAAAATGTCTTTTTGATGAGTCATTCGTATGTCGTGTCGTTTTCGGGATTTTCCACTAATACGAATTGATTAGCCACTTGACCACCATTTGAGTTGTAGAAGTCCGATTGACTTGATTCAAAATGCGTTGGAAAGATTATTTTAAGATGTACAACTTTCATTAAGGCTACTTCTTCAGAAAATGCCGTTTTGAAGGGCCATGTGTTCGTCGAAGATATAAATCGTTAGTGGTACCACTAACCACTGATCCACTTGACCACTTAAGTTAGCCGGCACACTCTTTTATCCCTAAAAACACCTCTTTTTGGCCTCAAAACGTGTCGTCACTCGGGATTTTGGTCAACCTATAATTCTGCAATAAACCACCAAAATACCAAACGTAAATCCGACACGATATTCCGGTTACTAAACCGGTACAAAATCTACAAAAACATGATAAAAATACGATATTTTATAAAATAACTACTACTTATATATTTGGATGAATCTAAGGAATTAATGACTTGAAATGATATAAAAGTGCTCAAAATGATATTAGAAACGGGGTAAAAAGTTATAAAAATAACTATGAATTTTTCCCTTATCAATGCTCCCACTAGTTTATCGGTTCCAAATACCGCCTACTAGCAACACTTTATTTATGATTTTCCAATTTTTCAATTAGAAATTTCTTGAGTGATTACTCACACAATTAAAATTCACTAATAGAATTTTATATAGTCCTACATCATCTTTGAACTAAGTGCATTTCTCGTTTAACACGAGTGACAACAGTGACATACCTATACTATGTCACTTAAGATTTAAAGGCTCAAGAGGAATATCTCTTCCGAAATTTAATTGCATTCTTCGACGAGTTCAACGTTCTTGTTACTTTCCAATTTTAATGAAGTCATTACACTAGCAGTTTAGTAGCCTAGAGATGATAGTTGTAAACAAAATTGATAGAAAAAATACATACATACACGACTAGATAAATTTTAGGAATTATAAACTGTAAAAGTCTATCATACCATTCCAAGGATTTAACCTCACACCGTACCGCCGCCTAGGGGGTCGGTATCAGCACGATGACGGTTAAACTGAGGCAATCTCTCTCGATGATTAAACTTTGAGAATCAAACATCTCATGGGAATCGTACATCTCATACTTTAATCGTCGATTACCTTCCTTTTTTTCACCAAGATATTTCCTAAAATATCCCGATGAGTGTGACCTACTATATCAGACCTTTAAGTATGCCCTGTGTATGCCTACGTAGGGCAGGTCAGTGACCCGGCGAGTCCTCAAGATCCTATCCTTTCGGAGACCATGCCTTGAATTTTGATAGCGGTGAACATCATCCGAAGGGGGCCGAAATCAAAGCGGCACGAGGCGTCACCATTCTCTCACTTGTTTGCATCTACAGTAGAGGCTATGGGGTCGGCTGTCGCCTTCCCTGCTCCCACTCAATATTTTGAAAAAGTGGTGGGTTTACTGATCGCGGTTTTGGACTTGACAATATTTTAAGAAACAACAAATCATGTACCCGAATGGTGTCGGTAATGTAGGCAAGCCTACCCGTCTTATTCGTTGGAACATATGTGACTGTCAGTCGGATCCGGCTAAGAGAACCCGCATTTAGCCGTAAAGGCTTGTCGGATATGCTAAGTCTGGCCGAACCCCCGTGCAAACGTCACACATGGAGGGTGAGTACGATCGAGCCGTAGCTCACTTGAACTTACCCAACCATGGTTAGACCATTTCCGAACCCATGTACCATGATTTTCCGATTTCTTAAATTGTTAAACTTTCCCGTAGACACTACGAAACAAACCCGCAATCTCGTTCCGGTTTAAGGTGGGATTCACCGAGAATCCATCACCGAAGACTTAACGATTGACAAAACCCGGTTCCTCGGTTCTTTAATTAGTTTTTAAAATAATTAATTCCCACAACAATTAATTAAATATTAAACTAATTAATCGAGTTGAATACATGCCTAATTAATTATCCAGAATTAAATAGCTACATGTATGCATATGGAGTGGAATTCATGATATGATGCATGTCATGGCAATTTTCCGGTTATACACATAAATACGATCATACACGCAATTACGGAAAATAAACACCGAGATGGATCGTTGGTACCCCCGTATCTAACCTATAAAAAAAAATAAACAAACCCTAACTAGGGTTTACTATTTTCTAATCTGCTGCTGCTGCGTTTTATCGACTATCGGACATCCAAACGAACTTTGATCGTCACGGCCTATTCTTCACTCCTCCTGCTTAAATATGGATGGTTGCATCCGAGTTTCGATGGCCCAATTTTCTCCAGCAATCCGCCGATCCAACTGCTGCATCTGTTTATAACTGCGGCGCATCAGTGTCTTCCCGGAGCCGATCGGGCATCGAGACAAAACCCGATCGACCTGAAATTTTTAGGGCTTGTTCAAAACTCCTTGTTAGTCAACTTGAACGGTTGGATCTATGTTTCAACTGAAGAAAAATCAGAATAGGCAGAATAGAAGACACAAACTAATGGTTTTATTGAATTGAATCAAAATGATACAATACTCTCCTTTATATAGGAGATAAATGAGATAAAAACTAGATTCAAAATAAATAAACCTAAAGATAGATAAAGATAAATAATAAATAATAACACTTAAATAATTTATTTCAACCAAACTCAACTCTATCCTATCTTTCACTTGAATATCCTATTTATCTTTCCTTTGCACCTCATACTTTATCTCTTATGCATTTTATCTCTAATATCAACGTTCCAAACTCTTCTAGAAATTCGATGCACTCACAGCTTGGGTTTTTATGGTTGTTGTGCTATTCTGTTATAGCAGCAACTTTATTGCAGCGATTGGACATTGAGATGGACTCCGATCGACACGACATTTTGAGGGCATGTACTTCAACTTTTATTCTTCATTCTGACCGGAGAGATTGTCGTTTCAACGGCTCAATCTCCGGGAAAATAAAAAAAAACGAACAACAACAAAAACAGATCTATTTCTAGGAAACTAAAATTACAACAACAAATAAATTACATAATTTCCTATTCTCATATAAACGAATTTATATGAGTTTACAATAGATCTAATGGGTAAACAGTATCAATCCCAATCCATCTCTTCAACCATAACAACCAATCACAACATAAAATACGCATATAGAAAAAAATAAATCTACATGCAATTCCACTCCTAGGCTCCGTTTGTTTTGGATTGTAGTTTTTTTTAGATAAAGTTATTGAAGTAATAATTAAAAAGTTGATGGGTAAAATAAAGTAGAATAATGATTTGTGTAGATTATGAAATGATTGGTGAAATAAAGTAGAATAATGAATAAAATAATGGTAAAAAAAGGTAATAAAGTTGATAAAGTGAAATGATGAGAGATGATTTAATATTTTTTTATTTGTAGTTGAAGATTTGATTGGTGTGAGAATTGTAAGAAATGATTGATGATGTGATAGAAAAAAACTCCAAAAAAAACATTTTGCAAAACAAACACAACCCTAGATCTTTCAATTATATACTTTAATTTATAGATCGGAGGCTCTGCTACCACTGGTTGGGTGTAATATCACCGGACGGATCTAGATCCGCCTGATTACGCAGCAGAATAACAAGGATCACGATCAATACAAATTAAAACATATAAATAAATAGATATAAACTACAAGAAGGTTAGATCTACTTACCAATCAAAAAGGAAGATCTAAAAGAATGATAAAGTCGAGATCCAATTTGAGAGGCCACGATCTTCCGATGTGTATCTTCAAGCAACAACGATGGATGTTGATCCTTGATGCTTGACCTCCTTGATATGCTACTCGGAAAATCCCGAAGATTTTCCCAACTCAAAACCCTAATAGGAAGTCGACATCTCCCCATTATAATTGTGTATATGGCGTGTTTTACATGTTGTGTAGGATTTAGGAGAGCTCTCTTTATATAGGAGAGAAATCAATGTCCTCCAAGGATTTAATAATTAATACAAAATCAATTATAATAATCCTTATTAAATAAAAGATACTCCTAGAATAATCTAGAACAAAATCTAGAATATTTAAGGATCAATCTAATATTTTTCCAGTTAATTATTTAACAAATAAACAATTAATCACATGTTATATAATTATCCAAGAAAACTAATTTCTTGATAAATATATACTTACAAAATGGCCTCCCCTAATTCAATTAGGTTAGCACACGTATGATACACAAAAGGGTCGAGTCCATGAAAAATGTCTTTTCCATGTATTTAATTATTTAGCCTACTAAATAATTATTTCGCACATCAATTAATTGGTCCAACTATTTAATTATTATTTGAGGCCCAACGTCAAGAAACATATGCATGTTAGGAGGCACATCGGGGACCATGGACCTATAACCAGTAACTACAATAAATTAAATAAAATTATTCATCGAACAAAACAATTCTTATTCAATCTATTAATTCCGGGATTACGCCACCATAAACCCGAAACTGAACTCAATCGATTATAGATATATACTTACACTCTAATCACTGAGTCGATAAGGGTCCATTGATATAATCATTACATATGGATAAATCCTCTATAGACTGCTCGTTTTGATTCGGGATATCTCCGTAAACCCTTCTCAAAACATCTTATCATTATTTACCATTAACCCCTAGTGATCAATTAGTTCATAACTAATATAATATGAACTGGGCCCATCAATCAGTTTCTAGGATTAACAAATAAGGGAACTGTCTGTCTACTTCCCGCAGGAAGAATGGATTCCGTATCTGTGAAGTCACAGACTACTCACTCATTCCAGAATAGAGCCAACGAGAAGTGCTCAGATCACATGTATCCAAGTGATCCTTAACTAACACAACAAACCCTACTTTGAACCAAGTAGTAGACTGTGATCACATCAAGATTGAGATTAATACATATATGATCACCTTGTGATTCGATAAGATTTCTCGATCACGGAATTATATCGAGAATTCAAATCAAATCGGTCCAGTCCTATATGATAGACATCATATATAAATGCTCCACTAGGTACCCTATACCGACGGTCCGGATAAGACGGTCACACCGTTAAGTGTTCTGGGTGCATTATTGGTATAATAATCATAAGACCCATACTCTGATTAAATTCACCACGGACTAAATAGTTTTAAGCATATCATCACTAACTCAATCCTCGTGTGTATGCCATACACTGAGTTATGTGATTACATACCGATGTACTTAGGGTTTTCAACAGTGTATTAATACAAGCATAAATGCAAATATTAAGATGAATTATAAATCCTATCAAAAATAATTACAGGAATTGTCTTTCGGGCACTACACCTAACACTCCCTTTCTTCAATTGTCATTCTTCTTTCCTCTGGTGGTGGAGGTTTTTCCTCTGGTTCATGCCTGTTGAGGAGTTGCCTCTGGATTGTTGTGCTTGAAATCTTCTGCCTGAGGATATGAACCTGCTATCGGCAGTAGCTATTCCTCTTTGACCAGAAGAAGTCCTGTTATGATTTTGGCCATAGAAGGCCATTTGTGCTGTGGTTTGTTGATATGATGGATTTGTGGTTGAAGAGAACCAGGTCCGTCTCTGATCTAGATTTTGCAGATGTGCCACCAGTTCTGTATATGTAGGTCTTGGTGGTTTTAGCATAGTTGTGGTGAATGTCTCATATTTGGGACCCAAACTAGTTAGCAGGAAGTAGACATTTTCAGAATCCTGGACATGTTTACCAATACCAGCCAAACTATCACATGGCCCCTTGAATTCTCTGATGTGTTCTGTGATGCTTTTGGTGTCATCCTTTTTTAAATAGGTCAGTTGATGTTTCAGGGTGAATTCTCTTTCTTGAGAATCCTGTGCATAGGCATCTTTCAGGGCTTTCCATACATCATGTGCAGTGTCTAGACCTATCACTAGGCCTAGTGATTTTTCAGAGAGTGATCCAATCAGCCATCCTCTTAGGAGCCGATCAGATTTTTTCCATTTTTGATATTCTGGATTGGGGACAGTTGTTTCTCCTCCTTCTGCGGTGATGCTCTTAACATATTGTTCAGGTGCTGGGGTTCCTTTTGTGAGATGACTAACCAGGCATGATTTTCAACAAGTGCTAATGCTTGTTCCCTCCACAGAGGGCAGTTGCTCTGATTGAGTTTGAGTGTAACAAAGCTGCTGACGTAAAGAGATAGTGTGTCCATTGGATAATGTTTGTGTGTTTTGTGCTTTTTTTTTTTTTTGCTTTTGATGTCTGTGTGTGTTTTGTTTATGTATGTTTGACAGATCTGTAACGATTTGTTTGTGTTTTGTTTGTGATTTTTTGTGGTTCTGAGAATGTTTCTGTGTGTTTTACAGACACATCAATCTGTTTGTGATTTGAAATTTTTGTGGTTTGTTTATGTGTTACAGATCAGGAGATCTGTTTGTGGTTAGGCAATTTTTTCGCTCTGATACCATGAAAGAAACCAGAGTTCTGGCAATGGAAGCAAGGATCGAAGAAGCTAAACAATGGAGAAAAAGGTAAAGTTGTTTTCTTATTTTTTTCACAGTGCCTTACATTTATACTGCCTAGTAGATAATCTTTTCCTATTTCAAACCTAATCTAAGTACAAGATTCAAACTTTATTCTAGATATATTTTTGGGGATAATTCGAAGAAATAAAGAGATAAATATCAGTTTGATTTGGGAATTCGTAGCTCTTGGTACGTTATCACTTCACACATCAACTCAGGTTCTGGTATTTGAATTTGTATTCGAACGACATCCTTATCTCTCCATTCCACCCTTATCTCGCCTAGGTCCGATTTATTTAAATTTGTGCCTGACTTTTATTGTCTGAATTTGCTTCATCCAAGTCACTGATGTCTTCAATTTGAACGTTGTTCTTAATATTAGGATTAAAGATCATTGTCACAAGGATAATAGACCCGGATTATTAATTAGACGAGATCAAGCATCGTCAGAAGAGTTGCAATCAAGTTCACCTGATGATAGAACTTACATAAGTTCACCTGTTTAAATAGAGTTGCAATGAAGTTCTACCATTTATTTATTTATTTATTTATTTTTAGTGTTTGATTTTGGTTATGTGAATATTGGCAAAAACGTGGTTACGTAAAAGACATTTGGTCACTTAAAATGCTGAAAAAGGTCAGGCTTAGAGGGAATATGAAGCGGGGGTACGTGTGGGAGTGTCGGTGGGAGATGGGGTAGGGCCGGGTAGGGTTAGGGGTAAGGGTAGGGGTGGGTAGGGCAAAGGCGGAGCCGAGGTGGGGGCAGGGGCAGGGGGGACAGAGGCGCATAAACTATTTTTTGCTATTTTTTTTTGCTAAATTAATTGTTTTTTTGTGGCAACGAAATAAAAGCGTGGAAAGAAATAAATAATTTTCTTTTCTTCATTTAATATATATTTTTTCCCCTTCCAAAAAAAAATAAATAAATAAATATATATATATATATATATATATATATATATATATATATATATATATATATATATGTGGCACTTCTTACCGTGGCAATAGGTTTTAAGTTTTTATTGCGGTGTGGCAACAAGTACTGCAAAAGGTTTTTGCCATATAGTTGCTTGTCATTGGTGACATAAAAGCTTTAGACGTGGCAATAGGTCTATAGTGACATTTTTTTAGGTTTTAGTGGCACTTTTCCTTTGCGGCAAAAAGGTAGTTTTTTTAGTAGTGATATAAATGATCAGGGAATTAAAAATGATTTCCTTTCAGCATCACTTCATAGATGCATGAATTCGGCTTTAACGACCCCGTTTTATTATGCCAAACCAAATGTAAACAATAACAAATTATTTAATGTATGAATAAATATCTAACAGAGAACAGTAACATGCAAGGTATAGAACCACAATCAAACCTTCTGCTTATTAATTTAAACAACGCAAACTTGTGAAATACATGAAAAAGATAAAAAGAAACACAATGTAAATATGACAGCAGCTAGCTTGCATAGTAGCTAAGCTAGAATTCAAAAAAGCAAAGAGTAAAAGGACAACTAGAACATAGTATTGAGACATATATTCTACGGAATATTGAAGATTAATCCTCTCTCTCTGAGAAAGACAAAGAGATGGAGGAACAGTTAATGCAGAAGAAGAAGAAGGTGATCAAATTTGAGGGAGCGAGCTGAGCCGAACGTGTTAATAGTACTCGTCTTGGCTATATATATATATATATATATATATATATATATATATATATATATATATATATATAGCTCTATTTTTGTGGATCGCAACTGGAACCAAGATTATCATATTCATCAATAGTCAGACTGCAAATGCACTCATCTCCACATGCACCTACTTCAACATTACAAGGCTCTCCACTGCACGGCATTGCTTCAACTGTCAGAGTATAATTCATAGTCAGTAATGTTTGATTATAACTATGGATATCAAACCGTAACTACGTACCACGCACCACAACTACGTTATGAAAGCAGGGCCGTTCCTGACATTTAGTAGGCCCGGGGCAAAATTAAAACAAGGGCCCATTTTTTTAACAAAACCAATATCCATACATAAATGAAATGAATCAAATCGCGTATAAGAAAAGATTAAGAATTGAATCAATACAATAAAATCATTCATGGGGAAATCAATAGCTTATCGAATACTAATTAACAAAAAAATTGTACCTGAACACAGAGGCCGTGAGCAGTAGACGGAGGAGAGATGAATTAAATTATGGATATTTTTTTTATAAAGTAGCAGAAAAAAAAATATAAAGATCTTATTCTTCATTTTTTTTTTCTTGAAAGAAAAAGATGCCGGGAGGGGAAGTGGAGCGCTGCGCAGAATGACAGAATAAGAGACGTGAAATTAAATTCTGATAGGGTTTAGTTACAGCATTTATTCTAAATAATTTATATAAAATAAAAAAAAATAATTAAAAAACGCACCACACAGAAATTGAACCTGCATCAACAAGGAAGAGTAACCACTTTAACATCACTACGCCAACACACACTAATGTGATATTACTGATTGATGGACATCTTATATCGAAATACAATTGTACAACATTTAACTATGGGCCCCCTTGTATTGTGGGCCCGGGTCGGTCGCCCATCCCGCCCGGGCCTAGGGCCGGCCCTGTATGAAAGAAAAGTTACTGCATAACTGATGTACGTATCAACTAGAAAAGTTTAAATAAAAAAATGAATGAATTCTGAGGAAGAAAAACAAACTGAAAAATTGGGCCGATTATTAAATGAGTCGAGTTTGATCTTGCCTTTTAATGACAAGATCGAGTTTTCATGAGCCTCAAGTTTTTTTTATTGAGTCGAGCTTAAATCCTATATACATAGTATCAACACGAGTAGACTCAAATGCATTTGTAATTGATACTCACCTCGAAAGCAAGTCAAGGGACCCAAAGATATGCCAGCAAAATTATAATTAGGCACACTTGTCCAAACAGTTAGCAAGATGATGAACTCAACTCCTTGAGAAAGATTTGTCATCGTTTGATCGGGTGAAAGAATGAGGGTTAATTAAACTGATTCGCTAATTACAAATGCTCAATTAATTGTATGGTCTTTCAAGGGACATGCATGTGTATAAATACTAACAACAATATGTGTATATACCGTTTGAATCTTCAAATATTTCCTCGATCGGCTGGAAATAGTCAACAAGAAAGTCGATCTTGAAATAGTTAAGGGATTTATTAATTAGTGTATACTACCTCCGTTTCGATATATAAGTCATCATACACTATTAGATTTGTCCCACAATATTGGTCAGTCTACATTACCAATTCAACATATATCGCTCGTTTCTCTATCTTACCCATAATTTATTATGAATCCAATCACTTTTCGTTACTTAACAACTATTGTATTAATTATAGTCAATGAGTAATTTAGACATTAATTTTTAAATTTATAACATTCAACTATTTCCTTAATCTGTGTTAAAATTTTAGGATGATTTATATTTCAGGACGGAGGTACTCTCTCCGTCCCATAATATAAGGCCTTTTGGCATTTCACACAGTTTAAGAAAACATAATGAATGAGTTGTTTTTTAATATTTCAATGCAAAATATTGTATTGTTTTTTGAGAATAGCTAATAATATTACATTGTTTAGTGTGAAAGTGAAAACAATGTATTTAATATTGTTTTATTTATTTTGTGAGAAGGAATTATATTTTGGGACACTATTAAAAAGTCAAAAAGAATTATATTACGGGACGAAGGGAATAGGATATATAAAACAAAACATTATGAATCTTCAAATTAAGCTTTTCGTTGTTCCAAAAAAACAAAAAATTGTGCTTTTTCGACACATTGATTGTTTAATGCATTTACCCAAAAATTATTTAATGCCTTTGACACCTTTGTGTCTGTCAGATTCCTTGCAAAACATGGATCCTCTCTCACCCAGCTGCATCATTGACCTATTCTTGACGGTAATTTCAAAGATTTTACTCATTCCGTCCTAAAATATAAATCACTCTATCTATTTAGCTTTGTACAAAAATATAAGTCATTTACATTACAAATGCAGAATTTGTTACTACTTCCGTCATAAAATATAAGTCCGTTAAATTTTTTGAATTTGTCATATAATATAAGTTCATTTAGAATACCAACAGTGCATTTATTACATTTTTCTTCTTTTTACCCCTAATTTATTATACATCCACTTACTTTACAACTATTACATTAACAAGAGTCAAAGGGTACCATTCTAGACTTTTACTACTATAATTAATGACATTTAACCACTTTATTAATTTGTGTAAAAAGTCCTAAACGGATTTATATTTTGGGACGGAGGTAGTACATTTTATTTAATCCTTAATATATTATCAATTCAACCACTTATCATTACTTATTACCAGGGGCGGATGCATCCTATGGGTAGGGGGCACTCGGCCCCCTCATGTCCGGAGAATGAAAAGTCATGTTTTTCATACGTGAATGAAAAACAGGGTTGTGACAAAACTGCGTGGTGCCTAGATTATCACAATAAATGACAGGAGCCTGAGCAACCGAAGAACGGAGATCACATAGGAGAAAAGTAAGCCAGAGGAGCTCCGCGGCTGTCGAGGCAACAGACCTGTATTTAGCCTCAGTAGATGAGCGAGCGATAGTGGGCTGTTTCTTGGAACTCCAAAGATATGGCATTTCTGCCGAGATAGACAACATAAGCACCAGTGGAGGCATAATCATCCTTACATCCCCTCCAATCTGCATCAGAAAAGGCATGAAGAACCAAGGGGGAGTCGCGATAAATCTGAAGACTGAGATCCACTGTGCCAGCCAAGTAACGAAGCATACGTTTAGCAAAACTCCAATGAACATGAGTGGGAGCATGCATAAACTGAGAGAGCTTGTTAACCGCAAAGGCAAGGTCAGGCCGAGTGAAGAGCAAATACTGAAAACTACCAATGACCATGCGATACTCAGATGCATCATCAAGAGGAGAACCCGTAGTAGCAGTGAGACTGGAGAGATCAGCAGGTAGAGGGGTGCTAACAGAGTTAGCCTGATCCATATGAATAAGGGCAAGGAGTTCCGTGGCATAGCACTTCTGTGATAACAAACAACCATCAGAGTTCGGGATGATCTCGATACCTAAGAAATAGGAGAGGGAGCCAAGATCTTTTAATGAAAACCGACGTCCCAGAAGAGAAATGAACGCCTCAAGAGCACGAGTATCATTACCAGTAATAATAATGTCATCGACATACACCAGCAAATAAATCATGACAGTGCCAGTGTGGTAGATAAACAGAGAGGAGTCATCATCAGAGTTGCGAAAAGTACTGCGAAGAAGAAAACCCCGAAGTTCCTCATACCAGGCCCGGGATGCCTGCTTTAAACCATAGATTGCCTTGTGTAACTTGCAGACATGGGTGGGACAATCAGAACTGACAAACCCATTGGGTTGTGCCAAAAACACATCCTCCGAAAGATGACCCTGTAGAAACGCGTTGTTGATATCTAGCTGACGAAGACCACCCCTGCGAAAGAGCCAGACTAAGAACAACACGGACAGTAGTGTGTTTGGCCACCGGGCTAAAGGTCTCATAATAATCAATACCCGGACGCTGAGTGAACCCTTTGGCCACAAGCCGGGCCTTGTGCCGATCAATAGACCCATCTGGGTGACGTTTGAGACGGAAGATCCATTTGGAACTGATGACATTCTGCGAAGGATGAGGAGGGACTAAGGACCATGTCTCGTTACGAATGAGAGCATCATATTCATCTGTTCGGCGCATAGCAGCCCCCGGTCCATTTGGGATGTTTAAGGGCTTGAGAGATGTTGGTGGGTTCGGACTCGAAGGAGATGGGAGGTGAGTGAGAAGATTGAGTTTCGGATGGGTTTGTGGATATTGTTTTGGGCTCGTGTGCGCGTGGGGTGAGATGGGGGAGGTGGTGGTGGGGGTGGAGATGGTGGGGAAGGTGGCGGTGGAGATGGGGGGTGGGGGAGGAGATGGTGGTGGTGGTGGGGATGATGGTGAAGATGGTGATGGAGGGGGAGATGGTGAGGTAGGAGGCATATGGGTGACCGGGGGAGTGGGAATCCAGTCAGAGATAGGAGAGGGTGTAATAGATGTAGTGGAGGAGTTGGGAGATGCAAAGGGGAAGATAGACTCAACAAAATTGACATGACGGGAAACATATAAGCGAGACTCCTTAAGATCATAACAGTAATAGGCGTGTTGGTTTAAGGCATAGCCGAGAAATACACAGGGTTTTGAGCGAGGCTCAAGTTTGTGATTAGTGTAGGGGCGGAGCCATGGGTAGCAGAGGCATCCAAACACCCGAAGCTTGTGGTAATTTGGGGGTGTGTGGAATAAAGAGTCAGAAGGTGTACGCATGTTGAGATTGGGAGTGGGCATTCGATTTATGAGATACACAGCAGTGGAAAAGGCGAAGGGCCAGAATGATGTGGGAGCGGAAGCATGAGAGATTAAGGATAGGCCGGTTTCAACAATATGTAACATGCGTCGTTCAGAGATTCCATTGTGTTCAGGGGTATGTGGGGGAGTGGTAAAGAAGGAAATACCGTTAGTGGAAAAATAATCGCGAAGAGAGATAAGTTCTCCACCGTTATCCGAGTAAAGAGTTTTGATGGGACGTTCAAAGTATTTTTCAACTAGGGATCGAAATCGTAAAAAGGTTGGATAAACGTCGGATTTACGTATTAACGGGCAGAACAATATATACCGGGTAAAGTGATCAACAAAAATAACAAAGTATTTGAAACCTTCAATTGATAGAACCGGTGACGTCCATACATCACTAAAAATAAATTCAAGGGGTTGGGAAGAACGTAAACTAGAAACGCCAAAAGAATGTTTATGGCTTTTATTTTCAAGACACGCAGTACCATGCGTAAAAGGTAAACTGGAAGAATGTAAATTATTGGTCTTCAAAACTGAGGATAAAATAGGAAGAGCCGGATGACCCAACCGACGATGCCAGTCTTGAGATGACGCTTTATTGGATGCAAATGCAAGAATTGGGGAAGTCGGCCACTCGTACAGACCATTTTTAACCGGACCACGGAGTAGTGTTTGGTTCTTTTGAATGTCCTTCACAACAAATTCAGAGGGTAAGAATTCAATTGAAAGATTATGGGAATTGCACAGTTGAGAAATGGAAACTAAATTGCGAGACATGCTAGGGACACAGAGGACATTACTAAGCTCAAGGGAATGGGAAGGATTAAGGGGGAGGGAGGAGCTACCAGTGTGAGTGATAGAAAGTCCCTTACCATCACCAAGCGGAATGTCATCCGTGCTAGTATAGGGAGCATGAAGTGATAAGTTCTGAAGGTCCGTGGTCACATGATGATTTGCCCCACTGTCCATAAGCCATTTGGGTTGAGTGTGGTCAAACCGAGCCAAGTCGTAATTCGTTTCCACCAAATTGGCCTGCGGTCTGGGACCCCGCTGATTCATAGGACCAAATATTTGTTGCATCTGTACCTGAAATAGAGGACATTCCTTGGCCACATGGCCATGAACACCACACATTTGACAACGACCAAGAAAAGGTTTGCGCTGATTACCTGAGCTCGATGAACCACCATTATTATATGATTGGGTGCCACCATTATTATATGAATTTCCACCATTATTAGATGGACCACCACTATTAAATGAATTGCCTTTTAAAGGCTGTTGAAAGTTGTACCTAGACTGTCCACCGGTCCAATTTGGTGAGAGACCCTGTTGCTGCTGTTGACCATAGGGGCGAGAGGAGCTGCTGCCCGATGAGCGCTGGTTCGGTGGACGGTACGTGATAAGCGGATTTTCTACGGTCCGGTCGATCAAGTAAAAACTCGAAACCTTAGCAAAATCTACTTTCTAACCGAAAGTGGACCGGGTCGATTGCAGGATAGTGCTTGAGGAGTCCGAGGTCGAACCCACAGAGATTGGTTTTGAATACCACAGTTGACTTAGTGCTCAGTTCAGGTCAAACAGATAGATATGAAGTTATACTATTGCATAAAAGAAAGATTACACTATTCGGAATTCCAACAACTAAAAGAGGTATGGCCGAACTACGTTTCAGCGGATTACTTTACCCTCAGAAAGATTGCCCCGGGAATATGCCTTACTCTACCCTGCCATCTAACGATAACTCATAGAACAAACCCCGTATTGGAATTGGACTTGATGACTAGGGCGTCAATCTAGTACACGGGTAGGTGTCAAGCTACCTTTCAAGCTCAAAACTTCTACAGTCTCGAAACCCCGTTCCCACACGTCGCCGCAATATACATTTATAAGCTATGTGTGTGCAATGGTGAACTAGGTGATCAATCTAGCTCAAAAACGATTCAAACAAGTTTCGAGATATGGATTATTAATTAGGACGTTTATTTTCACACTACACTACCTCCCGGTTCATCAATCTAATGGCGTTTCACCCGCCTTCACATAGTTCAACCATACAAGGAATTTAGCTACTCATAATCGAATCTAAGCAATGAAAACGGAAGAAAAACATCACAACAACACCAAAATAACAAAAGAACATACTTACTTTACTCAACTTGAAGGAGGTGCCAAATGTACTTACAAAAGATCGAATTTTTGCTAAGTGAAAAGTTACGGATCGAAGCTAAAAGTTAGTAGATCAAAGAGAGGATTGAAAGAGGATTCTAATGATATATAACACTTGATCTAACTCTAAAAGACGAAGAAAATCGCCCAAAATCTCCAAAACTATCTAATATTATCGCCCCCTCTTTTTCCACACAAATGCTTTGTGAGAAAATGAGCAGCCTTATATAGAAAAACCTCTGTCCGTCCGGATGTCCTCAATGTCCGGCCGGACTGTTCTTGATTCTCCAGGTGTCCGGACGGATGCATAGATGTCCGTCCGGATGGCATGCTCTTGTCCGTCCGGATGCTGATCTGTCCGTCCGGATGATTATTCTGTCCGTCCGGACGGGTTCTTCATCAAAAAATCTTCAAAAAACCAGTGAGTTAGCCGTCCGGACACAACAACGTGTCCGTCCGGACAGCCATTTTGCAGCCCAAATCTTCACTTTTTCACCTCCAACCTCCGTGTTTCGCCTCGGACACGTCCAAACTCATACTTCTCGCCTTTCGGGCTCTCGAGACACCCTAGTCCTGCATCCATATAAAAACAACAAACAAACGCATAACCCCGCAAACTACGGGTGCTCGGGAGAAACGAGTATAAAATGCTAAAAATAAGGTCGAGTTTACGGAAAACCGACAGTCACTCACCGTGCAATAAATCCTCATTTAATACTCAAGATAGGGTCTAAACTCACCAGAAACATGCCAGAAATGTGATAATCGTGGGCTGAACTGTACAGAAATGTACTGTAAAGTTGGTTCCTATCAGTACGCGGCATGGGCGGTGGCTGGTGGGAACTGCGTCGGTGATGGCAGGGCAGCAGTGGGCTTGAAATTGAGAAATTTTTCAAGCAATTCTTCAAACTCGATCACCGTATCTCGAGCTTTGAGAGTGTTGGCCATGTCCCGATACTCCGGGCCAACGTTGGAGAGGGCTATATCAAGGAATTCTTCAGAGTTCATGGGGAAGCCGAGGAGAGCAAGTTCATCGGCGCGTGATTTCAGAGCATACAGGTAATCAGATACAGATTGTGAGCCTCGATGAATTTCTTTCATATTATCCTTCAGGGTTCGCACTCGGGCGCGTGAGGGGGTGTCGTAGACGGTGCTGAGAGCCTTCCACGCCACCGCTGCTGTTGTTTTTTTATAGAGAAGAGGTGCTACCGAAGGAGAAACAGAGTCGATGATCAAATTGTCATGTCGGTTCCAATGATGGTAGTCAGGGTTTTGCTTGGTGGTGTTGCCCTCGGTGATGGTTTTGGGCGGAGCTTCGACGGAGCCATCGACGTGGCCAATGATATCGTATCCGATTAGTAGTGATTCAATTTGCATATGCCAGAGGTGGTAATTCGTGGCATCTAGTTTGATAGATGCTTGGGTAGCCGGATTGAATGTCACCGGTGATTTTTCAGCCATTGAAATGGGAGAAAGAGGGAGGAGATGGCCGGAGAAGAAGGGTGTTGTTTTGCAGAATGGAGGTGGCGGCTGCCAAATTGATTTTGACGAAAAGAATTTTTTTTTTATTTTAGGTTTGTTTTGGATCACTGCTCCGATACCATAACAACAGTATTTGGAAATTATATTTTCTGATTGTATTAACAATTGTCAAGGTTACACATATATATAGTCACTCTAGTCTAAGGTATAAACGTAACTAGAATATAATAAATAAATCTATTCTACTAATATATACGTGTTACATCTAATAGTAGGTACTTTTAATAGAATGTGAATTGTGTATTGAATTAATTACAATTGTAAAGAATACAATATATATAGGTCCGTATAGAACATTCTAGAGCTAGAAAATAATTAATACAGTATATATACTAAATTAGTATTTATTAATACTAAATATATACGAATACCACCCCTCAAGTTGGACGAGGGAGGAGTCCTAACTTGTCTCGTTGATGTAGAAAATTTGGTTTTGGAAGAGACTTTGTTAGGCAGTCAGCAAGTTGATCCGAGGCATTCACATGAGCAACGCGAAGGAGGCCTCTTTGAACTTGATCACGAATGAAGTGATAATCAATAGCAACATGTTTCATCCGGGAGTGGAAGACCGGATTAGCGCAAAATTGTGTAGTCCCGAGATTATCACAATAAATTACCGGAGTTGGGCGATGGAGGAATGCCAAGATCGTGCAAAATAAACGATATCCATTTTAACTCAGCAGTGGCAGCGGCAACGGCACGATATTCTGCTTCAGTTGACGACCGGGCAACGGTGTTTTGTTTCTTGGAACTCCAAGCAATTACATTTTTGCCAAGATAAATAACATGGGCACTGGTAGAAGTATAGTCATCTTTATCTCCTCCCCAATCAGCATCGGAAAACGCATGAAGAATTAGGGGTGAATGGCGATGGAGCTGTATCCCATAAGTAGATGTCCCAGACAAGTAACGAAGAAGCCGCTTTGCATGTGTCCAATGAACGTCTGTCGGTGCATGCATGAATTGAGATAACTTGTTTACGGCGAACACAATATCAGGTCGGGTGAAGGTGAGGTATTGAAGACTACCAACGACCATGCGATAGGTGGATGGATCGGGCATGGGAACCCCAGCTTTAGCTTTTAGGCCCGAGATATCCGTAGGCAGAGGTGTAGCAACAGAGTTCGCATTGTGCAAGTTGAGCTTGGTTAATAATTCCGTGACATAACGTTGTTGTGATAAGAGAAACCCAGTGGAAGTAGGAGTGACCTCAATTCCCAAAAAATATGATAATGTGCCGAGATCTTTAAGCGCAAATCTAGAACCAATATATGTGATGAAGTGCTCCACAGCCGTTGAATCATTGCCTGTAACAATTAAATTATCGACATATACAAGAACATATAATAGTAATGTGCCAGAACGATGAATAAAAAGTGAAGTGTCAGCCTGTGAATTTTTGAATTTGGAAGCAATAAGGAACCCTTTTAATTCATCATACCAAGCCCTGGGGGCTTGGTTTAGACCATATATCGCCTTGCGAAGCTTGCAAACATGAGAAGGACAAGAGGAATCGACAAAGCCAGCCGGCTGAGCAAGATACACCGCCTCTTGTAGATGTCCCTGCAAAAAAGCATTATTCACATCTAGTTGCCGAAGAGACCACCCCTGCGAAATAGCCAAGGTAAGCACAATACGAACGGTAGTTGGCTTGACTACTGGACTGAATGTCTCAAAGTAATCGATGCCAGGGCGTTGAGCAAACCCCTTAGCAACGAGTCGTGCCTTGTAACGATCGAGTGAGCCGTCCAAATTGTATTTCGTGCGAAAAATCCATTTGGAACCAATTATATTGAAGGAAGGATCATAGGGAACGAGATCCCAAGTATGATTTCTGATCAAAGCATCATATTCATCTTGCATCGCAATTCTCCACTGAGGGGATTTTAAGGCTTGGGTGACGGAAGTAGGTTCAGCAAGGATTGTGGGTGTAAGGTGCGAGTGGAGGTTGAGTTTTTGAATTGGACGAAAAATATTGTTTTGGGAACGAGTGCGCATCAAATGAATTGGGGGAGGAGGAGGAGGAGGAGAAGGAGGGGTCGGGTTTGGAGGGGGTGATGGTGGAGGATCCGGTGAAGATGGGGGTGGGAAGGAGGGTGCGTTGGGGATGGGGGATGGGGGATGTGGTGTAGGGTGGAGGTATTGGTAACCAGTCAGAGATAGGCGGGGAAGGCGGTAGGGAGGATGGAGTGGGGTTAATGGAGGGAATAACATCTTCAACAAACTTGACATGCCGAGATACATAGAGACGAGAGGAATGCGGATCAAAACAGTAGTAAGCGTGTTGGGTCAGAGAATAGCCTAGAAACACACACGGTTTGGACCTCGGTTGAAGTTTATGATCGGTATATGGGCGGAGCCAGGGGTAACATAGACAACCAAATATGCGAAGCTTATTATAGTTGGGAGCTTGGTGGAAAATAGACTCATAGGGTGATTTAAATTTTAGAACAGGGGTAGGCATACGATTTATAAGGTACACAGCAGTAGCAAACGCATAAGGCCAGAAGGTGGAGGGGAGTTTAGCATGGGATAAGAGAGCAAGCCCAGTTTCAACAATATGAAGATTGCGCCTTTCAGAGATGCCATTGTGTTCCGGAGTGTGAGGGGGCATGGTGAAAAATGAAATACCATTAGTGGCTAGGTAATTACGCAGAACAGTGAACTCGGTGCCATTATCAGAGTAAAGAATTTTAATTGATTGATCAAAATATTTTTCAACAATGGCCCTAAAGCGAAGGAAAGTATCATGAACATCAGGCTTTTTAGCGAGAGGATAGAACCAGATATACCACGTAAAGTGATCAACCAAAATAAGATA
Source organism: Gentiana straminea (assembly GCA_036785695.1). NCBI lineage: Eukaryota > Viridiplantae > Streptophyta > Magnoliopsida > Gentianales > Gentianaceae > Gentiana > Gentiana straminea. The sequence continues at coordinate 1,267,934 of JAVUPR010000501.1, read as the reverse complement.
GTACTTAAAACCATCAGATGACAAAACAGGTGATGTCCATAAATCAGTAAATAAGCATTCAAGGGGACGGGAAGTGGACAAGGATGACAAAGAAAAAGGTAATTTATGACTTTTGTTCTCAAGACAAGCAGTACAATGAAATAAATCTAAGGCAGTGGTTTCTAAACCATAAGTGCCAATTATGTTGCGTAAAATAGCGGGGGCAGGATGGCCCAGACGGTGTTGCCACACAGGTGGAGGCTCTTTATTCGAAGCAAAAGCAAGTAAAGGTTGAGCAGGCCACTCATAGAGTCCATTTTTAACCGGACTACGGAGTAATATTTGATTCGTCTTGAGGTCCTTCACAAGAAATTCAAGTGGTAAGAATTCAACAGATAAATTGTGGGCTTGACATAATTTAGAAATGGGGAGTAAATTTTTAGACATAGCAGGGACACACAAAACATCACGTAAATTGATAGAATTAGAGGCAGACAACGGTAGAGACGTAGAACCTGTATGAGAAATTGAAAGGGGCTTACTGATGAGAGAAAAATACACCCACTAAAATATTGGTCCCCGGCAACGGCGCCAATTTTTTATGAGCGAAAAATTCACCCACTAAAATACATTTATAAAGACTCGCAACTGTGGGTAAACTAACTCTCTAACTGGCAGAGTACCAGGTCGATTGCTAGGATAACTACAGGAGTACGAGGTCGTCCCAAGAGAAATGTGGTTGTGAGTACCAAAGCGAACGTGATTCTTAGTCTAGGCGATCAAAGTTTTAAGTGGAGTGTTTATACTAATGCGAAAAATAAATTTTAACTAACGAGATTAACTAGGTGATTAAAAAGCATAGCCGAGCCATGATCCAACAAAGTTATCTCCCCACAGAAAAACTTGATAAGGAGTGTGTTTTATCGATTCGGTTCATATGACATTCACGGGTGTCAACTCTTTATTCTTGCGTTAAGATCGAACGGCTCTCACTTAACCCCCACACTAGGTTTATTAACCCTCCCTTTAGAGAGCTAACTCGCCTAACATGGTTGACCGAAATAAAAAGCCGCCGAAAAACCTCACGAGAAACATAGTTTTAACGTGTCACTTAGGTTGCCAATCTAACGATTAAGACTATGGTTTAGTGATTCTAATACATGTTTTATTCACCTCGTAAAAATAAGAATCTCACTTAGGCATAGTCCAGATCTATCACTTAGATTGTCAATCTAACAATCAGGACTATGATTAGTGATATCCATATCTCACATCTCACCGTAAAATATATTTATAAGCTCGATGTAACCGTGAACAAAGTTGTCAATTTTATTCAAAGCTATTAAAATGATCAAAACAAGTTTAAAACATGAGTTTATCATACGAACGTTTAATTTAAGCACGACACAACTCCCATCTCGTCTCCCGAGGGTTAATTTTTACCCGTTTTCACATAATTCGGCTATGTTGAGTTTAACTACTCATATTAACGAAAATAACAACGAAAATAACAAAACGAAAGAAAACAAAACGAAAAAGATAACTACAGCTATATAGATATACGTATAGATGTATATATATAGATATAGATATATATATAGTATACGTATATATATATATATATATATTTTTATACTAATTGCATAAAATGAAATAAACATAAAAGAAAGGACGGAATTGAAATTATATTAAAACGATAACTAGTCGGGTTATTACACCGACATTATAGCTACATATATTACATATATATAGGCCCCTCCGTAATAAAAGAAAGAAGAAGGAGAAGAAGAGAAATGGGAGAAGAGAGGAGCAAAGGGGGTTGCTGCTGATGCTCTGATATATATAGGAAATGTTGAGGCCGGATCGATCCGGATTGGTGCCGGATCGATCCGAACTTATCATCATTACTAATCATTACTGATCACATGCAGCGGAGAAATTTATATATTAAACTTCTAAAATTCATATCTCGAGTTGTAGACCTCCAAAAATTATGATCCAAATGTCATAAATAAGATCTCGGAAAACTCTTCAACTTTCATGAAGGACTCTTCTTCAGAAAACGCCTTTTTGATGGGCCATTCCCATTACGTGTCGTTTTACGACATTTTCCCTAATACAAATCAATTAGCCACTTGACCACCATTTGAGTTGTAGAAATCCGATTGACTTGATTCAAAATCCATTGGAAAGCTTTCTTGAAGATCTACAACTTTTATTAAGAAAACTTCTTCAGAAAACGTCGTTTTGATGAGCCATTCGTATTACGAAGATATTTCGGGATTTCTACTCATCCGAATTGATTAGTCAATTGACCATAACTTGAGTTGTAGACCTCCAATTGACCTAATTCAAAGTGCGTTGGAAATCTTATGTGAAGATCTACAACTTTCATTAAGAAGTCATCCCCTGAAAATGCCTCTAAGCTGGGTCAAATCTCCGTCGAAAATATGTAACGATTCAAGTACTTAGGAAAAACGACCCTTTTGAACTCGTAAGCTTGTGGCACCTTCTTCTAACCCTCTAAACACCTCTTTTAGGGCTCAAAACATGTCGTTATGTAGGATTTTGGTCAATGTACAATCCTGCAATGAACCACCAAAATACCAAACGTAAATCCGACACGACACTCCGGTTACTAAACCGGTACAAAAACTAGTAAAAACACGATAAAAATACGATATTTTATATAATAACTACTACTAACATATTTAGATGAAACATAGGAATTAATGACTCGAACTGATATAAAAAATACTCGAAATGATATCAGAAATGGGTTGAAAAGTTATAAAAATAACGGTGAATTTTTCCGTCATCACAACCCCCCACTTAGCTTTTGGTCGTCCTCGAACAAAATAAGCGGTAAAATAAAATGAATGAGGAAAAATTCATGAAGATAAGATATGAATGACAATCAGATGATGCAACCATTCGAATCATAACTACACGTTAACCGCAATATAAATGTATAACATAGTGAGTATGTGACAAGCCTTTTCAATTTCCACTATCCTCTCTTGAATAAATCAAGCAAACGCACTAGTATCCATTCAGACAATCCTAACAACTTTCCTAGGTATAGGCAGTAACAGTTCCACACAAAGTCCTCCCGTGTACTTATTAGGATAATCCCTAAAGCATATCATTTAGTTTATACTGGGGATAGTCAGAAGATAACTAAGTTTTCAACCAACTTTTTCTTTTCTTTTCTATTTTTTTTCTTTTCACAGAATACTAACATATCCGAACTCATTGCCAAAATCGACTATCTTGCAAGCGTCATGAGGTGAGATCGAATACATTAATACCTAACTAATTCTTTTTTTTTTCACATGTATAGTATATGCCCTCATTCCTAGCAATAGGATGTTTCGTGATAACACCCTAGCTAGACTACAATCATCAGGCAATCGGGAGCTTTTAAACCTCATAGTGATATAGGACGTTTCGTGATAACGCCCTACCACACTCAAATCATTGGTAGCTACAACCGACATATAGTTTATCTTAGTTTGGTATTCTTCCTATCATATTCAAACCTTCAGATATTCACAGTACACGTTCAAAAGTTAGGTACTAAGTTACTTGCTATTATCTCTAGAATAACCACTAGGATACTGAATGGGTACAGTTTAAAATTTTCGCTTCAATATCAAAGGCTTACGTGAAGGAATTTATGTTACACAAATAAATTTGGGGTTAAAATGCACTTACGGTTCAAATTAGTTATACATATCCAAATTCATCATTACATCTTTAAATCCATGAAATTTATGCCTTGTACAATTTATTTTAATCAACTAAATAATGCTCGAAAAAGAATCAAAAACTAAGGGTTTAAACACTTAATGCCATTTCTAAACCAACCTCGACTCTACCCCCCACTTACGATTTTGCATTATCCTTAAAGCATAGTGAATGAGATAGAGAGGAAGACTTAACTTATAAACCTGGCAGAAAAGTGCTACCGAATCCCGTAACAGCCATGAGAAAGCACGACCCGAATCCCTATATAAAAACAACCAAAACAAAGCAAACACGGGACATGGTCCTCGTGCCATAATATCGAATAGGGAAATGGGAATAATAAGATAATGGCAACGTCACGTCGAAAAATTCGATAGGCAATATAATAGCTTTAGATGGAAAAATAACCATACCGGTAAAGCACAAAACATCTAAGCATATACGTATCACATATATCATAGTCAAGTAAGTTATTCCTAGATTCATTTTTATTACACACGAGTTTATTAAAGCGGGAATACTCACCACTATACTACAACGACCAGAAATTTGAAACAGACTAGATCATAAAATGAAATGTGTGAAAGAGTATTGAGTCTTTTATACCCAGATCCTCAAAGATTCAATAACCTAACTCCAAGAAATGATACATTTGAATTTTTATCTTTTTCTCCATCGGGATTTTCGGATAACCACCTAATCATTCCCTCTTAATGAAATTCAAACATTCATCCTGAGACTTGGTTGTGCTTTGTGTTCATCTTTCATACAGATTCTACATTTCATTAAGACTAGGCTTATTCAAATTATTATTTAACGGGCTGCCTCCCGGTAGCGCTTTTGTTTAACGTCGTTTGCTCGACTAAATTAGTATTTACAAGTTATCAACCAAAATCAGAACTTAAGAAGATCAATAGCTTAAGAAAAATTAACAATGCGAGAACCAAAGAAATTAAATTGTCTAGAAACGTACCTCGTTTAATTTGGCCCTCGATGTTATCTCCCCCCAGCCAGAAAATCTTCTTTTATCAGAATGTCGGACCATCTTCTTTTAAAAATCACCATAAAGCTCATCCATTGGGGAGTATATGAACTGAATCGCAGAAAATTCATCCTCACAGAGTGGACGAATATAGTAATCCGGGACTGTCATATCAAATATTACCAACTCTCCCAGTGGCTTTACTAAAGATGGCCAATCAATCTCTCGCTCCTCTAACTCTGTCATCTCCAAATCTTGCACTTTTTCTTTGCAAACTGAATTATCAACCTTATTCTCAACCTGAACTTCTTCAGTGATAACCTCATCATCATCCCTAACCACCTTACATGTCTCTGCCTCTTCCACATACCTCACTAATTCAATCAATTGCCCCACCTTGTCTTGAAGATTTCTTATGGCGGAGTCAGTACTTACCTTGAACTCCTGCATGTCCAACAGTCGCTCTTCCAGGCTCTGGTTCAATCGTTCTAGTTGCTCTATTTGACTGTCGGTGAAGTCTTCTTGTGGCATGAGGGAAAACTGATCGTATTGACTTTGATCCATCGGAGGTGAGTAGCAGTTCTCTTGCCAATTCAGACATTGATCAGGTGGCTGAATATGGTTGAAGCTATCAACATGTTGAGTATGAACACCGTAATCCTGATAAGCACTAGGGTTCGTAGAACCCTCGTAATATTGTGGCTCATAACTCGAATAACCAAAATTCGATCCCGATATGCATTAGAGCACTTATAATCCCATGAACCTTGGTTATTTTGCGTTGATATTGAGGCTCGGACACGAACTGTTGTTGATAAGGTTGGTAGGGGTATTGTTGTTCAGGTGAGTAATATTGATTGAAATATTGATCCATTTAAGTTCAAACTGCAAGATTTCAGAAAACAACAATAAAACAATATATTTTTTCTTTTTTTTTTTTGTTTTTTTTTTTTTCCGTTTTTTTTTAAACACACGATATTTAGACCCCTCAAAAAGTTATGGTAGCCGAAGGCCCTAATCCCCAGTTTTAGCCAGACTTACAAGATATCACCCTCCGAAGAGGCTAAGTACCAAAGTCGTATTCAAACCGAGTTCAGGACAATATCACTTCAGCATCCATAGCTCTTATCGACATCTAAATAAAACAAAGAAAATAAAAACCTAGGCCCAAGCCTTCGGTTCACTTACAAGATATCACAACAATATCACACATTTCCCCGGCAACGGCGCCAATTTTTTGATGAGAGAAAAATACACCCACTAAAATATTGGTCCCCGGCAACGGCGCCAATTTTTGATGAGCGAAAAATTCACCCACTAAAATACATTTATAAAGACTCGCAACTGTGGGTAAACTAACTCTCTAACTGGCAGAGTACCAGGTTGATTGCTAGGATAACTACAGGAGTACGAGGTCGTCGCAAGAGAAATGTGGTTGTGAGTACCAAAGCGAACGTGATTCTTAGTCTAGGCGATCAAAGTTTTAAGTGGAGTGTTTATACTAATGCGAAAAATAAATTTTAACTAACGAGATTAACTAGGTGATTAAAAAGCATAGCCGAGCCATGATCCAACAGGTTATCTCCCCACAGAAAAACTTGATAAGGAGTGTGTTTTATCGATTCGGTTCATATGACATTCACGGGTGTCAACTCTTTATTCTTGCGTTAAGATCGAACGGCTCTCACTTAACCCCCACACTAGGTTTATTAACCCTCCCTTTAGAGAGCTAACTCGCCTAACATGGTTGACCGTAATAAAAAGCCGGCCGAAAAACCTCACAGAAAACATAGTTTTAACGTGTCACTTAGGTTGCCAATCTAACGATTAAGACTATGGTTTAGTGATTCTAATACATGTTTTATTCACCTCGTAAAAATAAGAATCTCACTTAGGCATAGTCCAGATCTATCACTTAGATTGTCAATCTAACAATCAGGACTATGATTAGTGATATCCATATCTCACATCTCACCGTAAAATATATTTATAAGCTCGATGTAACCGTGAACAAAGTTGTCAATTTTATTCAAAGCTATTAAAATGATCAAAACAAGTTTAAAACATGAGTTTATCATACGAACGTTTAATTTAAGCACGACACAACTCCCATCTCGTCTCCCGAGGGTTAATTTTTACCCGTTTTCACATAATTCGGCTATGTTGAGTTTAACTACTCATATTAACGAAAATAACAACGAAAATAACAAAACGAAAGAAAACAAAACGAAAAAGATAACTACAGCTATATAGATATACGTATAGATGTATATATATAGATATAGATATATATATATAGTATACGTATATATATATATATATATATATATATATTTTTATACTAATTGCATAAAATGAAATAAACATAAAAGAAAGAACGGAATTGAAATTATATTAAAACGATAACTAGTCGGGTTATTACACCGACATTATAACTACATATATTACATATATATAGGCCCCTCCGTAATAAAAGAAAGAAGAAGGAGAAGAAGAAAAATGGGAGAAGAGAGGGGCAAAGGGGGCTGCTGCTGATGCTCTGATATATATAGGAAATGTTGAGGCCTGATCGATCCGGATTGGTGCCGGATCGATCCGAACTTATCATCATTACTAATCATTACTGATCACATGCAGCGGAGAAATTTATATATTAAACTTCTAAAATTCATATCTCGAGTTGTGGACCTCCAAAAATTATGATCCAAATGTCATAAATAAGATCTCGGAAAACTCTTCAACTTTCATGAAGGACTCTTCTTCAGAAAACGCCTTTTTGATGGGCCATTCCCATTACGTGTCGTTTTACGACATTTTCCCTAATACAAATCAATTAGCCACTTGACCACCATTTGAGTTGTAGAAATCCGATTGACTTGATTCAAAATCCATTGGAAAGCTTTCTTGAAGATCTACAATTTTTATTAAGAAAACTTCTTCAGAAAACGTCGTTTTGATGAGCCATTCGTATTACGAAGATATTTCGGGATTTCTACTAATCCGAATTGATTAGTCAATTGACCATAACTTGAGTTGTAGACCTCCAATTGACGTAATTCAAAGTGCGTTGGAAATCTTATGTGAAGATCTACAACTTTAATTAAGAAGTCATCCCCTGAAAATGCCTCTAAGCTGGGTCAAATCTCCGTCGAAAATATGTAACGATTCAAGTACTTAGGAAAAACGACCCTTTTGAACTCGTAAGCTTGTGGCACCTTCTTCTAACCCTCTAAACACCTCTTTTAGGGCTCAAAACATGTCGTTACGTAGGATCTTGGTCAATGTACAATCCTGCAATGAACCACCAAAATACCAAACGTAAATCCGACACGACACTCCGGTTACTAAACCGGTACAAAAACTAGTAAAAACACGATAAAAATACGATATTTTATATAATAACTACTACTAACATATTTAGATGAAACATAGGAATTAATGACTCGAACTGATATAAAAATACTCGAAATGATATCAGAAATGGGTTGAAAAGTTATAAAAATAACGGTGAATTTTTCCGTCATCACTTACCATCACCGACCATTATATCGTCAGTGCCAGGATATGGTGTGTGAAGGGACAGATTTTCAAGATCATTCGTGACATGATGAGTGGCTCCACTATCCAAAAGCCATTGTGGGGAGGAGGTGGCCGGCTCGGGAGCAGTAGTGATGTGAGCTTGCGGCCTGGTCGAATTCTCGGGACGAGGGCCATTCGGGTTCGGGTAAACCTGAAAAGAAGGACAAAATCTGGCTGCATGACCGTGAACTTTACAGAGTTGGCACTTACCTCCATAAGGCTTAGGAGTGTAGGAGGACTGCTGAGAAGTTGAAGATGGCTGCTGATGGCGGTAGGATGAAGGGTGCGGCTGGGGCCGTGGAAGATGGCGTGGCTGCTGGGTGGGACGCCATGGGCCTGGAGAGGACGGAGGCCGATACCCTTGCTGATAGGAGGGTCTGCCGGCGCTGAAATGGGCTGAACCAGGAGCGAAAGGTGGAGAAAGGGACCCAATTCCGGTTGGAGGATTGTAGTTGAGAAGCTTTTCATGGAGTTCCTCAAATGATATCGGAGTTTCACGAATCGCAATTGCCCGAGCGAATTCACCATAGTCAGGCCCCAGATTGTCCAGAATGATTTCAATCAATTCATCCTCATCAATGGGCTTATCAAGCAATGCCAATTCATCAGCTTTATTTTTTATTGCAAACATATATTCAATGACAGTTTGGTTACCTTTATGAATTGCTTTCAGATTTTGTCGGATGGTTCGAATATGACCCCTGGACGACTTTGCATATGTGTTTTGGAGAATATCCCACGCAGCCTTGGACGAGGCGGCGCTGCGAAGGAACGCCACAACATGAGAGGTGCAGGACGCTATCAACAGATGCAAAATTAGACTATCCTGCCGTTTCCATTTGAGGTATTCAGGGTTGGGTTTAGCGGCTGTTTCACCTTGAATTGTTTTCGCCGGAGCAGGTGTAGAGCCATCAATATAACCCATAAGATCATAGCCATAAAGAAGACTTTCAATCTGAATTTTCCAGATGCTATAGTTTGAGGGGTCGAGTTTGATCGGAGTTTGCGTGGAAGAGTTGAAGACAATGGGTGTGTTAGCCATGGAAGCTCGCCGGAGAGGATGAAGGGAGAGAACAGGGTGGTGGCTTGAGAAATGAAGGAGACGAAGGAAAGGGAAAAAAAAGGGTTTTGGGAGAACACGATGCTAGATCGAACCTTGCTCTGATACCATAATAGAATGTGAATTGTGTATTGAATTAATTACAATTGTAAAGAATACAATATATATAGGTCCGTATAGAACATTCTAGAGCTAGAAAATAATTAATACAGTATATATACTAAATTAGTATTTATTAATACTAAATATATACGAATAACTTTGCTTCATTAGCCCATGCCTGTTTCTTCTTTGTTTCTTGGAATTTTCTGTGTGAGGGTTGTGTCATCATTTTCAATTCTGCGGTCCATAAATGGTATGTTGGCTGCTACTGGAGTCAAATGGCAGCTTAACTTGAAATCGATAGCCGATAGATTCAGTTGTTGTCTTGCTCTCTGCATCAGGTACGTCTGTCCAGTAGTTGCAATTGGATTTCATTTGTTTATGTTCCTTTTGTCACAACTGAATAGGGTGTTATCCAGATACCTTTTTTAAGTATTAAGGTGTAATATTCCGATTTTCGGGAAATAACAGAAGTGTCATTTTACGAAAATGAAATATTAGATTCATTCTATTTTATAGAATAAAGAAAATATAATTGTATTTATGTATATAGTTCGAATATATATATATATATATATATATATATATATATATATATATATATATATATAGAGAGAGAGAGAGAGAGAGAGAGAGAGAGAGAGAGAGAGAGAGAAATAGTTGGAGGCTAATTTGCAATTAAGGGATAATTAAAGGTTTAGTGGAGTAAATAGTGGGGAGAGGTTTTATTTGGAAATAAACCTCCCACTATTTGGTGTAAGTTATCAGAACTTTGAAAACACTTTTCCTGCAAGGCTTTGAGAGCAAAATAAAAGAGCAAGATTTCCCCTTCAGAATTTTAAGTGGTTTCTTGACGGTTTTCAGATTCAAGCAGGACATCGGAATCGTGAGGAAACGAGGATCGTTTTGATACAAAGTTCATCAAGTTTCTTCGAGGGTTTTAGTTGGAGTTGAAGGTGTTGCTTCAGTCTTTCTTCAAGTTTGTTTTGTTGTGTGTTTGAAGCAAGTAAGAGATATTCCTATTGTGTTAATTCAAGTGTTACAAGGTTTGGTTGTGAGTTTGGAGTTGTTTTGATGCAAGATTTCATGTGTTTTGATGTTTGAACCAATGTGCTATGTAATGGGGCGTTAAAGTGTTATATTTGTTGCTGTTTTACTGTTAAATTGATGATGAACATGTCTGGAAAAGTTGTAGAATCGAGAAAAGTGTTGAAAATCATGTTTAGGGCTTTTACAAGTACAATGCGTACGCATTGCTGGTTTAGAGTTGAGCAGGATGGTTCTAGCATATTGAATGCATACGCATTCCAGGGAGTGCGCACGTATACCTGCTTCAGGTTGGTTCAGGATACTTTTTCGGTACAGGCAATGTGCACGCATTGGTTGAACAAGATCAAACAGGAAGTCTCTGAACCGGTGAATGGGCACGCATTGACCCTGTTTTTGGGAAAAATGATGTTTTGAACTATGTGTTGAGTTTTAAGTGTTGATTCTTGATCTAACAACACTAAATGATCATGAACAAGCCTTGAATGAGTTTCTGATGCGTTTAGTTCCGGTACCAAATGTACTCTTAAAGGGAATTGAAGTTCGGGACCGTCGGAAGGGCATGATAGACTTGTGCTTTGGTGGATTAGTATCCTCCAACGTCTGTGTATGTGATAAGACGTTGTGTCTAGATGATTTAAGTGAGGGAGTAGAGTTGGTTACGGTGAGTTTTGCCTTGAAAAGACATAGGTGGTTAGTTAATGGACATTAAATACATAATTGTTTAGTAAAAGACTAAATACCATGCCATTCTTGGTTAGGCACAAGGCTATATCACGACGTGTGGGCGGTCAGTAAAAGTGAATAACTCTATTGGCCTATAAACGGCTGAATGGTAGAGGGACTTCACCGAACGCGAGCACTATTAGGTTAAACCCGTAGCTATCAGTGTGATCCATTGTTAGGTTGCAAACAATATCTCATGGTGGATATACACCATGCGTAGTGCTCTTGAATGCGGGTGTAACAAAGATAAGTTAAGTTAGAAACGTTTAGTCATGAGATGTTGATGAGCATAAAATGAACCCTAGATTGAGTCGGCTTTATAAAGTTAATTTAATAATCATAATGAATACTTTGTATACTTGTTTAATACAATAGCTTCTGTTTTTTACTAAGTCTCCGTAGTTCCTTAGGGTTGTTTATATAGGAGACGATTTATCCATTTCCTTGTCCTGCAAGGATTTACATTATATTATTATTAATATTATTTCCCTAAGAATATGCACACATAGACCCCTATGATTTAGGGATAATTATTATAGATATATTTAAATGTCAGGATTAAAGTCTTAATGACCCATGATTTTTTCCTTATTTATCTTTAATTATCTAGCACGTGGAATAACAACCGGGCCACGACCCTCCTTTTCAGAGTTCATTATTATAGTGAATTGTTGTTTACATAATTAAACCACTATCCAGAGTTTAACCTTGATAGTGTCATCAGACATTTTGACAAGAAACACACAACCATGTATAATGAGACCTACACAAGTCTTTCAGTGAACATACTTCAGCATGTGTATGATTATCACATGAATTATACCACTGACTGCAAAATAACATTGATCAATGGGCCTACGACACAATATGCTAGAGGACAAGACACGTCCCCGCACCTACTATCTCCTAGTCTCAAACATTAACGCCCCGATCCCGGACACTGAGTCCATATCCGGGAAAGAAACGTTCGGCACATATAATATTAAATAAATCAATATTATATGTAAGCCTCTGCTACGACGTCGTATCGAGTTTAGCATTAATAGAAGCTAAAAGACTCGGGTAATTTTTTTTTTTGAAACAACGAGAATGGAAATACAACATCTAAAGATAGAAAGATAACTAAAACAACCACAGCCATCTTACAATCGTACGATGTTTAAAAGAAAAACAACAACATTATTTACAAGAGTTTCCAAAGAAAAGTACAATAAGTCTTACAGAAGTAAAACAACATAGTCTTGTACAACTCAAAGAAAGATAATAAAAGTATCAACACAACGTCCTCAAAGATCGTCCTCGAAATCTTCATCGATTTCTTGATCCACCTGTTCATCTTCTCATTCCCCAAACACACAAAACAAATACGTATTCAAGGTAAGTACTTAGTAAAAAACAGAAGCTATTGTATTAAACAAGTATACAAAGTATTCATTATCAACTGCTGAAGCTGAGTATATGGCTCTTACTGAAGCAGCCAAGGAGGGTATCCGGTTGAAGGGACTAGTCAGTGATTTGGGGCTACATCAGGATCAAGCTGAGATTTATTGTGACAATTTGAGTGCAATTTGACTAGCTGAGGATCATTTTCATCATGAGAGAACCAATCATATTGATGTGATGTATCATTTTCTGAGAAATGAGAAGAGGGTTATAGTGAAGAAGACCAGCACCAAGGATAATCCGGCTGATAGGTTCACTAAACCAGTTCAGCAGAGCAAGTTTCACTTGTGTCTGGACTTGCTGAATATTCAAGCTTGTAAGCTAAAGTCTGGATACTCAGTTGAGGGCAGATCAACTTGAGTGGATTCTTTGGAGAAGTCTGGTACTGTACATCCTGGAATTGACGAATTCACCTGGTACAAGTACGTCTGATTATGCAATCTGATTGACGTTGAATGAGAGTTCAAGTCAAGGTAGAGATTTGTCAGTTTTGGTGACTTGATCTCTAAACTGATAAGTATTCTGGTGGAACTAATCTGAGAAACTGAAGACTGAGTATGATGGTCAGTTTCAGTTAAGTATATTCACTTCTGTGAAAGTCAGTTTGATGAAGTGCAACTGAGTTTCTTCTGAAGCCAGCACTCAGTTATGGTCTGCTGAGTTTTGCTGAGTATATCTGAGTTCTACATCCGAGCAGTTGATTACAAGTCTGGGAAGTCAATTTGAGGCTGAGTTTCATCTGGTGGATAACAGCTGGAGCTGGGGTCCACATCTGGGGTAATTATGACAATTCCGACAAAGATCTTATGGCGGTTAGAGTTTGGGATTTGTGCCTATACCAATGTTGTAATCAATGCAATGTGTGTCTTTCAAGAGTGTTGTTCACACACTTGTGAAAACCTTGTAATTCTGTGCATAGTAAAATATCTCTTTTTCTGTCCGTGGAGTAGTCGGCACAACGCCGGAAACCACGTTAAATCACGGTATTCTGCTTGTTTCTGTGTTTTATCAATTCCGCCATACTTTGTGTTTGCATTGTTATCTGTTTTATCTTTCTTAAACTGCAAGCTTCTTGTTTGTGTGTTTTCAACAGGTCTACTCTCCCCGATGGTGTGGTCGTGTTAATCGCGAGACTTTTACGAGTGATGGATGATTTCGTTATGTTTCGAGGGACTTGCACCTCATGGAGGTCCGCCACGAGTTTGAAGGACTTCGATGAATGGCGTCATGGACTTCCGTTATTGATGCTCGTAAACCGGACGACCCCGAAAGGTGTTGATCAAAAGTACAAGAAAAGAAAAACAACCCCTATGACGAAAGACATATGTGACGAAAACCGTGAGTTTATTAGTCTATACAAGAAGAATATAATCCGGATTTCAATACCCGAAGCCAAGAGAAAGAGTTGTATCGCGTCCAAAGGGTGGTTTATAATGATTGAGTCTTCAAGATATGTGAGTTTATTGAATCCCATAACTCGCGTTCATATTCGGCTTCCATTTATCGGTGATGATGATTATGATTATAGGTCGAATAGGGCCGTGTTGTCGGCTAGCCCGTCCGAGACATCTAAATATGTTGTCATGGTCCTTTATGTAAGAAAAACAGAAGACTATATAGGGTTTTGGAAATCCGGAGACCAAACATGGAAAAGAGCTCGAGTTCCTTCGAATTCAACTGCTTTTAAAGACGTTAGCTACCACAACGGTAAGTTTTACGCTTTATCATATCCGTGTCAAATTTGGATGTTTGACGTTTGGAACACAAGCAGGGCGATAGTAAATGCAACTAAAATCATCGAGCTTCCAAGTTGTTATTCGGCTCGAGAAGCATATCTTGTGGAATGTGGAGGTAGATTACTCATGCTTTCATGCACATTTGTATGGTGTTTAAGGCCAAATTATAGTGATTTTTATATATATATTGTATATCAATTTTCCCCATATATGGATTATTTTCATAGATATTGAGCTATATAGTTAAATATTGAGTAAATGGTGTTTTTAATGATTAAATATGAAAACATATCAATTTAAGTGTTAATTTGTGTTTTTATATTATTTTGGAAATTATTACGTTTTGGTATGTTTTTGATATTTGTAGATACCCAATTAATGATGGAAAAGGTGATCCTAAAGAGCCAATTTCGAGTTGAGGAAGGATCAATTGAATTTATGGAAGATTAAAAGAGATAAGGAAAGAAATCAATCAAGATAAAGATGGAAAAATCAAGATTTGATCGTCAGTGGACTGATGGGTATAAATAATTCCACCACCTCAACAGTAAGGGACAACCCACTGCGGCCACCCTCCGGCATGACAAGAGAGATCGCAAAAGGGGCGGCCACTGTGTCTCACCTCGCCGCGACCAAGGCATTTGCGGTCCCAGGCAAGTGCAACAGATCCTGTGAATCTCATCCAGGCAAGTCAAGAAGGGTCGCCAGGGGGGCGAGGCCGAGAGAGGGCTTGCTCCTTGCGACCTCGGAGAGATGGCCGCCGATTGATCCAGATCTTTTCCCCACTTGTAGCTTAGATATTTCGTCTTGCTTAGTATCTAAGTAAGACCTAGCTATTAGTAAAATATCTAATAGATTACTTATTCCCTAAGTTATCCACCTCTATAAAAGGGGTGGTCATTGTAAACTAAAGAGGATGAGATATATGAAATACACACTATACTTGCAAGCCAAAGCTCTCTCCATTCTAACTCTCTCCATACCACCACCCGCCGGAGTAACACCACACCTTAAATACAGCCAGATATCCACCATCCATACACCGCAAGGACACCCGTGACGATTTAGACATCTTCAGTTGGCTCCGTTACCGGGAAAGCGATTGTGTAAAAAATCACCTAGAGCTCTTATCAAGGAGGAGATAATCTTACAAAGAAAGTCCTCAAACTGCCTTTATTTCTTCCCTTTACCAAAGAAATCGCTCAAAAAGCCACCCCGCAGAGATGGCCGGAAGTAAAGGACATCTAACACCCCAAACCCCTGCAAAAGGTACTATGCTACATCAAGCTCGTGGGGAAGGCGCAGGAGAAACGCTAGACAATCTCCCCGCGAAGGAGAAGGATCCCGAGAGAGGGTCTTAGCACCTAGCGACGCTCGAAATGTCATTAATCAAAAAACCAAGTCGAAAGAGGTTTGTTGTTGCCCCGGATGGAACTCGCAGAGAGAGGTCACAGCAAAGCCAAAGATCGATCCCAGAAATACAACCGGGCTTTCAGGAGGACCCAGAGGTCGCCGAAATGAGGGAATACGCCAGGTACGCCGAAACTATGTATCTCACCAATTCCCGCCTGGTGGCTAAGGGCCAGGCCCCTATGACGATTCGACCCCAAAATCCTCCCAGAAACGAAATCCCTCTTGCGGTCGCGGACGGGGCCGCCGAGCCAAATTCGACGGATCGACGTAGAGGAGAGCGTGCACTCTTCAGGTCGCTATGGACCGAGGAAAGAAATTCCACGAACCTCGGCCCCCCAAGATCGCGACCATCAAAAAGGAAAGAGGATCGACAAAGGGTCCGCGTTTAATAGGTTGGGTGAGAAGGACAAGGCCTTAGCCCCAAGTCGTCTCAGCCTTCCTAGAGAAGAGATGCCCATCCAGCAGGATAGACATGCACAAGATGCACGCACAATTATCAGGGAAAAGAGGGCCCGCCAAGAGGGATCACGAGATCATAGGGAATCAGAGCGTAGAACGGAGCGAGCTGATACGCAAGCACAGTCGCGACCCGAGAATCGACCCTATTTTGGCGGAACGGATGGAGGTAATGAGAAAAGAGCTTGCGTAATTAAAAAAGTCGAGGCCCGTCGAGAAAGTCGCCCCAATTTCGGGGATCGACGTACTCGCTAAAGGGATTACCGAAACATTGCCTCCCGGCGAGAGAAAAGGTTAGTTATCCCGATTACAACCATTACAATGGAAATTCATGCCCAAACGATCGGCTCACCGCGTTCCAGGGTCGCATCACCCTTGCTACACAAAATAAATCCGCCTGGTGCATCGCATTGGTTGGCGGCATGCGAGATAGGGCTGCGTCCCGGATACGCGGGCTTCCTCGCGGCTCGGTTGAAAGTTGGGAGGATTTGTCGGAAAAGTTTGTCGAGAGTTTGAATCGGCAAGCAGGCCAAAGAAAACCATTGAGGACCTATATGAGGTTCGTATGGGAGGGCATGAATCCGGAAAAGAGTATTACGAACGGTTCGTCAGAATATATGATCAAACAAGGAACATCCCAGACGATGCGGTCATAACATGTTTCCTCACCGGAATCGCCAAAGGCCCGATGAAAACCGAATTCAATCTGCGGCCCCCAAAGCGGGTCTCGGGGAGATGTTAGAAAGGGCCGAATGATGGGGGTCGGCGAGGCGCCATCCGCGGGGAAAGCAAAGCCTAAGACAGAGCCACGTTCGCCGAAGGAGGATCGCGTAGATGACCGTAAAAAAGAAAAGGGACGAGATGCTAATCGCGATCGTGAGGTAAAGAAGCCGTACAAATTTAGCAAGGATAATTTTACCCCGCTCAACACCAAAGCATCCCAAATACTGTTTGAAATTCGTGAACATTTCGACAAACCAAAGCCTATGAGGGGCGATCCTGATAGCCGCGATAAATCCAAATACTGCGACTATCACAAGGACCATGGCCACATCACCGATGAATGCTTCACCCTGAGGCGCGAGATAGAAAGGCTGATCCGTGAGGGACCAGCCAATAAATATAAACGCGAGGGGAACAACACTCCCAGTCAGGGACGCCAACCTCGCGTCTATCGAGAGAGGTTCGGTCATCCACGGGAATATTCCCGGCAACCATCAACGAAATCTCGGATAAATCAAATCAATACCCGCGGCTTCGAAAAGCGGTTGTGTTGGGAGAGAATGAGAAGGGAATCATATTCACAAAAAGCGAGGCCGACAACGGTCGGTGGCCTATGGAGATACCCCTCATTCTAAAGGTGGGGGTGAACGACAAGCACGGCGTCAACCGAGTAATGGTCGACACGGGGGCCGGCCGCGACGTCATCTATTTCGACCGTTTAAAACGGATCGGATTCGGGGAGGCCAAGTTAAAACCCTACCTTGGGGTCCTCGAAGGTTTTACCAACGACACAAGACGGGTCAAAGGCACGATCGACCTCAATATCATTTTGGGCGACTATGAGCCCCGTAGAACGGAGATAATAACTTTCTTGGTAATCGACCCGCCCTCTTACTACAACATGATTTTGGGAATCCCGGCCTATGAAGAAGTTCCAAATGGTGGCGTCCGTTCCCCACCAACGGGTCAAATTTCACGTAGGGGAAGAAGTTGGGGTCGCCATCAGCCGACCTGGAGCTTTCCTCGACTATATGACCAAAAACAGGGTCGATTCTAAGCGACCCCGACTGGATGGTCTTAACACGGCTACGGATCAGATTGCTATGATGAAAGAAATCTCGGAGAAGGCCGTAGAGGTAGAAACATTGCAAGTTCGGGACGAGCCCGACTTCACTGCCGAAGACGAGTTGATCGAGGTTATAATAAACGACAAATATCCCGATCAAAAGATAAAAATAGGATCGAGGACTACCGAGGAAGAAAGGGAGGAACTGATCGAGCTTCTGAAAGCAAACTTGGACGCATTCGCCTGGGAGGTAACTGATATGAGAGGTGTGGAATCGGAGGTCGCCTTGCATAACCCGAGTGTCGATCCCAACTTCGAGCCAATACAACAAAGGGCGCGTCAATTCTCTATAGAAAAGGAGGTCGCAATAAAAATTGAGGTCGAGAAACTTTTAGCGAGCGAGGCATAATCAAAGAGCTTCAATATCCCACCCGGCCGGCAAATGTAGTAATGGTGAAAAAACACAACGGCAAGTGGCGGATGTGCGTCGACTTCACCGATCTAAACAAAGCTTGCCCCAAGGACCCCTACGCGCTCCCTCGAATCGATAAAATGGTGGATGGGATCGCGGGTTTTGAAACCTTAAGCTTTACGGACGCCTATTCCGGCTACCACCAGGTCAAAATGGCCGATGAAGATAAGGAGCTGACGGCCTTCAGGGCCGCCGGCGGGCTATATTACTATGAGATGATGCCGTTTGGCCTAAAGAACGCAGGCTCAACCTATCAGAGAATGGTAAACAGAGTTTTTAGCACGCAGATAGGCAAGAACATGGAGGCCTACATTGATGACATGGTCGTGAAATCAAGTCGCCAAGATCACCTGGAGGACCTTCGCGAAACCTTTGCAAACGTAAAGAATCACTCAATGAAACTAAACCCTACGAAATGCACTTTTGGGGTCCAGGCAGGGAAATTTCTGGGCTTTATGGTAAGTCAAAGGGGGATCGAGGCAAATCCCGAAAAAATCGAGGCCCCGGTCAACATGAGCGAGCCTACCGGTATTAAAGAAGTACGGCGGCTCAACGGCGGGATCACGGCTTTGGGTAGGTTTGTCTCGAAATCTCGCAGAAGAAGTCCGCCTTTCTTCAAAATTCGAAAGGGGCCGGTACCTTCTCTTGGACAATGGAATGCTCCCGTGCATTTAAAGACCTCAAAGAATACTTGTCAAGACCGCCGTTGCTAACCACTGTACCGAGGCTCGGGGATACTCGTTTTTATATTTGGCGGCCTCGGATAGGGCCGTAGCCGCGGCACTTGTAAAAGAGGAGGAAGGCTCGCGAGAAGCCGCTTTTTTATGTTTCCAAAGCTCTAAGCCCCGTTGAAAGTCGTTATTTTAATATAGAAAAGTTGGCTTATTGTGTTGTTATAGGCGCCCGCAAATTAAGGGCTTACTTTTCATCGCACACCATCGTAGTGTTATCAAATGCATCGCTAAGACAGTTCTTCACAAACCGGACTGTCCGGTCGATTGCTCCGATGGGCCATCGAGCTTACCGAGTTCGATATCCGATATGAGCCCCGGAAGGCCGTAAAGGCCCAAGCTCTCCCGCATTTCATAGCGAGAAACAAGCTTCAACGAAGAGGTGAAAGAGCGGCTCGCTCCGAACGCGACCAAGATAGGGTCACCACGGAGGACGAGCCTATCGGCCAAGTCACCGTTGGCGGCTCTACGTTGATGGCTCCGCTAATCACAAAGGGTGTGGCGCGGGAATAATCCCGTTAGAACCGGGCACATCGAAGAAATTGAGCGAGGCTCGAGATTTGATTTCACCGCCTCTAACAACCAGGCGAAATACGAGGCCGTCATTGCCGGGTTGAAACTCGCCAAAGCCATGAAAATCGAAAATATACAAGTATTTTGCGACTCACAGTTGGTGGTGAATCCAATCAATGGGTCATATGGCATTCATTGCGAAATTTTACAAAGGTATATTAACCTCGTCAAAAGACTCGAAAGCAGCTTCGCATATTGTCAATTCAAAAACATCCCTCGAGAGGACAATCATAGGGCAGACTACTTATCCAAATTAACCAGCGAAGACGCGTCGTGCGATCCTAGCATCATGGTCGAACACCTATCGGAACCCGCCATCTCCCAGGACGAGATCATGGATTTCCAACCCAGTAACACTTGTTGGGTCGACATCATGAAGTCTTATATTGAGTTAGGAGAGCTTCCCAGCGACCCTTGCGAAGCTAAGGCCTTAGTAAAAAGGGCCGCAAGATATACGATTATGGACGACGTACTTTACCGTCATTCATTCTCGAAACCCCTTCTGCGATGCGTACGACCTGAGGAGGTAACGGGAATCCTAACAGAGCTACATGAGGGAATGTGCGGCGGCCATCTCTCCAATCGAACACTAGCACGAAGGTACTTCTAGCCGGATATTATTGGCCGAAATTAGCGAGAAGACGCCAAATCTTATACCGAGCATGTGATGCTTGCCGAGGTTCGCAAGTATCCCCGTGCTACCCTCGCCGAACAAAGCATAGTGGTAGCCGCCCGGCCTTTCGACATGTGGGCAATCGACCTCATCGGACCCTTGAAGAAGGGTCGCTCGGGTTGCGAATACGTGGTCGTCGCGGTGGATTATTTTACTAAATGGGTCGAGGCTAAGGCCTTGGTAAAAACCAATACCAGGGACATAACATACTTTTTGCTCGATCAAATATGGACAAGATTTGGTGTTCCAAGAGTGATGATTTCCGATCACGGACCTCAATTCAGAGACGAATTCGACAGATTTTGTGAAGAGAACAATGTTAAACATTGGCAATCATCCGTGTGCTACCCGCAAGGGAATGGGCAAGCCGAAAATGCCAACAAACAGGTCCTAAGTGTGTTAAAAAAGAGCCTGGGTGAGAAAGCCGGCCACTGGCCGGATCACCTTCCAGCGGCTCTATGGGCACTCAGGACGTCGCGAAAAATCACAATGAGGGAAACTCCTTTTGCTTTAACATATGGATCTGAGGCTATGGCGCCTGTGGAAATGGCCTTACCAAGCCCTAGGGTCGTTTTTTTAAGCGAGGTCAATAACACAGCGGCGCGTAAACTCGAGCTTGATCTAGTAGAGGAACGGCGCATCCAGGCATACAGTCGTCTAGTCAATTATAAACAGGCGGCAAAGCGTCATCACGACAAACGTATTCGCAATCATCACTTCGCCGTCGGGGATTACGTTCTACAAAAAAGACAAGCCGCGGGCCACGAAGCGAAAAAAGGAAAGCTATCGGAAAACTGGGAGGGCCCCCTACGGATTTCGCGAGTTATCAAAAAGGGGACGTACATGCTAAGTGACAAGGAGGGCCGCGAGTATAATAGGCCATGGCATGCAGACAATCTGAAAAAATACTATATGTAACAAGCCAATTCAAATAAAGCTGTTCTTCCAAACTGTATTTACATTCTTGTCTTTTCGTCATCATCAAAAAAAAAAAAAAAAAAAAAAACGACGATGAAAAGTTTTTTCAAACATATCGATCAAGCCTGGACAAACTTCCATCAACTGCAGGATGGTTATCTTCCTCCGATCACATATGTGGAGGTCCAAAGGCAAAGGGCTCCACCGGATAAGTTTTTTCAAACATATCGGTCGAGAGTATGGAAGGGGACCCTGGCGCCACTGCATAATTTGGTTATCAGCGACGCGAAAGGCATGCGGCGACCAGTACCTCGGCGATCTTGACTCACCGAGCACGCATATCTTAGTGCCTCGCGATGGATCAGCACTCCCGCCTATATCCACTCGATGGTCGCGAATGGCGTGCAGAAGGAGCGCTTCGCTCTCACTAACAACATCAGCATCGGCATAGATAAGAGCGCGGGAATTTATAAACTTCTTCCACTCACGGTCGCTGCGAGAGAGGTCGGACGCAGTCACTCCCAAAGACCAAACCCGCTGATTCTCGGGGAACAGATCGCACATTGCAATACCTAGGCGAATCTGCCTATTTTCCTCATCCGCAAGATCCCAGGCGATCTCATAATGGTAGGAGGGATTTATAGCGGGTATGTTAAAAACTTGGTTAATTCTCTCCGGAGTAAAGATAACGGGGACACCCCGGAGAGAAATGCTGCTCACAGTCCCGCCAGAGGCTACCTCGTACAACACGGAATAAAATTCCCGTATCATGGTAACATTAACCGCTCCCGAGGCTCGGAATAAATTCCCACCGGCCCCGAAAGCCGAACGCGCAGCATGGAGCCGTCTTCTATTCGTTGTTCATTTAAGCCCCTCTCCCTCATAATATCACGCCACTTAAAATAATCCCAGAAATAATCCTTGGCTACGGGGGAGGCAGTGGTGAAAAAGGGAGAAACATCCCGGATAGGACGAGCTTTCCATATCCGAACCTGGCTGCTTTCCCCTGGATGAGACATAGAGTCGGGGGATAAACGATAAAGAGGATAATGAACGATTGAGGGAGGACGATTGAGGGAGAAAGAAAGCAAACTCAGTATGAGGCAAGAGGTAGAGTGAGTTCCAAAGTAACCCCCTTTTTATACCAGAGAAGGGGTATAATCAACGGTTGGGATTAATCGGATCCTAGGGCCGGATATGCAACCGACCCGAAAACCAAGGCAACAGGAGCGCCGGACCATAAAGAGACCGAAATTTATGGCTACGCATTACAACCGACACCTAGTCATTAGGGGTCATAACTCGCGTTAATGACACGGTCAAAGGTCGCTCTAACAAAGCTCTATCTTCGGCAAAAGCACTGCTCTCAATAAGGCCGCTGAAACTTTGAAAAATTAGCGTCGCGTAGCGACTATGGTTAGAACGAGACGACGACGTTTCATGACTGCTTGACGCTGCCAAATTATTAAGCAACCTCGCACGAATCAAGAGGACAAAGCACAGAGAATAAAATAACCTGTCACAGCCTCGCGAAAGGCCGCCAGATCGAATCAGCGACAGGAAAAGCCAAGTTTTATAAATTGAAAAAATGCAGAAAATAAATTGTCAAGATATTACAAATCAAGATTCAGTCAAATCACAAAAGTAAATAGTCAAAGTTACAAATCAAATTTTCAAAGAGCTCGCAGAAAAGTCCAAGAAATCTAGAGAGCATGCGGAGTAGGCGGGGTGCTGGTAAACTAGTCGCCTTGCTCAGAGGGCGGAGGCTTCTTCAACATCTCAAAGTTTACAGGATTAACAGGAGCAGGATCCCAAACAGGCTCGCCGCGTTTAAGCTGTTCAGTCTGAATCGAGGTAACGAGCTCGCTTGCATAAGGGATTTCCGGGTGAAAGACCACTAAATCGGGATGACCTTGATGCGTGTTCACCCACCGCAGCATATCTTCCAGAGTGATGTGCCCCCTGCCTCGATCGGCCCCGGATACGGCGAGCTAGGTGACTAAAGCCCCGGTCAAAGCTATTCTCTATAAGGTCGAAGAAGTCATCCGAATTCTTGTAGGCGGCGACGGCCCCGTACTTGGCCTCCTCGACGGCCCTCGGCCGTTTTCTTCGCGGCCTTCCTCAATAGCTTTCTCGGCCAGCCTCTTTGGCGGCCGTCTCCGCCTCGGCCAAGCTTAACCCTCAACGCGACGATCTCCTCCCCGCACCCCCGCATAATCCTTTGTCAAAGATGCAACTTTCTCATTGATCTCGGCATCCAATTTAGAGTGCTCCTCCATGATTGCTTTCATCTTCTCCACCTCGCCGGCCGCATGCTTAGCTTTCTTTTCGGCGGTAACCCTCGCCTTATCAGTTGCTCCCAGCTGCGCCGTCACTTTCCTCACCTCTGCATCGCGCCTCTCAGCGGCCTCAAGTACCCTGTTTAAACGAGCACCGAGCTGTGGAAAACAGGGGATAATTAGCAAAAAAAAAAAAAAAAAAAAAAAAAAAAAAAAACTGGTCTTACCAGAGAAGCTGCAATCCCAAACTGGCCGCTCAAATCTCTGATTTCAGCAATCTCATCTTGAGGCGGAGAGTCGTCTTGAGCCGCAAAGCGGGCTAATATGCCCCGGCCAATCTCCACTTGAACATGATCAGGATAGCCGAGAGGGATCGGCCCAAGAGGAATCACATCAGCGATCGCTTCACCAACCCGACGAGCTTTGGATAGGTCAAGATCCTGGGTAAAGCTCGGATCCAACCACAGGGCCTCTTTCCCAGAATAACCTCGAGGCAAAGTTTTTTGTGGCAGCGTCTCAGCGGGTGCGCTCTTCTCCACCGGAGTTTCAACCTCTTCAAGACGCGCCGGGCTGGGAGCGGACCGTTTGGGTGGGCGATCATCCTTCGCCTTCTCTGGTTGAGGTCGCTTCACGCCGTGCGACTCTTTAGTAGGGGGATGAGTCTTTTTTGAGGCACCACCCCGACTCCGGGCCTCGCAACAAGGGCGAGGAAGTCGCAACAAGGGCAGAAGAGGTCGCAGCTTCCGGGTTATGTGTCTCTTCGACAATCGAGGCGTCTACAGTTCGGGGCACCATCCCTAGAGCTTTCTTCAAAGCCTCCTGTCGAGCATTGGCCGCCTTGTCTGCCTCCGCATTAAGCTTGTTTCGGTGAGCCCTGCGAGCATTTGGATCCATACCTACAAAAAGAAGGCGGTTTAGAACCCAGGAAAACAAAATGAGCATTTACAAATAAATACAAGTGGACAAAGAAAGTTACAAAGCGGCCTAAGTATAGGGTCGCCCCCACATTCCAGGCACTCAGAGGGAAAACATTTGTTGATATGACAACCCCCAATCCAGTCCGGATCGCAGCTCTCAGGACCCATCCGTACCATGGGCGCGGCATTCCCTCTGCCCACCAGGCCCGCCATACATACAAAAGGCTCGGCCAGATCAAGAAGTTCAACCCAGGAAACATTTCTCCAAGATGGCGCCGCCCCGTCCGACTGAATTAACGTCATCAGTCCCTTTACGTAGCGCCGCTCACTCACAGGGGGGTCAAAGATTAAAAGCGTGGATTTGCCTCCACGGACTTCTGCCCTAGGAAAAGGCCAGCCTACCTTCGACTCGACTTTCAGTACCCGCTGCCCCCATTTGTGAAACTTATTGGGAAGCGGGAATAGTAGGCGGGGAGTCTGCGACCTCGCAGAGATTTGTCCAGGGGAATAGACGTCCCACGAAGGAATAAAATTGCCCCAAGTAAAGTTAACGTCGGCTCGATCTTCGAATCCGGCACATAACGATGAAGGCCATCAACCGGATAATAGCCCCGACGGCAAAATCGTAGGGAAGCGCCCGCATCTCCTTGCGGATCTTCACAAAAAAAGGATCGAAAGGCGGTCTCGGACCCGCACACAAATGATGGAAGTGGAGGATAAGGGTGTCCTCGGAGCGACGCGCACCTACATAATCCTTGTGGTCCCCGGGTTTAAATTTATCGGACTCCTTCCCATAATCGAAAAAAAGAAAACCGATACACACCGGTGTCGATTCCGAATATGCTATTAATGGTCCCGTTGAGATCGCTACTCTTGCACGGTCGGGACCATTTCTTATCAACGTCCTTCTCATACGCCGCCACGATCGCAAACTCTCGCATAGCTTCGGGATTGTTAGGACGAGAGCTCTTCGGCCGGGTATCGGCCGCGCGGCCTCACCAACTCGTCATGGTTTGGCTCGCAATTTTCCTTTTCTTCTCGCTTTTCGCGAGTGCATCCGCATATCCTTCCGGGGCAATTCCGCATTTTCGTCCTCACCGGACCCCATTAACTCATGAACCGCGGCGTCCCGAACATAAGCTTCGTCATGGTCGGGAGCGCCGCTAGTACTCGGGACCGCAGTTTGTCCTTCGGTCGGGAAAGCGATTTCTTCAGCCCCACGAACTGTTGGAGACTTTTGAGCCCGCGCCTTCTCCTTAAGGCTCACCCTACGCGGCGGATTTCGGGCAGAGACGAAGGCCTCCAACTCAAAAGGGTCGACATCCATATGAGCGGCCTCATCAGCGGTAATCTCGCCAATATCTGCGCGACTACTTTCCACTTCAACCTCGTCCAACGGATCGCCAACCGAGGCGCGGATAGTATGGGGTCATCCTCGCATAATCGTAAATCTCCCTTTCCGTAGAGTCGTCGCCGTAATAATCATTCCCCGACATCCCGCAAAAACAAGGGAGGAAAAAGGTGGAGCTTTCGGACTCCGGTATAATAATAAATTAGCCCGGAAGGTGATCGCACCCACTTCAATACCGCCTCCTCCGTTTTTGCAAGAGATCGCAAATAAAATTACAGAGGATAGCAGGGGAGCGGGTGAAACCCCAATTTTCCCAGGAAAGCTATAATCTCTCCCCAGGAAAAATCCCCGTTTTTAATCAGAAACAAGGCAATGTTGCATCTCCGTAGCAAAAAGAATGACAAAATTGATATGTATGGAAAAACAAGGCAGGGATGGATGAGTAAACGAGTTAACAGAAAGGATTTCTTACCTGATTTGCTGAGAAAGATTGGAAAACCGCGTAAAAACTGGGAAATACTCAAAGAGGTGGCCGGAATCTTCAAAAGAACCGCCGTGAAATCCTAGAACCACCGCAGGAACGCCGTTGAACCTTCAAAGCTCTGCCAAAAACTTGAGAATTCTAAAAACAACAAACAACGGAGAAAATAAGAAACACTAAAAGTGTGAAGGGTGAGAAGCGAAAGCCTTATATAGGCAAGGGGGCCACGATCGTACGGTTGGGAACGCTTCATCCAACGGTTCAGATTAGGGCGGCAGTTGTCAGTTTTGAAATACGAAAAGGCGTCCCATCAGTACCCACGTACAACTACCTAGGCGATTCTTGCCGAAACGGCCGCATCGTTCCGCGAGAGAAAACCTAGAGGACCGACGTCGGCCACGATTGACGGCGACAAGGTCGCAAAAATAGACCCGAGTTGCTTTGAGGTCGCATGCTTTGAAAGCACGGCTCTTAGCGAACAAGTCGCATCGACGACAAGGTCGCAAAAAATAGACCCGAGTTGCTTTGAGGTCGCATGCTTTGAAAGCACGGCTCTTAGCGAACAAGTCGCATCGACGACAAGGTCGCAAAAAATAGACCCGTAGTTGCTTTGAGGTCGCATGCTTTGAAAGCACGGCTCTTAGCGAACAAGTCGCATCGACGACAAGGTCGCAAAAAATAGACCCGAGTTGCTTTGAGGTCGCATGCTTTGAAAGCACGGCTCTTAGCGAACAAGTCGCATCGACGACAAGGTCGCAAAAAATAGACCCGAGTTGCTTTGAGGTCGCATGCTTTGAAAGCACGGCTCTTAGCGAACAAGTCGCATCAGACGACAAGGTCGCAAAAAATAGACCCAGAGTTGCTTTGAGGTCGCATGCTTTGAAAGCACGGCTCTTAGCGAACAAGTCGCATCAGACGACAAGGTCGCAAAAACAGGCCCAAAGTTACTTTGAGGTCGTTTGCTTTGAAAGCACGGCCCTAAGTGTACAAGTCGCATCCGACGATGAGGTCATAAAAGGTGTTGATAATTACTCCATCCTTCATATCCTCGGGGAATATCATTAAAGCACGGAGTAGGGGGCCATTGATGGGTATAAATAATTCCACCACCTCAACAAGAGGACAACCCACCGCGGCCACCCTCCGGCATGACAAGAGAGATCGCAAAAGGGGCGGCCACCGTGTCTCACCTCGCCGCGACCAAGGCATTTGCGGTCCCGTGCAAGTGCAACGAGATCCCGTGAATCTCATCCAGGCAAGTCAAGAAGGGTCGCCGTGGGGCGAGGCCGAGAGGGGCTTGCTCCTTGCGACCTCGCAGAGATGGCCGCCGATTGATCCGCATCTTTTCCCCACTTGTAGCTTAGATATTTCGTCTTGCTTAGTATCTAAGTAAGACCTAGCTATTAGTAAAATATCTAATAGATTACTTATTCCCTAAGTTATCCACCTCTATAAAAGGGGTGGTCATTGTAAACTAAAGAGGAGGAGATATATGAAATACACACTATACTTGCAAGCCAAAGCTCTCTCCATTCTAACTCTCTCCATACCACCACCCGCCGGAGTAACACCACACCTTAAATACAGCCAGATATCCACCATCCATACACCGCAAGGACACCCGTGACGATTTAGACATCTTCATGGACGAGCGTCCATATGAAGCAGACGAGCGTCCAAGGGTGAACTGGCGTCCATGCGGCGTCCATAATCGTATTTTACATTCAGAGTCTCCAGACGTGAGTTGAACGAGCGTCCAGTCTCCGTTCAAGAAATGAACGAGCGTCCATGATAATGAACGCCCGTCTGCCGCCGACTTTCAGCAAACCGCCTCTTATCTCTATAAATAGAGCCATATCCTCAACCCTAAGGATATACTTTTTTATACTCGAATTTTCTGAGGAGCAGCAGCCGACTTGGGAGGTTGAAGGCCGGTCACCCGAGCCTTGTGCTCGGGTGAACCGAGGTTAGATTAGGAGTAGATTAGATGTTCTTTTCTTTCCCGTTTCCATGGTGATTCAACCATTGTAACCAAACTATGTGAGTTCTTCTTTTAGATTTATTCAATTTCAGTTTTATTTCATGATCTTTAATTAAAAGTTGTTTCTTTCTATGATTTATGATGCTATTATGTGGACTCATATCGAGAGATTTGTTTACTAATTGATACGTTTACAACAAACGAAAGTTGCGTAGACTAGATCACCGTAGAAAGAATAGATCTTTTATCTAAACAAACGGAAGTTGATAGATATAATCTAGGTTGCTTGAATTTATGAACTTAAAACTGCGAGAGCTACTTAGGTTTGTTAATTCATACACCCGAGTTTTGTAAATGAACATTGGTCCCAACATTCGGAAGATGAGAGACCGGTAATTGGATTTACTAAGGAATTAGGAATCCATAGTTTGAGAAATAGGTTCACTAAGGAATTAGGGATCTAGATCTTGTGAAAAGGTGTAACCACAATTTGAATTAAAATCATGAGATAGGCTTAGATTGAAATCACTAGTTTGTGCTTTGTCTGATCCTATGTTTCCTTAGATTAGTTTGTTGATTTTGTTCTTAGGTTAGATTTATTTTGATTGTTCTTTATGTTTTTATGTTTTTATGTTTTTGCTTTTCGTTTTTAGAGTAGCAATTGGTAGGATTAATAAGATTAGATTGAACATACCTTTTCCCTGTGGATCGACCCCTTACTCATTACGCTTTACTAGCAACAACCCGATGTTTTGGTCGGTTAGGAGTTAGTTTTGCATATAGGTTAGGGTTATAAATTTTCTTTTGTTATTGATGCAAAATCTCCCCCAACAAAAGTGGCGCCGTTGCCGGGGAATATAGGTGTCATGTTGAATCTAGTCTTGATATTTCTCGATTTTGTTACGTTTATTTTTCGTTTTAATAAAAGTAGCGTATACCAAGTTGAGAGTTTTTATTTTGCCGTGCTTCGATGACCGTTAGGTTAAGAATGTGCAAAAGTTTTTTACTCAACTTGTTTTACGTGAAGTGTATATGTTTAGTTGTTTCCTCATCTAACTGTCTGTGCTTAAATTTGATGTGGCTGCCTCGTTATTGGTGTTTAGAAGTGGAATATTAGGGTTGCTGTGTATTTCCTGCAAATCTGTGCATGTCTGTTGTTTTGGACGAGCGTCTTTTCTGTTGGACGCCCGTCAATTTCTTCATCTGCAGGTGAACGAGCGTTGGAAGTATTGGACGCGCGTCCGTTCAAATATTTTCAATCCTGTTCTGATTTAGAGGACCGTACGAGCGTCTATACTTTCCGAACGCCCGTCCGGTCGGGTTTCAAGGCGTACGAGCGTTTGTTTTGATGAACGCTCGTCCGGGGCTGAATTGCAGGTGAACGCCCGTCTGTTTTGCTGAACGCCAGTTCATGGTCCAGGTTTTTCTTGATCTAATTTTTAATGCTTTTGTTTAACTTGGATTTCTTTCATTCGAGCTTCTGTGGCTATTTGATCTTTACATAGATGTCCTGAACTTCTATGTTTTACCTTTCCAT
Organism: Gentiana straminea; assembly: GCA_036785695.1. Taxonomy (NCBI): domain Eukaryota; kingdom Viridiplantae; phylum Streptophyta; class Magnoliopsida; order Gentianales; family Gentianaceae; genus Gentiana; species Gentiana straminea. Next base: position 1,237,959 of record JAVUPR010000501.1, on the reverse strand, counting down.
CTATGAATCCATGTTAGATAATTGATCAATTCCTTATACATGATTCATCTAGGCATGTTATAGTTACTGTCGGTTCTCGTAAGCTATAACTGTTCTTATGGTTAATTAGTAGCTAATGTCGGTTCCCGTATGCTACATACCACTCCGATGAATCTTTTAAGCTTTTAAGACTTATGTGCTTCCTTTGTTTTATAGTTCATATGGGTAGCTATCGTCGGTTTTCCGTATGCTACGTCCTTTCTCCATATGAGTTATACCGTTTAGATAGATGATCGTTGGTTTCCATAAGTCTATCACTTTCGATAAGTCTTAAGGCGCGTCGGCACTAGTGACAGCACTGTCGTTTATCGTAACCTGTCATTATGTGGTAGACGTTTATATATATGTCGTGTTGCAAATGAGTGGGCTAGTTTTCTTTCTTTTATTTTATTTTCTTTTTGCATATCATTTAAATGCATTTCATTTAGTTGCATTTCATATAGTTGCATTGTTTTTCTATTTTTCCTTTTATTTTTCTTAAGTGTGGTCACTGTCGGTTTTCGTAATACCACCTAGTTTATTTTTCTTTTTGAGAGTAGTTAACTGTCGGTTTCCGTAATACTACCTCGTTTTTATTTTTAGGATTTGTCATGTAGATTGCATTGTACTTTGTTTTCATATAGTTGCACCTAGCCTACGAGTTTGTGATATTTTCATGTATATGTATTCCATCTTTATTTGAGCATAATTTGAATATCTCTATAAATTCTTTTCCTTATGTGCTTTATTTGTATAAGTCTAATCTTTTCCCCGTAGACTCTTTTTGCACTAATCAAGTCTGCAGGATATTTTTGATAGCTATTGTGCACTTTCACGATGTATTCAGTTGTCCTGTGATGCTCCACGCCCATCGAGCTATGCAAGCAATCCTGGTTCTTGTTGGTTCCTCCGTAATTGCCGCATCCAATCAGCTAAGTTCTCTAATTTATTATTTCTGTATAACTTGAGGACAAGTTGCAATCTAAGTGTGGGGGAAGGGATAGATGATTTATGTGTCTACTTTCGTTTGCTCATATTTTTAGTATTTCTATGAAAAGTGCTTAATTTTCAAATTTTTTGTTTTGTCCCGAGTAGACAAAGGCATATCTTTGCTTGAGTTTATATCATTTTTGCTATATTCTGTATATTTAGTAATTTTAGTTGTTTCACCCGACACTCTTTTTCAAATGCCATAGTAAATGATGAGCTAAATGTTGAAAGCCTACCCCATTTTAGTTGGAGATTTTTGATGATTATAGCATGTTTCTTTGCTTATGTACAATTCTTGAAAGTTTAGTAGTTTGTATTCTAGGATTTAAGTATGACATACTGTGAATATCTGTAAGTTTGAATGTGATAAGTGAAACGTGATTAAGTCTTTGCAATAGTAATAAATTGTTTACTTGAGGTGTTATGCTCAGTGGTCTGTGCTACTAGAAAATAATCTTTACCACTGCCAGCCAGAAATCTCTAAGTAAACATAATTGTAATTGTGTGTGTCGGAAGTTGGTTTATGATTTGGGTGAGGTAGGGTGTACCACGTATGTCCTATTCCACTATGATGACCAAAAGCTCACGACAGTTAGAAAAAGCTGCCTTATGATTGGAGTAAGGTAGGGTGTTATCTTGAAATGTCCTATTCTGCTATGATGGCAAAAGCTTATTCTGACGTGTGTTAGAAAAATGTGAAAAAAAGTGAAAATATTGAAATATATTATTATGAATAAGTAAGGACTTAGTTATCGTTAACCTTATCCCCAGTATAAACTGAAGGATATGTTGTAGGGATTATCCTCTGAGTCTGTCAGAAATGTTTTAGATATTCTCTACTATTTCTTTTTGGGATATGTGTGTTTTGTAAAGTGCCTGTTATAATTTTTGAATATTTCTAACTTAAATGGGAAACCGGGCTAGTTTTGGTTTGAATAACTCTCAAATTGTGGAACTTAGTGGAAGTTTATTATGGCTATGCACACACTCACTTGGGTGAACTTCTAAGTTATTGAATATACTTTATATTTGTATAGATGTTTATTTGTCTCGAGTTTGATTATGTTTTGTTTTGCTCGGGGACGAGCAAAAGATAAGTGTGGGGGTGTTGTTTAAGGCCAAATTATAGTGATTTTTATATATATATTGTATATCAATTTTCCCCATATATGGATTATTTTCATAGATATTGAGCTATATAGTTAAATATTGAGTAAATGGTGTTTTTAATGATTAAATATGAAAACATATCAATTTAAGTGTTAATTTGTGTTTTTATATTATTTTGGAAATTATTACGTTTTGGTATGTTTTTGATATTTGTAGATACCCAATTAATGATGGAAAAGGTGATCCTAAAGAGCCAATTTCGAGTTGAGGAAGGATCAATTGAATTTATGGAAGATTAAAAGAGATAAGGAAAGAAATCAATCAAGATAAAGATGGAAAAATCAAGATTTGATCGTCAGTGGACGAGCGTCCATATGAAGCAGACGAGCGTCCAAGGGTGAACTGGCGTCCATGCGGCGTCCATAATCGTATTTTACATTCAGAGTCTCCAGATGTGAGTTGAACGAGCGTCCAGTCTCCGTTCAAGAAATGAACGAGCGTCCATGATAATGAACGCCCGTCCGCCGCCGACTTTCGAAAGAAACCGCCTCTTATCTCTATAAATAGAGCCATATCCTCAACCCTAAGGATATACTTTTTTATACTCGAATTTTCCGAGGAGCAAAGAAATCCGACTTGGGAGGTTGAAGGCCGGTCACCCGAGCCTTGTGCTCGGGTGAACCGAGGTTAGATTAGGAGTAGATTAGATGTTCTTTTCTTTCCCGTTTCCATGGTGATTCAACCATTGTAACCAAACTATGTGAGTTCTTCTTTTAGATTTATTCAATTTCGCTTTATTTCATGATCTTTAATTAAAAGTTGTTTCTTTCTATGATTTATGATGCTATTATGTGGACTCATATCGAGAGATTTGTTTACTAATTGATACGTTTACAACAAACGAAAGTTGCGTAGACTAGATCACCGTAGAAAGAATAGATCTTTTATCTAAACAAACGGAAGTTGATAGATATAATCTAGGTTGCTTGAATTTATGAACTTAAAACTGCGAGAGCTACTTAGGTTTGTTAATTCATACACCCGAGTTTTGTAAATGAACATTGGTCCCAACATTCGGAAGATGAGAGACCGGTAATTGGATTTACTAAGGAATTAGGAATCCATAGTTTGAGAAATAGGTTCACTAAGGAATTAGGGATCTAGATCTTGTGAAAAGGTGTAACCACAATTTGAATTAAAATCATGAGATAGGCTTAGATTGAAATCACTAGTTTGTGCTTTGTCTGATCCCATGTTTCCTTAGATTAGTTTGTTGATTTTGTTCTTAGGTTAGATTTATTTTGATTGTTCTTTATGTTTTTATGTTTTTATGTTTTTGCTTTTCGTTTTTAGAGTAGCAATTGGTAGGATTAATAAGATTAGATTGAACATACCTTTTCCCTGTGGATCGACCCCTTACTCATTACGCTTTACTAGCAACAACCCGATGTTTTGGTCGGTTAGGAGTTAGTTTTGCATATAGGTTAGGGTTATAAATTTTCTTTTGTTATTGATGCAAAATCTCCCCCAACATATGGCTTCGCAATGGTAACCCTTTTCATAGCGGCGTTTACATGTTGGAATTGGATGTGAATGAGGGTACGTATACACGTGTTTCAAGTTTGGGCACTTACGCTATCTTCTTAGGAAGAAACGAGGCATTTTCTGTAATGTCCCACATTAGAAAAGTAGTAGAATGCTCACCCCCATATAAGTGTGAGACATAAAGGTCTTATCAACTCGGGTTATCCCTTTTAGACCAAGAGAGGACGGCGGTCTAAGCAGTTGACCGGACATTTATGACTCATTTAGCGCTACCAGGCCCGGGGTCTGGGGGCGTTACAGAATGGTATCAGAGCCGACTATCGACGGAACTATGCGCTGCACCGTACAAGAAGACGGTGTAAGGATGACCTCTAGTTACCTCTGGTAGGGACGATCCAGAAACAAGCCTTGGCCGTCCTGGCGAGGACGCCAGTCCCTTATAAGGGGGGAGAATGTAATGTCCCACATTGGAAAAGTAGTAGAATGCTCACCCCCATATAAGTGAGACATAAAGGTCTTGTCAACTCGGGTTAGCCTTTTTAGACCAAGAGAAGGACGATCTCTGAATATCTCTAAAAATCAATTCCGGATTCAAAACTTGAGACTAAAAAATGGCTTTGTTCCTATGCAACCAAATTACCCAAGTCGTGACACCAACAATAGCAGACCATAAGTAGGATGCCGAATTCGAAGAAGCACTCTTGGGTCTGAAGATATAAAAATCACTGAACAAGTAAGAATTTAGTCCATCAATCTTGCACCAATCTAGGATGTGTGACCAAAGCAATAATGACACATCACAAGCATAAAAAATATGATTAACGGTTTCTTCACACTTATAACATCACAAATCGGTTCATACAACAGAAAAGCTACTTAACATATGTATAAACATAAAGAAATAATATAAATAATTCGACCCGGTCGGATTTAGGATACTATTTCAACAATCTTTAACTTGGCCTAAAATCAATCACTCGTATACACAAGACCAAATTGAAAACATACAATACTCATAACCAATATACTAAGGGTTTCGTTTATAATTATAATAATAAAAAGAGCTATTGTCCCTTAATTTAATAAAAAATTAATGAAGAGAGTCGGTAGTACTTGGTAAGTAATTTTTTTTCAAAAGCATATATTTTTTTATCTATGACATGAGCGATAAATCAGTGGGTTAATCTGCGTCTGTTTAATTTGATTGATACCATATCAAATCAAAAACTAAAAAAAAAATTATTTAAGTTAGGTTTTCAACGTATATGGCTAATGGCTATATATACACGGTTTGTTCATTCAATCAATATATATTCAATAAAACTCCGCAGTAGAAGGCACCGTGTAAGTGCTTATTAATTTTGATTCCGAACAGAACAGTTTTGGTACATCATCAAGGGCTATGGCGGGTTGGTCTTCACTCCCCGACGGCGTGATCGTGTTAATCGCAAGACTTTTACGAGTGATTGATGATTTCGTTGTGTTTCGAGGGACTTGCACCTCATGGAGGTCTGCCACGAGTTTGAAGGACTTCCACGAATGTCGTCATGGACTTCCGTTATTGATGCTCGTAAACGGGACGACGAAAGGTGTTGAAAAGTCAAAGAAAAGAAAAGCAATAACCCGTATGACGAAAGACATATCCGACGAAAGCCGTGAGTTTATTAGTCTTTACAAGAAGAAGATAATCCGTATTTCAATACCTGAAGCTAAGGGAAAGAGTTGTATCGCGTCCAAAGGGTGGTTTATAATGACTGAATCTTCAAGGAATGTGAGTTTATTGAATCCCATATCTCGTGTTCATATTCGTCTTCCTCTTATCCGTGATGATGAGTTTGCTGGTAGATCGAATAGGTTTGATTATAGATCTTATAGATTGACTAGGGCCGTGTTGTCAGCTAGCCCGTCCCATACATCTGAATATGTTGTCATGGTCCTTTATATCAAAACCCGAAAAGACTACATAGGGTTTTGGAAATCCGGAGACCAAACATGGAAAAGAGCTCGAGTTCCTTCGAATTCAACTGCTTTTAAAGACGTTAGCTACCACAACGGTAAGTTTTACGCTTTATCATATCCGTGTCAAATTTGGATGTTTGACGTTTGGAACACGAGTGGTGCGATAGTAAATGCAACTAAAATCATGGAGCTTCCACGTTATTTTTCTGCTAACGAAGCATATCTTGTGGAATGTGGAGGTAGATTACTCATGCTTTCATGCACATTTGCATGTCGTCGCAATGGTAACCCTTTTCATAGCGGCGTTTACATGTTTGAATTGGATGTGAACGAACTTACGTATACACGTGTCTCAAGTTTGGGCACTAACGCTATCTTCTTAGGAAGAAACGAGGCGTTTTCTCTGGATACCACGAGATTCCCTGAGATTATAGAACAGAATCTCGTTTACCTTAGCAATGGAAGCTGCATTTACTCTGGAATGACGTCTCGATATAGATGGGGTTTCAGGTATAACATAGAAGATGGGATACTTGATTTTGATAGTGATAACAATAGTAGTAGCAATTTATTTGGCAATTATAATGTTTGGGTGACACCTAGTTTCTAGACTTAATTATTTTTCGTTTTGATTACATTGTGTTTATTTGGCAATTACATTGTGTTTTGATTATAAAGCTTCTGTTTTACCTTTTGTTGCTTTTGGTTTCCGTTTTGTTGCTGTTAATGAAATAATTATAGTTATGCATCTGCTGCTTTTTAAATGCAAGAAACTAAATCTTCGCATAAAGAAATAAAGAAATAAAGAAATAGAGATCCCGACGAAATTAACCTAAAGAAAACCTAACGAAGATTGACCAACATCACCATTCATCATCAGAGAGTGTAATTTCAGGACCCAACTTGTCTAATTGGCTAAAACTGTTTCAGTCAATTGATATAAGTTTCAGTTTTGTGATCACAGTCTTTTATCTTAATAAATTGAATTTGATCTAGAAACATATCAACTGAAGTTAACTTTGATTCATATGATTAATCGAAACTAGATCTTCCGCTTAGGTTCGTTAACTGTACTAAGTTAAGTGTACTCTGATTGTGATTAAGCACTCAGTTTTATAAATATGCACAAGTATTCTTGGAAGTGGTTAAAAAAACTAGGACCGAGCTCAAGTCTCCCATCTTTCCAATGTGGGATATTGAGTTGAGGTACTCCCTTCAACTCTTATCTCCAACACATTTTCAACCAACTTTAGGTATTAATTTCTCATTAAACCGATATCCGAATCGAGTTATTCCAAAGCCAAACATTATCTACTCCGTGAGTAGAATATTTAGACGTAACAAGCTCCCGGTGAATCTCACCGGAGCGTATCCGAAATTCGCGCTAAAGTTGACCATTTTAACCCCATTTCATGGGATATCTCCAACAGTTTCTAGACTTATTTTTCGTTTTGATTACATTGTGTTTAACTGGTCATGTCCTCTTACGGACTACAATAATCAATATTGTAGATCATTATTTTGGCATATTGTTGTGTATTTTTGTCGTGACCCTATCATTTCTCCTGTGGAATATATATAATTGTTTATGTTTGGCTCACATCTTCGGCAGCAATCTGTATTTTTCCGATGCCCGTGGAATATATTTGGTTCACATCGACCTTTGTTGGCACATTTACGTATTTTAACACGATGTATTAACAAATTAACAGATATTGTAAAACCCGGAATTAACAGATTCATATATGATAAAAACAAAAATGAGTAAAACAAAAACTTATGGTTCGAGGCGAGTGTAGCACTCTATCCTTAAGATGAATTCACATCGAATTTATGTCCACGGTAATCGCAATTGTCTTTCAAGATACAACAATCTTACCTTGTGATCAATTGACACTTAAATGAATCAGAAACCGTAAACCCAAAAGTCTGGTTAGTAATCTCTTCTTCTCGACAATGTGTTAAAAAATATGTTAATGCTGAAATTTCATACCACAAATTTGTAAGTGGAAAAAACTATTCTATTGTAGCGGAACAAATGATGTATTTATAGTTGACAAGAGGTACAAACCATGCCACTTTATGAAAGAACATTCCTTTATATTTCCAAAAGTTAGAAACTGTTTTTGTACCAAAGGTTTAATTACCTAGGTAACCTTTACTTCTTAAAAACGGTTAAACCCTATCCGGAAGGTCCCCTCGCCCCCGATCCACAGGAGTGCGAGAAGAAGTTAATTAGAAATCTAGCAGTTCGAGAAAAATGCTTCTTTTTTTTCGCTTACCGAAAGGGGCCGGTCCTTTACGGGACTCGAACCCCCACACTCCGACTTTCGGTCCTGGCTGGCATTATACCATCTCAACCGCTTACCATTATGCCATATAAATATAAATATAAATATGATGCAAGGATATTTATTTAATAAACTCATATTTATTCAAATTAACATAGAATGTCATCTATAAATAATAGTTTTTCATTCGCTTCGAGAAAAATTTATAACATGAAATATTCCAAAATCACTTTTACGAATATATGCCTCCCTTAATTTGTATAAATGATCACCGGAACATTATTTCCATCAATCTTATGTAGCAATCTGTGTTTTCACGATGCTGGGAATATATATAATGGTTTATGCTTGGCTCATATCTTCTGTAGCAATCAGTAGTTTCCTGATGCTGGGAATATAATTGTTTATGTTTGGCTCACATTTTTTTTTTTGTAGCAATATGTATTTTCTCGGATGTTTATTTGTGTGTGTCGTTTTACTTAAAGAAAATTCTTAATAAAAGTGTGATTTCCTAATTGTTGATCAATTAGGTTGTCATTTTACTTTTAAAAAAAAAAACCCTTTTATAAAAGAGTTTCCTTTCCTAATTGTCTATATTTTTTTATGATATTCAGGACAATTTCACTTATAAAAAAAGTGAAACAGTGAAAATTTATGGAATCATAAATAAAACGTAAAATGATCTAGTGTTGAAGTTCAAGTGTTGAACAAGCTGATGTGCTGATGCATATATGTATAATGTATATGTTCAGTTCTCTTAGACATTTCATCGAGCACTTGTGTGGAAGAGCGGTTAAGTTTGTTAGTAACTAATTAGGCCGTTGTAACTGTCTTAGCTGATTATTTGGTGATTAGGAAGTCTATATATAGACTCAATTGTAATCTAGAAGTTCAGTTTTTGCAAATGTAATCAAGATCAATGTGAATGAATTTTCCCGCCTTTCTGGTTTTTTAAATTTCTTCATCTTCTTCATAAGTTGTTCTTCATTTTTTTTTTCCAGTTTTCTATTCTTTTCAACATGGTATCAAAGCAAAGCAAAGCTGTACATTTCTTGTTTGATTGCGGTGTGGAATCGCAATTCTAATTTGTAGTGTGGAACTACATTTCTCATCTTTTATTTTGGTTTCTTGAGTTTTTCACTCGTTCTTGGCAATGGCTAAAGAAGGAGATGTTGTAGCTATTAATCCCTATCATATTCATCATGGGGAGAATCCTTCGGCTGTGATTGTCCATCCGGTACTAAAAGGAGCAGAGAATTATCATTGCTGGAAGAGAGCAATCTCCATGGTTTTATCAATGAAAGGTAAATTGAAGTTCGTTGATGGTTCACTGCCTAAGCCACCAGAAAATCACAGGCATTATGAAATCTGGTGTCAATGTAATGATATGGTGTCGAATTGGCTTGTCAATTCTGTGGATATTTCCATACAACAAAGTATTTTCTGGTTGGACACAGCCAGGGATATTTGGGTTGATCTTGATCACAGATTTGGAGTTGGTAATGCTTACCGTTTGTCTAATCTCCAAGAAGAGATATATGCAACAAAGCAAGGTACATTGTCTGTAGTTCGGTATTTCACAAGATTGAAGAGTTTATGGGATCAATTACTGGTTTTGAGGCCTGCTCCACCCTGTACTTGTGCTGCCAAACCTATCTACAGAGAGCAGGATGAGACTGACAAAGTCATCAGGTTCTTGAAAAGGTTAAATGATGCATATAGCAATGTAAGGTCACAAGTTTTGATGGAAAAACCCATACCAGATCTTTCCACTGTATTCAATATGGCATTGCAACATGAGAGTCAGATCAATTATGCAGATCTGGGAACTGATAAGACAGTACTGAGTACACAAGCAGCTAGATTCAGGCAAGATAATCAAGATTCTCATGCTAATGTCTCTTATGGAAGAGATGGAGGAAGAAGTCTTGGCAGGGGTTTCACTGGAAATAACAAGAGGCCACAGTGTACCTATTGTGGCAAAGAAGGTCACACGGTTGAAAAGTGCTATAAGAAATATGGATATCCTATTGGCTCAAAAGGCAGGGGAAGGGGGCAAATACAGGCCAATCATGTCAGTCTGGATCAAGGTTTCTTACCAAATGTGGAAGATGCAACTGCAGATGCTTATCCAAGTGCAGATTCACAGAGATCAGACACAGTGGCATCCAGTTCAAGTTCAATGACCAGATCACAGTATGACACTATCATGGACATGCTGAGAAATGTACAAATCATTGACACAAATGGTCCTGGACAAGCAGTGGCACTTACTGCAAATATTCATACTACTGCAGCTTAATCAGGTACTATCTATGAATGGATAGTAGATTCAGGTGCCACTGATCATGTTATTTACTCACTATCCTTAATGACTAATGCAAAGCCTGTTTTTGGTGTCACTGTAACATTACCCAATGGAACACATACACCAGTCACACATATAGGACAAGTTAAAATCAATAAAAATTTGACACTGGATCATGTCTTTTGTGTACCACATTTCACATACAATTTGATGTCTATTAGAAGGCTCACTAGCAATGACAATTATTCTTTGTTTTTTGGAGCTAATGGTTGTACTATGCAGGACAATGCATTGAAGAGAATGATTGGTTCAGCTGAATTGATCAAGGGCCTATACATATTAAGAGTTGATCCTACTGTTATGCTTTCCACACAACCAATGGCTTGTCACTCTGTCATGTTACCAGATTCTCAATTGTGGCATTATAGACTTGGTCATCCTTCCAAACTGAGATTACATGTTTTACACAAGTCTAATTCTGATATCAAACCTTGTTTAAACAATGAATGTCTTGTATGTCCCTTAGCTAAACATAAGAAACACAGTTTTCCTTATAGTGATTCTGTTTCTGATCAAAATTTTGATCTCTTACATGTAGACATATAGGGTCCAAATAGATTTTGTACCTGTAATGGAGAATATTATATTCTAACTGTTGTTGATGATCATTCTAGATTTCTTTGGATTCATTAAATGAAGACTAAGTCTGAGACAAGAGCTTTATTACAAACTTTTTGTAACACAATTTTTACACAGTTCAATAAACAAGTAAGAAAAATTAGGTCAGGTAATGGCCTAGAATTTATAATGGATGATTATTATGCACAAAAGGGCATCATACATGAAACATCTTGTGTCCATACACCACAACAAAATGGTGTGGTGGAAAGAAAACATCAACACTTACTGAATGTTGCTAGGGCACTTAGATTTCAAGCTGGCTTTCCCATGTCTTATTGGGGTCTATGTATTAAACATGCTGCTATGCTGATTAACATTACCCCAACACCTTTGTTGTAAGACCAGACACCTTATTTTATCTTGTATGGAAAGCAACCTAACTACACTGATTTAAAAGTCTTTGGTTGTTTAGCATATGCCTACAATTTCTCAGGGCAGGAGCAAATTTGATAGTAGGAGCAGAAAGTGTTAGGAAATCTACGCGGGAACGCAGCGGAATTCAAAATTTTGATTTCCTTTTACCCAAGATCGACTTCGTTTAAGCAATAAACAAACAAGTAGTAGACGGTGGTTACCTTGGTTGATCTAAAAGATCGACGCTTTGACCGTCTAAGGAGAGTAGTTCTGCATAGAGCCGCCCAAGTGTTCGGCCTCTACCGCTAGTCCACACGAACAGCCTGCCGGAATCCCATCATGGATTGCTATTGGAAAACTCCGGTTGCTAGACCGGCCATTTTCCCCTCTCTCCAACTCTCTATAGGATGCTCTCTATTTTACACAAGAACTATTAGCTCTTGGAATTATGATGTACAAAAGAGCTTGACACCCACCTCTTATTTATAGTCATAGGTGGCGCCCCAATAGAGTAGAAAGGAAGAAAACATTTTCCCAATAAAATAAGGAAAATATATTTGATTGATTTATCTCATTTATTATAATATCTCATATTAAATAAATCTAGGATATTGTCAATATCTTATATTGAATATTTCCAAGATATTGTCAATATCTAATATTGACTATCTTTATTATATTACCATAAATCAATTTACACATGTGTATATATCACATATATATATATTACACAAATAAATCTATATAAATATTTAGTCATTACAAGTGTGAACATGTATATCTTATATATACGTACAACACACGCATGATAGCTAACATATATATAATTATTAATATCTAATATTAATATATGGTAATACCATTAATTAAATTGCACAATCCAAGTGTATCTTATACACTCTAAAATTGCGCCACCTTTAGCCAATATTTTGGCATCCGGAATATTCTTTAATTAATATAATATTATTAATATCTTGTATTTAATTTATTCATAATAAATAAATACCACCATATTAATTTACCACTATAACCTTTATAGTACGAGATAAACTTTCCTTATTTGGTTATCATCTATAACCACATTTTGATCCGGCTAGATGTTCTTATGTGTGTGACCCGATAGGCTTCCGAATATGTTGGCCGTAGACACAAAGTGCAAATTACGAAAATGCCCTTCATGCCTAACGATCACGGGATAGCGTCTAGCAACAAACCGTGACCCCCAATCATCGGAAGAGTCAAATGCAATGACTACTACCTCTCATGTGAAAGAGTTACCGTGTAACTTACAATCCTATCGCTGTAATAACATCCATACGGTCGTTAGTCGAGTGTCAAAACATCAACGACCGTATCTTATAATCTGGATATCATGCTCTCTCGAAGTAACTCATTTACTCCCACTTTGCAAAGATTCACGAGAGTTAGACATTCCTTATAAGAAGGCCATTTCGGATATTCGATCCCAATCATAGGATACGCGATTCCCGGACGACCAATCATGTACACTCCGCATGCTTCGATCATACCCAATCACTACCGCATAATCGCCCCGTGGCTGGGAAACCTCAATAGTGTCAAAGCATGACAATCCACACCGTGATGCCATGAAGACTCCGGTCTTAAGGATAATTACACAACCGCCACATAGTGTGACACTTATCCGTGTAAGTGGGCCGATCCTAACGTACGCATTCTCTAATACACGTCCACGTACGGTCAAGTGTCTCTACCCTTCGATAGACGAGATCTATCCCTGCCTTAAAGACAGAATACATCTAATACGTGCTAGCCTGTTTATACTATCAATGCCCTGTTTAATAGTACATCAGCCTAGAGACATTTAAGTATCAAACTTATTAAAGTGATTAGAGATCTCATCAACTATAATCACCTATCATGGTTTCTCTATCACAGTTTAATACTAAGGACGTTATCATATAACAATTCATAATTGGTTCTTTAGAAGAACAGATATATGACATCATAAAAGCCATTTAATATATGTATAAACATAAAGAAATAGTAGAAATGATCCGACCCGGTCGGATCCGGTCCAACCCGATTGGGTTTAGGACACTATTTCAACAATCTCCCACTTGGCCTAAAACCAATCGCTCGCACACACAAGACCAAGTTGAAACACAAGAATCTCATGCAATACTCGCAACTAGCTCTAGCCATAAACGGATCGCTATCCATGGGGACTCAGACTATCTTCATATCATGTTCCAAATGACCAAGTCAAAGGAACCGCCTCAACACACACACGAATCTCTGACGAGACCCTGGTCCTTGCTCCAAGCAATGAATCCACTTACTATATCAACTATATAGAAAAGGTGGAAGAACCGTACAAGGTTCAAGAATGAACCTTCTAGATCCATGTACTGCTCCCGCTGCGCCTCTAAGGCACTACTTTGTTTTGGCCTAATTGTAGAATTTACAGTGACCCATCGCTAAGAACATTTCCAGCTCACTGTATCACTTATTCATAGTGACTGCAAACCCAGACTGTAGCTCCCACTCGCCTTCGTAAGACTCAGGATATACGTCTGTATAACTATATTTATTCGCTTCCAAGCTTCAATAAACTAGAAAATCATCCTTAACTTGTTTAAGGATATTCTCGACATACACCGGATTTACTTTCATACTTGCTCATGACAGTTCATGAACTATGAACATCTGGCTTTATCTTTATGACGGTTCCTATCGCTGTAGCAAAGGAAACCTCCATAAGCATCATCTTTCACCTTATCTTTAGGACAAACGTCCTAACATAGATAGATCTTGAGAACACAGGCTAGCAGTATCCCCTGTCGCGATCTATGTTAAACTTCTTTTAGCATCACATCTATATAGGTAAACTATAATCTAATAGCAGTTCAATCTATCACTATAGATTCTTATTTCTAAAAAATAAGAACTGCTAATCCAAGTGCTTTCGTAAAAACCTTGAACTACCAAACATTAATTGACTATGACATGGGGTGACAATTCTCGAGAGAGATATCCAATACCTTACTCGAAAATCGTAACACACCCCCACTATCCATATTGCACATGGGGCATATCCTTCTTTTGACTAAATCAAACTCCTTTGATTATCTAACAAAGAAATCGTCTAGAGAAACTTGTTTGAGTCCATAAATGGATCTCGTGGGCTTATATATCATGTCATCGTCTATGAACATCGAGCTTTCTACCCATCGTCTTCAACACTATCATATAGCCATGATACGAAGTTATAACAAGCATCATCTGATTAGAACCGCTCACCGGCGGATAAAGGTAATTACAAGGTTTACACCCCGTACCCCTCAGCCGTCACTATAGCCTGATGGTAATCATATTACAATCCATGCCAGCCTTTCAGGGACATTCCCCTTAGGTAAGACAGACTAGGTTCATAACCTGGTTGTCACTTATGGAATCTAAATCAGATTTTATGGCTCCTGGCCATATCTCTCAAACCTGCCTTTCAAACATTCTTTCATAAGTCGTGAGATATTCATTCTTCAAGATGAACATACCAACAGCCTTTTCAGGCTTGAGGTTATCCACAGACTTACAGAACTTTTGTGTGCACTGAGCAGTGTTCTACACCTCATCGTTATGTGGCGTCTGCTCACGTTCCTATGGTTGAATATATCTTTGTGGTTCTCAAATTCTTTTGAGATCTGATTCACTCCCACTGTTTCTCTTGGAAGAAACACTTCCTCTAGAAGACAGCATGTTTGGAGACAAACACCTTTTGCTCCGCGGACGAGTAAATAATATCTAGCGTACTTGCTAAGACATTCCACAAAGTTGCATATGTCGTACTAGGCTCCAAGCCCTTTCTGACTTTGTCAGTGACAACTTCAAATCATCGGTTAAGATAGATTCGACATTATCCCCTTCCATATCTAATATGGAATTTATTCAACCTTTATTCTTTGGAACTCGGTTAAGTATAAGGGCACTATCCCGAAACGGGTAAGGGATACTTTGCATGGCTTGCGTCACACCTTTATCATATAAAGTGTTGTTTCTATTTTGGGAACACAATCTAATTGCGTATCCCAAAGATGGTATCCTTCAAGGGAGAATCTTATTCCTTTCAGACGACTTCTGAAACACCCTTCAGATATTAATTACTTCAATCCAATTGAAAATTAATTCCTAAGTAGCTCATCAATCTCATATTCATACTGGCTCGAACTTTTCGGGCTTTCCGAATTATGCATTTCACTGAGTACACTTGACTATTTCTAAAAATAGTCGTAGAGATTAACAAACAATTCTTTGTGGCATTAATTGTCATAAGCCAACAAACATCGGTATGTTTAGGATTTAGACAAATTTTCTAGAATTTATAACCTTTTCATAAAAGGGTATTTTAGTCCTCTTTGGATAAGATACGTATAACCCACATGATTCATAATCATATGGTTCAACATCATCAGAATGACGTTTAATTACACAATTCCCTTCCATAGAGACTGTGCCTAGAGTAACCACAAATCAAGGATAGTAGCCATACAAATATTTAGTTGAGATCTCTTCACATATATCAACTATATAGCAACATCAATCTAGTATGTTAGATTCAGTGACTTTCCAACTTTATCGGAATAACATTTATTCTTTACAATTGAATATGTCTACTAAATCCTAACAAATAACTGAAATTATGTTCTTCATAAGAACTGGAACACAATGACATTTATTTAGTTCCCTTATCAGTTTACTAGATCTAGAATGTGGTAAGTGTTACAACGTTTGCTTCACCTTCCATATCTGTATTAACCTTTCTAATTTAATCACACTCGTAAGATATCATATATCTAAGAGTTGACTTGAACTTAGATAGGTTTATCTCAACACACTTGCCTAGAATAGAAACTTCAATAAGTTCTCTATTTAAGCACATGCCCTAACTTTCCTTTTAATCCTTCAAGCACTTGTAAATGCTTCTTAGTGTAGTCTTCATAAGACTTAAGAAAGATCACAAGAGCTATATCTTTGATTTCCTTTCATAAAGAAAATCTAAAGTTTATTAAATAGTTTATTTATCCTTTTGAATCGTATTCAAAACATTGACTATTTAATTAACCTTTAAGCAATGATAGAATTAAGTCGATACTTAAATCTTAAAATTTTGAAAACAACCTTTCCAAAATTAGATGTGGTCATTCTTATCCAACGTTTGAATTAATTGTCATCGTATGACTGAATGATCATCTTGGATCGTATCCAATATATGACTAATTCGTTGAAACTTATTTCAAATGATTTAATCATATCATGAGCTTCCGCTTTCATTAATAATTAAAGTCTCGGAGCACTACATCAATTATGTAATCTCCTTGTCTCTAACTACTATAACGGGATGGCTCATGTCATTGCTTATTTTAAAAGGATTAAAATTACTTAACCATATTTGAGACGTTTCTCAAAATTAACAGTCATAATTTGGTTTTACTAATCGAGAATAAAACATAAATATAAAGTTTGCTAAAACTACAACATAAAAATGAAAATAAAAGAGTGTTGTTGTTTATACACGCAAAATCAAAAATGGTCTTTTGATTTATGATTTTGCTCCTACTAGTCAACTACTCCCAATTGACTTTCAAGAATCTTTCAAAATTCTTTAGTGGCCAAGATCCCATCTGGTTACCCCGATTCCCGACGAGGGCCGATCAACCGGAATAATTCGAAAGGTATGTAACTCTTACCAATCACATCTCTATGTGACTCTTGGTGGTTGACTAGTCAACTCTTTGACAATTCACATCTTTATGTGGTAGTCAACCCCTTGCCTCTAAAATAAGACGGTCCTGACGAGGGCCAATCACCGCAATACTCTAGTCAAGTCATAACCCAATATTCGCGAGATCTCATACGATCATATCTCAATAACGACGATATACCCGTGGTAGGTCAACTCCCGACGAGGGCCGATCAGTTGGATCCGAACAAAGGCTCTTCACCATCGCTATAATATTGGGAGACAATATTTCGACTTGATTTTTGTTGTGGAAGTATTTACGTAAATTAATTCACTTAATTAATTTTAATTACGGTCTCATCAAATAGATCTATCTCTATAGACATACATCCTACACATTTATCTAGATCGTGCCTAGTCATGCATCTATCGTATCATATAAAATAAATACAAGCAAAAAATAAATAAATGCGTAAAGTAACCGGTATGATCATGGACTTTTCCTAGGTGCGGTTTCGAATACAAACTGACGAAACCGCGGGTCACAATCTAAGGGTAGCTGCAACCGCCAATATGATCTTTAATGCTCCATTCTCCAATGTGATCTTTATTTTTGTCTTTCTTTGGTCTTTATCTTCTGCTCCATTCTTGTTACATTTAATTCTATCTAATAAGTACACCCGCCGCACACGGGGGGGGGGGGGGGGGGGGGGGGAACGGGAATGGGATGAATGCGAGAAAATAAACTAGGTCACGTTCTTCATAACGGCCTAGGACAATTTTTAAACCAACGAGAAAATTAAATCATTCACATATATCCTATCGGTCGAGTCCATGATCAATCGGGGTCCATATAATCATATTATATCTACTATATCTAATCCATACAATAAAATCTTATGAAAAAGATAAAATTAAAATTTAACTACTTGCGCTTAATTAATCAATTAACATTTAATCTATTAAATAATTTTATCCAATCAATTAATTAATTAATATTTAATTAATTAAATGATTTTAATCGAAATAAAATTAACGATTAATTTTAAACGATTTTAATTTT
Source organism: Gentiana straminea (assembly GCA_036785695.1). Taxonomy (NCBI): domain Eukaryota; kingdom Viridiplantae; phylum Streptophyta; class Magnoliopsida; order Gentianales; family Gentianaceae; genus Gentiana; species Gentiana straminea. Next base: position 1,219,921 of record JAVUPR010000501.1, on the reverse strand, counting down.
AATTTTAATTAATTAGAACTGTTCCAAAAATAATTCAAAATTAAAATTATGTCTCTTTTGTTTCTTTCCTTTTGATTCGTAATCAAAAGGGATGCCTTTGGTTTCCTATTGGAAAGGGCCTAGGCCTATTCCAAATCAAATATTTGGAAAGGCCAAATAATTTTGGTTTAAGCCTGGTCATTTTCCAAAATCAAAATTTTGGAAGTGGCCTAGGCTTAGGCCTTTTCCCAAATCAAATATTTGGAAAGGGCCTAGGCCTATTCCAAACAAAGTTTGGAAATGCCATTATTATTTTAATGCCATGTGGCATCCCAATGCCCAAACTATTTGAACCATTGGTTAGCCACATGACACAACTAAACAAAAGGAAATTAACAATCACAACTATGAACCATATTGAATCACAAAATACATAAAACAAAAATTTGGAGATCCGCTAGCATTGACCTGTCAACTGACTGCCGGCAGCAGGCTGCCCTGCTGCCGCCGCCGCCGACCAGCCGCCACCGGTGGTGGTGCCGCCGCCAGTCGGCCGAGCACCATCCGATCTACTTTTTTTTTTCTTTTTTTCTTTTCATGTATCACTTTTGTGAATCAAAAATCTTTCATCTTTTAATTACGTGATTTAAACGATAAAATTAACTACGCAATTTAACATGCTTATTGCTTAAGCTCGAAGCTCTCTCTGATACCACTGTTAGGAAATCTACGCGGGAACGCAGCGGAATTCAAAATTTTGATTTCCTTTTACCCAAGATCGACTTCGTTTAAGCAATAAACAAACAAGTAAAATTTTGATTTCCTTTTACCTTGGTTGATCTAAAAGATCGATGCTTTAACCGTCTAAGGAGAGTAGTTCTGCATAGAGCCGCCCAAGTGTTCGGCCTCTACCGCTAGTCCACACGAACAGCCCGCCGGAATCCCATCATGGATTGCTATTGGAAAACTCCGGTTGCTAGACCGGCCATTTTCCCCTCTCTCCAACTCTCTATAGGATGCTCTCTATTTTACACAAAAACTATTAGCTCTTAGAATTATGATGTACAAAAGAGCTTGACACCCACCTCTTATTTATAGTCATAGGTGGCGCCCCAATAGAGTAGAAAGGAAGAAAACATTTTCCCAATAAAACAAGGAAAATATATTTGATTGATTTATCTCATTTATTATAATATCTCATATTAAATAAATCTAGGATATTGTCAATATCTTATATTGAATATTTCCAAGATATTGTCAATATCTAATATTGACTATCTTTATTATATTACCATAAATAAATTTACACATGTGTATATATCACATATATATATTACACAAATAAATCTATATAAATATTTAGCCATTACAAGTGTGAAAATGTATATCTTATATATATGTACAACACACGCATGATAGCTAACATATATATAATTATTAATATCTAATATAATATATGGTAATACCATTAATTAAATTACTTGTAATCCAAGTGTATCTTATACACTCCAAAATTGCGCCACCTTTAGCCAATATTTTGGCATCCGGAATATTCTTTAATTAATATAATATTATTAATATCTTGTATTTAATTTATTCATAATAAATAAATACCACCATATTAATTTACCATTATAACCTTTATAGTACGAGATAAACTTTTCTTATTTGGTTATCATCTATAACCACATTTTAATCCGGCTAGATGTTCTTATGTGTGTGACCCGATAGGCTTCCGAATATGTTGGTCGTAGACACAAAGTGCAAATTACGAAAATGCCCTTCATGCCTAACGATCACGGGATAGCGTCTAGCAACACACCGTGACCCCCAATCATCGGAAGAGTCAAATGCAATGACTACTACCTCTCATGTGAAACAGCTTACCGTGTAACTTACAATCCTATCGCCGTAATAACATCCATACGGTCGTTAGTCGAGTGTCAAAACATCAACGACCGTATCTTATAATGATATCATGCTCTCTCGAAGTAACTCATTTACTCCCACTTTGCAAAGATTCACGAGAGTTAGACATTCCTTATAAGAAGGCCATTTCGGATATTCGATCCCAATCATAGGATACCCGATTCCCGGACGACCAATCATGTATACTCCGCATGCTTCGCATCATACCCAATCACTACCGCATGATCGCCCCGTGGCTGTGGGAAACCTCAATAGTGTCAAAACATGACAATCCACACCGTGATGCCATGAAGACTCCGGTCTTAAGAATAATTACACAACCGCCACATAGTGTGACACTTATCCGTGTAAGTGGGTCAGTCTAACGTACGCATTCTCTAATACACGTCCACGTACAGTCCAAGTGTCTCTACAGTTCGATAGACGAGATCTATCCCTGCCTTAAAGACAGAATACATCTAATACGTGCTAGCTTGTTTATACTATCAATGCCCAGTTTAATAGTACATCAGCCTAGAGACATTTAAGTATCAAACTTATTAAAGTGATTAGAGATCTCATCAACTATAATAGCCTATCATGGTTTCTCTATCACAGTTTAATATTAAGGACGTTATCATCTAACAATTCATAATTGGTTCTTTAGAAGAACAGATATATGACAACATAAAAGCCATTTAATATATGTATAAACATAAAGAAATAGTAGAAATGATCCGACCCGGTCGGATCCGGTCCAACCCGATTGGGTTTAGGACACTATTTCAACAGAAAGTGTGTCTATATAGGGAATCCTCCACACACCAAGGGTTTCAACTACTGGATCTTCAAACCAGGGAGTTTCTTACTTCCAGAGATGTAGTTTTTCATGAGCATTCTTTTCCTCTCCTAACAAATACATTACCTATTGACACTGAGTGTGTATTACTTGTGCCAACTCTCCAAAATATCAATTCTGACATGCTTTATGATGTTCATATGAATGAAAATACAGATTCTGATAATCAAAAAAAGTGAAGATTCAAACACTGAGGATTTTCCACACACAGGGGATGTAGGTGATGCAGATTATGATGCTTCACAACATCTACCACCACCAAATCCCAGTCACAATCTAAGGAGGTCTATGAGGCCAAGGAAATTACCTACACATTTGCAGGATTATCACACTGTAATAGGGGCATCTACTACTACACCTCATACACTTGATAAAGTGCTAACCTTTGACAAATTTTCCAATTCCTACAAAGTTTTCTCCTGCAACCTAGATGCTGAACAAGAGCCTACAACTTATACAGAAGCTGCCAAGCATGAAAATTGGCAGAAAGCAATGCAGGAAGAATTGTTAGCCCTACATAAGACTAACACCTGGAAACTAGTAAATCTACCTCCATGCAAGAAGCCACTAGGCTGTAAGTGGGTCTACAAGATCAAAAGAAAAGCAGATGGCACTATTGATAGATATAAAGCTAGATTCGTTGCTAAAGGATACACGCAGATTGAAGGCATGGAGTTTTTGGACACTTTTTCTCCAGTGGAAAAGTAATCCACCATCAGATTGTTTCTTAGTTTAGCATCTTTGAACAAGTGGCACTTGCATCAAATGGATGTCAATACGGCATTCTTACATGGAGACCTAGATGAGGAGGTCTACATGAGACCACCACCAGGGCTTCCTGTTTCAGGTAAGAATCAAGTGTGCAGACTAGTCAAATCCCTATATGGATTGAGGCAAGCTAGTAGGCAGTGGAATTCCAAGTTAACTGAAGCCCTTACACAAGCTGGATACATCCAATCCAAGCATGATACCTGTTTGTTTACAAGAGGTCAAGGTCCTACTTTAATTGCTTTCCTTGTCTATGTGGATGATATAGTGGTGGCCAGTCCTGATTTGCAAGAAATTCAGATTCTCAAAAACTTGTTGCATCAGGCATTCACAATCAAATATCTGGGACAATTGAGATATTTCCTAGGCTATGAGGTTGCAAGATCAGAATCTGGCATCCTAATGAATCAAAGGAAATACTGTCTAGATTTGCTTCAAGAGTTTGGATATCTGGGAGCTAAGCCCTCAAGTACACCTATGGATTCTAAGATAAAATTAGAAGTAGCAGATTCACCACATCTCAGTGACAACACTTATTACAGAAGTTTAGTTGGAAAACTTTTGTACCTTAGCAACACCATGCCTGCATTGCATATTTTGTGCAGCAATTAAGTCAGTTTCTGGATAAACCTACAGAAAATCATTTAGCTGCTGCTCATAAGCTTTTAAGGTTCCTTAAAGTAGCACCAGGGCAAGGGTTGTTCTTTCCTTCCAGTGGTACACCTACCCTAAGGGCCTATAGTGACTCAGATTGGGCTGGCTGTACTAAAACCAGAAGATCAATCAGTGGCTATACAGTTTTTCTTGGTGAATCCTTAATATCATAGAAGAGCAAAAAACAGGCTACAGTTAGTAGAAGCAGCTCAGAAGCATAATACAGGGCAATGGCCCTAACAGCATGTGAAATTCAATGGCTGCTGTATCAGCTCTCTGACTACAAGATACAACATTCTCAGCCTGTTCCTCTATTCTGTGACAGTCAAAGTTCTACCTACATTGTAGAAAATCCTGTCTTTCATGAGAGGACTAAACATATTGAGATTGATTGTCACTTTGTGAGGGAAAAGTATCAGCAGAAAGTTCTAATTCCTATGCCAGTCAGAACTGAAGATAACCAAGCTGATATTCTCACTAAAGCTGTTGAAAAGGCTGTTCTTACCAGATTATGGCCTAGATATCCTACCAAGGACATTTATGCTCCACTCACAGGACAACAGACATGAAGTTCAAGTGTTGATCAAGCTGATGTCAAGCTGTATTTATACCTAACTACAGCTAGAGGGAGGATGTTGAAGTTCAAGTGTTGAACAAGCTGATGTGCTGATGCATATATGTATAATGTATATGTTCAGTTCTCTTAGACATTTCATCGAGCACTTGTGTGGAAGAGCGGTTAAGTTTGTTAGTAACTAATTAGGCCGTTGTAATTGTCTTAGCTGATGATTAGGTGATTAGGAAGTCTATATATAGACTCAATTGTAATCTAGAAGTTCAGTTTTTGCAAATGTAACCAAGATCAATGTGAATGAATTTTCCCGCCTTTCTGGTTTTTAAAATTTCTTCATCTTCTTCATAAGCTGTTCTTCATATTTTTTTCCAGTTTTCTATTCTTTTCAACATCTAGTGGAATCTTAAATTGTCACTAAATATAAATTGTCACTAAAAATGTTCTAAAAATTATGCACCGGATTAAATATGAATTACTATCGATATTTTTATTTTTTTTTGTTTTTTGAAAGGAATTACTATCGATCGATATTTCTCTTGTGTTTTTATTCATCAACCATTAGAAAACTATACACAAATTTGGCTAGACCACACCAAAAAAATGTTGGAGATATAGAGGAATTGAATTAAAAATGAATTAAAAATGATTTTATAATCATTTTATTCTGTGACTTTGTAAGCGTATTTCGGATATATTCTTGTATAGAATATATGTAATGTTTTGATAATTCTGAAAACTACGTGAGTCGTAGATGAATTCAGGATTTGGAATCATTCAATTCGGATAACGAGTGAATGAGAAATTAACGCTTAAAGTCGGGTGGTTGAAAGAGCTAATGTTGGAAGTAAATGTTGAAGAGTATTCAACTAAACAGTGTACCACATTGGGAGTTGAAAGGATCAATTCCTAGTATATATGTGGGAAGAATGTTGTATATAGTATAAGCTCCTAGAAGAAGGAGAGATAGCGGGTTGGTTTTAGCGGTTAGGTGTTCTGCTAAAATGGCCACACGCGCGCGCGCGCCGCCGCCGCCCGTGCCCGTGCCCGAGCCCGTTGACCTTGGTCTTTGGCTTTGGCTTTGGCTTTGGGGAATGGGCCTTCTTGGGCCTGGGGGCTCAGGACAGTATCAAACTTTTTATACAAAAGTCTATTGGTCTTGGCCCATATCAATACACATTCAGAATGAGCTATATTCGAATAAGCTCGGTCGGATCGGTTGTCCAACACAAGCTCGCTCGGTAGCTCGAATTCTAGAAAGCATCTTCAATGCGAGAAGCCGAATCATTTTCGCTTCAACCATGAATGCCTAATTTAATGCCATGAATGCTTGAGCATTAATTCGGAAATGAAAAGGCATCGGTTTCACAATAGGTCCACTATATAAACATCCTCATATGAATGGAGGAATGAGAGAGTTCGGATAGAGTTAAAATAGAGTTCGAGAGAGAGAGTTCGAAATTGCATCATACACATACAAACTTAGTACTTCGAGTCCCGTAGTTTTTGAGCATGTTCGACCTCTCGTTCGCCCGTGGTGTTCATTTCGAGTCCATTCACGAGTCGAAGAGATTCTGGGTATTGTCAGAGTTCGCTGTGGTTCAAGTCTGAAGTACCTCTACTTGAACAGGTATAACCGAGTTATCCTGGGAGACAATTGATAACAACCGGGGTTGTCTTAAGGACAGAGTTTCGACTCGTCTCGGTTTTGTATTGCATCGTAGTTTATTTAAATTACTATTGTAATATAGTCTTTAAATATATTAAATAAAATTGTTGATTTAATTTTCGTTTATTTATTTTAATTGCGCACGGGGTCTAACGACAAATTAAGACAATTTTTGGAAGAACTGTTGTTCTGATTCGAACCCGTGAGTAATCAAAATATTTGACGAAAATTTCTTCAATTTTATTTGGACGAGGTTGATTCAAGTTGAATTTTATGTTGAACAAGTTCAACTCATTTGAAAGGTATATGAAAAAAAAAACAAAAAACAAAAAAAAACAAAAGTATAAAAAACGAATCAAGCTGGGCAAGTATTATCCTTTTGAACTCCAGAAATTTCGGCTGAGTGAAGCTGAAATTCGGCTAAGGGCCGCTCCAGAAATTTCGGCTGAGTGAAGCTGAAATTCGATCAAGTGCTAGCGGCTGAGTGAAGCTAAAATTCGGCCAAGTGACAACGGCTGAGTGAAGCTAATAATTCGGCCAAGTGCCAACGGCCGAGTGAAGCTAAAAATTCGGCCAAGTGCCGCCGGGCCGAGTGAAGCGAAATTCGGCTAAGTGCTTTGGCGGCCGAGTAAAGCCGAAATTCGGCAAAGTGCCGGCGGCAGAGTAAAGCTGAAATTCAGCCGAGTGAAATAAGTCACTAAATGCTGAAACTGCTCAAATTGTCATCATTAATATTGTTCAGTTTCAAACTCGTTTTCAAATGTTGATATTGTTACGATTTGATAAACGGTTGGAGAATCGAGTTGAAATAAACTCGAGCTTGTTTTGACGAGTCAAAACAATCTTCAACTTGTTTTATTAATTTAAAAAAAAGTATGTTTTACGAGTTGAAAACAGGCCCCAGTCTGTTTTATCAAGCCGAAACAAGTTTGAGTTTGTTTTTGACGAGTTGAAAACAAACTTTACTTGGTTTGATATCGAGTCGATATAAAATGTGTTAAATATCAATTTTTTGGTATTTAAATGGTCGTTTAAAAACGAGCCTTAAAATTGTTTATCTTCTGTTTGTGAATAGAAATGGAATTTTATAATCAGATGACTCCTATTGGTGCGCCAATTCGAGGAGAAAGCTCCCAGGTTGCGGGAAGTGAAGTGGTTTTAAAACAGGTCAAAATTGAGCCTGACAGAGACCTCGAGGAAGAGGAATATGCTTGGGTTGTAGACACTGGGGCTACCCAACATATGTGTGCGAACAGATCATCGTTTTTTAATTATTAACATCTCAATGATGAGAAAATAGTAATGTCAAATTCAACTACTTCCGACATCATTGGATGCGGTCATGTTCAGTTGAATTTGACGTCTGGAAGAGCATTGATTCTTCGAGATGTCCTGCATGTGCCGGACTTACTGATGAATGTGGTTTCTGCAAGCCAGCTTACCTACCTAGGGTCTGTGTTGGTATTTGATACATACAAATTCAGACTAATAGATGAAGGCGAGGTAATTGCTGAAGGAATGATAGATGGAGGTCTATGGATGATGGATCTCCGTGTTGTTACGTAAAGAAGAAAATGTAATTTCTATTTTAATGTATGGAATAATAAATATTCTTAATGTGTATTGGTTCAAATAATTTCTTGTTGTGTTTTGAACCGTTGTTGCCAGTTGAGGCATATATGATTAATACGTTGCAAACGAGAAATAATTTCGTATGACGAATGTACCTAAAAATTATTTAATTGGCAGATTAATCATAAGGAAAATATGCCAAAATGTTTAGTGAAAACATTAGTTTGTCGTGCCGTGTAAGTTGGAGAAATTATCTTCATGATAAAATTCTCATTTTTGTGACGACTCGTAGAACTTTTATTCGTTGAATAAAAATGAAATGAAACACCGAGGTGTTTTGATTTGAAATGCGTACCAGTGGTGGTATAAGTTGTTGAATCAATAAATAGTCTTTTTTATACCGTGAGTTGAAATATGACTAAAATTGAAATGGTTGGTGATACAATGTGGTGTCACAAGCCTATGGCATAACGATTAGGAGTGGAAATTATTTATTTCCTATCTAAAAATGGATGAATATAAATCATTATGTCAAATGATTTATTAAACATGCCATAGATGTTTCAAAGCAAATATGACTTAGGCACGGTTTCCTTCTGTGGAAAGAAACATAGACATGTAAAAGTTAAATTATACGAGTTGTGTGATTTAAATATTTATGCTAATCGAGAGTCGGTAAAGATTATTTATCGATCATTGTATAAAATAAAGTTGTGTCTAATTTTGCTAAAATAGCAAAGATAAGACAACAAAGGAGTTATAAACCATAAGAATGAAGTTGGAAAAACAACTAAGCGAATAAACCTAGCAGAATCGTAGTGGAAAAAGTGCTGGCCACACTCTTTCTTTTGTTCATTGATTTTCGGCAAAAGCTGTTGTTTTTAACAAAAGCCGCTGGTTTCAGCAAAGGCTGCTGTCTTTAAACAAAAGCTGCTGATTTTCAGAAAAATGCTATTTCTGCTAGATTTACAGCCGGTGTTGATTGTTTTCAGATGTTATCTGAGAAATGCTGAATTTCAACCGAACTCTTAAAGAGTTGGTTAAAGCATGGTGAATAGTTTGAATTAATCTCTGAACTTGTGGGGGGAAGCGATAGTTTCCACCGATTTCATTCTTTATAGGTTTACATCGAACAGATGTATAAAGATCCCATATGAGTTGAGGGAAAGCTGAGAGCTTATCTACAAATACTTGGAAATGTGGGGGTGTTTAGCAAAGGTGGGAATACCTAAAACTAAACAATGTAAGGCCAGGATGGTAGCCAGAGGTTATCACCAAAAGAGGGTCTTGATTTCTTCATACAAATTCACTAGAAACTCGACTTTCGTCGATATGAGTACTTATCGCAGATGTTGTGGTATGTAAGCTTGAAATCCATCAAATGGATATTAAGACTTGTTGTCTTAAATAGTGAATTAGAAGAATATATGCTAATAATGAGGAGTACTCATGATATGGGACTTATAGATGTAATTCTAATAATAATTTTAGAATATCTCGAGGGACTAGTGTTATCACGATCTCATTATATTGAATTCGTCCCGAGGAATTCAATATGCTTGATGAGAGTCCTAAAGCACACATTCACATATTGTCTAATATACATGTTGTGAATAAACTGTGCAGGTTTACAAGTAATCCTAGTGCGGATCATTGGAAAGCGATATTATAGTACACAAGTACTTGAAATATTCAATGAATCTGGGATTAGAAAGATACTGTGATGCCAAGTGGATTACTGATTCTAAAGAATCACAATTCACATGATTGGTGATGTTGCGGTGTTATGGAAGTCCACAAAGCAAACGTGCATTGCACTTGACAAAGCTGGTGAAGAAGCTAAGTGGCTTCTAAATTTCCTAGAGGAGATTTCTTGCCGGTCTACACCGATTGCTTCCACAAAGTGATAGCCAATCGCTTTACACCGAGCACAAAATAGTTTGTATAAAGGTAAGTCTAGACATATACGTCAACGACATGATACCGTTAAATAATTGATCTCTAGTGGTATGATTTCCATCGATTATATTGGATCGAAGGAAAATCTTGCGAATCCGCTTTCAAAAATGTTTACTAGAGATCGATTGTCGCTTTGACACTCGTAATGGGACTTAAGCCTATTGAAAGATAAGCTTTGTAATGGTAACCCTACCATGTTGACTGGAGATCCCAAGATCTTGGTTCAAAGGGACAACTAAGTTATGAAGCAGTCGATGAACACTTTCCCATTCTGTGAATAAAAGTGTTGTCTGCTAGAAGTGTTGAGGTTAAGTGAAAACTTTTAATGATTCCTATAGTTTGATTAAATTCGAGTGGGGTGTGATTCAAGGGCCAAAACGAATCCAACATGAGAACCAAGTACGGTGTTAAGGAAAATATTGTGTTAGTATTATTGTCCGGTTCTACACTAAAGGCCGAACAGCTTCAAGACTTAAGTTCACCGATTAGCCGAGTAGATCCGATAGTATTTCACTAAGGCAGGTTCAAAGCCAGAAGCTACCTCTCCTGATGCAATATTTTTCTGTCAGAATCTCTTCAGAGTCTGCATTTGCATTAATTTCCATTCATGTGGGGGATTGTAGGAGATATAGAGGAATTGAATTAAAAATGAATTAAAAATGATTTTATAATCATTTTATTCTGTGACTTTGTAAGCGTATTTTGGATATATTCTTGTATAGAATATATGTAATGTTTTGATAATTCTGAAAACTACGTGAGTCGTAGATGAATTCAGGATTTGGAATCATTCAATTCGGATAACGAGTGAATGAGAAATTAACGCTTAAAGTCGGGTGGTTGAAAGAGCTAATGTTGGAAGTAAATGTTGAAGAGTATTCAACTAAACAGTGTACCACATTGGGAGTTGAAAGGATCAATTCCTAGTATATATGTGGGAAGAATGTTGTATGTAGTATAAGCTCCTAAAAGAAGGAGAGATAGCGGGTTGGTTTTAGCGGTTAGGTGTTCTGCTAAAATGGCCACACGCGCGCGCGTGCCGCCGCCGCCCGTGCCCGTGCCCGAGCCCGTTGACCTTGGTCTTTGGCTTTGGCTTTGGCTTTGGGGAATGGGCCTTCTTGGGCCTAGGGGCTCGGGACAGTATTAAACTTTTTATACAAAAGACTATTGGTCTTGGCCCATATCAATACACATTCAGAATGAGCTATATTCGAATAAGCTCAGTCAGATCGGTTGTCCAACACAAGCTCAGCTCGGTAGCTCGAATTCTAGAAAGCATCTTCAATGCCGAGAAGCCGAATCATTTTCGGTTCAACCATGAATGCCTAATTTAATGCCATGAATGCTTGAGCATTAATTCAGGAAATGAAAAGGCATCAGTTTCACAATAGGTCCACTATATAAACATCCTCATATGAATGGAGGAATGAGAGAGTTCAGATAGAGTTAAAATAGAGTTCAGAGAGAGAGTTCAGAAATTGCATCATACACATACGGCTTAGTACTTCGAGTCCCGTAGTTTTTGAGCATGTTCGACCTCTCGTTCGCCCGTGGTGTTCATTTCGAGTCCATTCACGAGTCGAAGAGATTCTCGGGCATTGTCGAGTTCGCCGTGGTTCAAGTCCGAAGTACCTCTACTTGAACAGTATAACCGAGTTATCCCGGGAGACAATTGATAACAACCGGGGTACATACCGGGCCAAAATTGTCTTAAGGACGAGTTTCGACTCGTCTCGGTTTTGTATTGCATCGTAGTTTATTTAAATTACTATTGTAATATAGTCTTTAAATATATTAAATAAAATTGTTGATTTAATTTTCGTTTATTTATTTTAATTGCGCACGGGTCTAACAGCTTAAGACAATTTTTGGAAGAACTGTTGTTATGATTCGAACCTGTGAGTAATCAAAATATTTGACGAAAATTTCTTCAATTTTATTTGGACGAGGTTGATTCAAGTTGAATTTTATGTTGAACAAGTTCAACTCGTTTGAAAGGTATATGAAAAAAAAAACAAAAAAACAAAAAAAAAACAAAAGTATAAAAAACGAATCAAGCTGGGCAAGTATTATCCTTTTGAACTCCAGAAATTTCGACTGAGTGAAGCTGAAATTCGGCTAAGGGCCACTCCAGAAATTTTGGCTGAGTGAAGCTGAAATTCGATCAAGTGCTAGCGGCTGAGTGAAGCTAAAATTCGGCCAAGTGACAACGGCTGAGTGAAGCTAATAATTCGGCCAAGTGCCAACGGCTGAGTGAAGCTAAAAATTCGGCCAAGTGCCAGCGGCTGAGTGAAGCAGAAATTCGGCTAAGTGCTGGCGGCTGAGTAAAGCTGAAATTCGGCAAAGTGCCGGCGGCTGAGTAAAGCTGAAATTCAGCCGAGTGAAATAAGTCACTAAATGCTGAAACTGTTCAGCTGTCATCATTAATATTGTTCAGTTTCAAACTCGTTTTCAAATGTTGATATTGTTACGATTTGATAAACGGTTGGAGAATCGAGTTGAAATAAACTCGAGCTTGTTTTGACGAGTCAAAACAATCTTCAACTTGTTTTATGAATTTAAAAAAAAGTATGTTTTACGAGTTGAAAACAGGCCCCAGTCTGTTTTATCAAGCTGAAACAAGTTTGAGTTTGTTTTTGACGAGTTGAAAACAAACTTTACTTGGTTTGATATCGAGTCGATATAAAATGTGTTAAATATCAATTTTTTGGTATTTAAATGGTCGTTTAAAAACGAGCCTTAAAATTGTTTATCTTCTATTTGTGAATAGAAATGAAATTTTATAATCAGATGACTCCTATTGGTGCGCCAATTCGAGGAGAAAGCTCTCAGGTTGCGGGAAGTGAAGTGGTTTTAAAACAGGTCAAAATTGAGCCTGACAGAGACCTCGAGGAAGAGGAATATGCTTGGGTTGTAGACACTGGGGCTACCCGACATATGTGTGCGAACAGATCATCGTTTTTTAATTACCAACATCTCAAAGATGAGAAAATAGTAATGTCAAATTCAACTACTTCCGACATCATTGGATGCGGTCATGTTCAGTTGAATTTGACGTCTGGAAGAGCATTGATTCTTCGAGATGTCCTGCATGTGCCGGACTTACTGATGAATGTGGTTTCTGCAAGCCAGCTTACCTACCTAGGGTCTGTGTTGGTATTTGATACATACAAATTCAGACTAATAGATGAAGGCGAGGTAATTGCTGAAGGAATGATAGATGGAGGTCTATGGATGATGGATCTCCGTGTTGTTATGTAAAGTAGAAAATGTAATTTCTATTTTAATGTATGGAATAATAAATATTCTTAATGTGTATTGGTTCAAATAATTTCTTGTTGTGTTTTGAACCGTTGTTGCCAGTTGAGGCATATATGATTAATACGTTGCAAACGAGAAATAATTTCGTATGACGAATGTACCTAAAAATTATTTAATTGGCAGATTAATCATAAGGAAAATATGCCAAAATGTTTAGTGAAAACATTAGTTTGTCGTGCCGTGTAAGTTGGAGAAATTATCTTCATGATAAAATTCTCATTTTTGTGACGACTCGTAGAACTTTTATTCGTTGAATAAAAATGAAATGAAACACCGAGGTGTTTTGATTTGAAATGCGTACCAGTGGTGGTATAAGTTGTTGAATCAATAAATAGTCTTTTTTATACCGTGAGTTGAAATATGACTAAAATTGAAATGGTTGGTGATACAATGTGGTGTCACAAGCCTATGGCATAACGATTAGGAGTGGAAATTATTTATTTCCTATCTAAAAATGGATGAATATAAATCATTATGTCAAATGATTTATTAAACATGCCATAGATGTTTCAAAGCAAATATGACTTAGGCACGGTTTCCTTCTGTGGAAAGAAACATAGACATGTAAAAGTTAAATTATACGAGTTGTGTGATTTAAATATTTATGCTAATCGAGAGTCGGTAAAGATTATTTATCGATCATTGTATAAAATAAAGTTGTGTCTAATTTTGCTAAAATAGCAAAGATAAGACAACAAAGGAGTTATAAACCATAAGAATGAAGTTGGAAAAACAACTAAGCGAATAAACCTAGCAACGAATCGTAGTGGAAAAAGTGCTTGGCCACACTCTTTCTTTTGTTCATTGATTTTCGGCAAAAGCCGTTGTTTTTAACAAAAGCCGCCGGTTTCGGCAAAAAGGTCGCTTTGTCTTTAAACAAAAGTCGCTTGATTTTCGAAAAATGCTATTTCGCTAGATTTACAAATTCGGTGTTGATTGTTTTCAGATGTTATCTGAGAAATGCTGAATTTCAACCGAACTCTTAAAGAGTTGGTGTTAAGGCCATATTTATATGATTATTAAAGGTTTATTTCATTATTATTTTCCCCACATTTGCGTAATTTGCATGAGAATTAAGGGTTTAAGTGTAAATATTGAGTAAAGATGATTTTAAGATGATTGTATGCAAAATTGATGATTTTAAGTGTTAATTTAATGGAATTATTATTAGTTGAGTTTTATTACATTTTTGCGTTGTTTATTTATCATGTAGGAGTTAATTTTCGTGCATATAATGAGGATAAATGAAGCTCAAGTCGAATTATAAGAGATAGAGTTGGAATTGGCTTGAAGAAATTGGATAAAGATGAAGAGATCCGATCCTCGGCGGTTCAAACGGGCGTCTACGATCTTGAACGAGCGTCCGAAGTGAACCGGCGTCCATGCGGCGTCCGTAATCGTATTTTACATTCGAGAGAGTTCGGACGGAGGATGAACGAGCGTTTACTCGACGTCCGGGCATTCTGGACGGGCGTCCGGATATTCAGACGAGCGTCCGTTGCCGACTTAGTCATAACCGACTCAAAACTCTATATATAGCAGCAGCCTCTTAACCCTAATTCATACCACATAATTAAGATCGCACTTTCACACAAAAAAAGCTGCGGCCAGAGAACCCTAATTTCACAGAGATGCAAATCTCCCAACCAACAATCATATTCAACATGATTGTTGGCTAAAAGCCTTGCGAGTGAGTCGACGGAGGAAGCCCATCATCAACACAACCAACTAGAGATTTTATGCCTATGTTTAGTGAGTAAAAGATTTAGTTTTTCATTACTTTGGATCTGTTTTGCATTGTTATGTTTTATTGGATTAAGATTTGATGAAACGATCTATGTTTAATTTATGCTTGAATAAATTTACGAAAGTCTCGTTTATTTAAGTTCTCTTTTATTCAAAGTAATGCATCTAATTGTGTTTTAAGAAATTATGCATGATTAGTTGAGTAAGAGTTTGGAAACAACCTCGTGATTTCGTTTTGATTGCATGTTTAGTTTATTTGAAAAGATAAACGGAACCCTAGAATTTGGTTGAAGAAATTTAATTGAATTCGTGAATAGATCACTACTAAAAACTACATCTTAGATCACCATCTAGTTGGGGGTTGTTGGTTGATGGGTGGATTCGTTGCCTTGCTGTGTTTTCCTTTAATTGTTTTAATCAAAATCGTTTAGATTAAGTTTAGTTTAAGTTCTAGTTTTATAAACCCTAAGTCCCTGCTGTTTTCCTGCACTTTTCTGTTTCAGTTCGTAGTTAGACGCTCGTCCGCAATAGCAGACGCCCGTCCATTAGGTTTAGTTTTCAGACGCTCGTTCACTTTAGTGAACGCTCGTCCGCCTTTTCTTTTCCTTATTTTTCTCGCTTATTTTTATTCTTGTTTTAGTTTTAATTCTTAGGTTTAGGTTTTAGTTAGTTCCAGCTTTAGTTTAGATAGATAATTGTGACATAATTGATATAGATTTATATTTGAATCCGATAAACATTCCACTCCCTTAGGACGACCCGTTAACATCCTGTACTACGAACCTTATACTTGGGGTGTTTCGGTTTATAAATTATAAAACTAGTTTTTACCGAACAAGTTTTTGGCGCCGTTGCCGGGGAGTCGGTAACGGTTGTCGGATTCTTCATAGGACAGTTTTCTGTGTCAAAAGGGGTCGTTTTTAGCACGCAGTAGTATTTTGGCCGTAACTTGAGGCTCGAGTGTCCGTTTGGAACGCAGGACCCCAATTCGGAAAGCTCGTTCCGACGCCGACGACGTGGTGAACGGCCATAGGCCGTTCAGTGCGTTTTCGAGGTCAAAATCCACTGTTTTCCCCTCCATTTTGTCCCTAGAAGATTTCAACACGTTTTTTTTTACCGTCCTAGTGCCTTTTCTGTTTTAAATTTTTCGTAGGTAGGTTTCTTTTCTTGTTTCTGTTTCTAGATCCTTTTCTAAATTCGAAAATAAGATATTAATAAAAAAATAAAAAAAAATATATATATATATATAATAATAATAATAATAATAATAATAATAAAAACCTTTTGAACGAGCGTTCAACAACTTGAACGCCCGTCCACCTCAATTCTGTCCTCTGAACGAACGTTCATTCAACTGAACGAGCGTTCAGTTCTGAACGAACGTCCACTAACACTGGACGCCAGTTCAGTCTGTTCAATCATCACTTCTTTTCTTTCTTCTCTTTTCTTCTCTTTTCTCCCTCTAAACCATCTAATCTTTTCTAAACCTGTTCTAATCAACCCCAAAGGGTTGATTTCTTCCTTTTCCTTTCTTCTGGCTTATGCAAACGAGAAGTAAGAAGGGACTTCTGATCTTTGATCCCGAGCCTGAACGATCTATCCTTAGAAGAAGGCTTCTCCCTGATTTGGACAAAATGGCGGATCAAGATCCACAAATTCCAAATCCTGACCCCCAAGCTCAGTTAAATTTACTCCTTCAACAAATGCAAGCTCTGCAGCAACAGCAGAATCAGCAAGCTGGCATAAATCAACAACTTCAACAATTCCGCCAAAACCAAACAATCGGTTGAACCGGGACCCTACACCCCATATCTTAATCAAGATTTTCTCGAGGGACATAGACCTATTCGTCCACCTGATATGGGGGAGTAAATTTCGACCTTAAAAATGGAGTAGTTGCACTAGTCCAAAATAGCTCTTTCCATGGCACTTGCTCAAGAAGACCCGCACGACTTCTTGTCCACATTCGTACAAATCCGAAGCGAGGCCATTATCCCGGTGTTGATTCCGAGATCGTAAAGTTGAAGCTATTTCCTTTTGCTTTAAAAGGTGAAGCAAGCGAGATGGTTTAAGTCGTTAGCACATCATTCCCTCCATACATGGAATGATGTCAAAAGAGCCTTCGCTCTTAAGTGGGTTTCACCGGGCAAGATTATGGAGATGAAACGAGAAATAGCTACGTTTGAACGGATGGAGGATGAGGCTGTTGGCAAGGCTTGTGAGAGATTAAATCGTTGATGAGGAAATGCCCCAATCACGGATATGATAGACATGAGTTGTTGGAACTATTCTATAGAGGTGTCTCTCAACCTAATAGAGACTATCTTGACTCCACGACTCATGGATCCTTTTTAGGGGAGGTGATGAGGCGCCTACTGGTGAGTGGCCGAGACCATCGCCAAGAACAATATGTGGTCGACTCCTAAGAAGACCAATATTGTTAAGAAAGAAGGTACCGCAAGCAATCCCGATACAAAGGCCGTTGGTTGCTCGGATGGAATTGATAAGCAAGCGGTGGCCAATCTTCGGACGCGACCTTCGATCCGGGAATGCAGGTAGGAACTGAGATAACGGAAGAAGTAAACTTAATGGATAATCAAAACCAACCCTTCCGAAACTTCAACCAGAACCAGAACTATTCAGGATTTCAAAGACAAAACTTCAATCAAGCCAAGTTACCACCTGGCCCTTCAAATTCGAATTCTTTCAACTCGAACTATCAAAGGCCAGTTCAGAACTCCCAAAGGCCTCAAGGTGGCCGGAATCAAACTCAGAACAACAATCATACCACCTCATGTGTCCCTCAACACAAATTCGATGAGTGGTGGACATGGTGAAGACTCGTCTACTAGCGTTAAAGCTATTGAGAGACAAGTTGGTCGGATGGCGGACCGGCAAGCAAGCGGACCTCACGGTAAACTCCCGAGTTATACCGAGAGAAACCCAAAAGCGATGTGAATGTTTGCACCGCCATTACACCACAATGGGAGTATGGACAAGAAGAGGAGTTGAATGAAGTAACGTTGAGAAGTGGTAAACGAGTGGACCCGGCAAGATGTCGGGAAACGAGTAGCCCCTCCCGACGCCATGAGTTCGGGAGGGGAAATCAGAAACCACATGCCGAAGAAAGCAACGATGAGGAGCTTAGTGACAATTCTTCGGAGGACGAAAATAATTCTGATGATGAGAAAAGGAAGGAAAGTCAGAAAGCTGTACCCCTGGCTAAGAATAAGAAAGAAAAGTTCGTAAGATGGAAGGATAAGGAGGATGAGGCGATCAAGAATCAAGCTACTGGGAATGCTAAAGCCCTTCCTTATCCACCAAAAAGGAAGGAGAAAGCCCTCATTAATGACAAGCAGTATGCTGGAGTGAGGAGGATGCTTAGAGACACTCAAGTTAGTATGCCCTTAGCCGAGGTATTAACTGAAATGCCTAAATGCTCTAAGTATCTTAAAGAATTATGTGGGAGTAAGAGAAAGCTTCAGGGGATGGCTGAAGAAGTGCTACGCGAGGATTGCGCGATGGTTTCACAGAAAATTGCTGTTAAGCGAGGTGACCCTGGCAGACCTTCAATCTCCTGTGAGATTGAAGGCCATTTATTCGAAAATGTCTTATGCGACTCAGGGGCCTCTATTAATGTGATGCCATTAAACGTATGCAAAAAGCTCGGGTTAGATAAAAGGATGCGGGAACGCCCGATTTCTCTTCAGATGGTAGATAAATCTAGCCGGACTGCAGCCGGTTGTGTAGCTAATGTTCTCCTTCAAATTGAACATTTAGTCTTCCCTACCGATTGGGTTATTCTAGACTATCCACCTGATAAGGAGATGCCTCTAATTCTAGGCCGAACCTTTTTAGACACTTCTAACGCTCTCATCGACTTCTGCAAAGGACAGATTACTCTTAGAGTCGGTGACACATCTGTCACCTTCACACGAGGGACACATCCTGAAAGAGCCGTAACTGATGAAATATCGTTTGTCGAAGCTATCTATGAGGACGAAAAAGATGCCTACTTTGAACAAGCAGAGGAGTTGACAGAGATAGGTGTTTTTCAAGTCTTGGACATTGAGGATCCAGCTGACTGTGGACCACCTTCTAATTCATTTCAAGCCGTAGGCATTGACGAGTCATCTTCACTCGCTCATACTGGGCCTGTTATTGAGTTAGAAGCATGGAGATGCCCAAAGCAACAAACGATGATTTCAAAGAACCGAGTCGGGAAGACTTCATCCCCGGTGAAGAAGAAGCTCGATGGGTAGTTGGGACGAGGTAGAGTTTTGGAGAGAAGCTACTCATTGGGAAGTAGATGATTGGGAAGAGGCGGCGAGAAGAGCTTAAAGATGAAGAGTTAAGAAAAATGATCGATCACAAGAAAAAGGAAGCAAGTGTTGACCGGAGGATTCCGATGGATGATTTGATCCGGTACCTTTCTCGCGGTTGAGCCTCGGGAAGATGAGGTGTTCTACCGTCAACCACTTCAAGCGCATAAGGAGAAAGGTGGCCCGTTAAAGTCTAGTATTGAGCAACCACCTGCGATTTAGAGCTTAAACCGCTTCCAAAACACCTTAAGTATATCTTTCTTAAGGATGGAGATAAATTGCCTTTGATCATTTCTTCGAAACTCGACCAAGAGCAAGAAGCACGGTGATAGAAGTGCTTAAGAAAAACATCCTCGCGTTCGGTTGGCAAGTGGGTGATATCCGAGGGATCGGCCCGGACATATGCATGCATAAAATCCGAACGGAGGAAGGAGCTAAAAAGGTAAGACAACCTCGGCGAAGGCCGAATCCGCATATGCAAGAGGTTGTCAAGAAGGAGGTTATAAAGTGGCTTGACATGGGAATCATCTACGCAATCGCCGATAGTGAGTGGGTCGGCCCTACTCAAGTTGTGCCAAAGAAGGGCGGTATTA